>JAPVLO010000413.1:1200000-1576654 GCA_027257055.1 Cephalopachus bancanus
TGATACCTGACCACCTACGGTCCCAAGACAGAGGGTTTTTGTTCCGTGCCCACCAGGACCTAGTGATCTGGTCCTGTGTCCTACTGATGCCACCTTCAACTCGGTTGTCTAGCACTTGATGAGCTCTCTTTAGGCGGTGAGAACTACCTCAGTACCTAAGATTACATATTCTCTGGAGTGAAAAATATTATTTTACAAGTCAAAGACTTCCAGATATGAGTTTTTGCATTCTTCCCATAGGTGACATAGCACTAGGCCACAATGGGCAGCTCACAAATACTTTTTAGTTGATTAATGGGGACAGAAACACACCCAATGTTACATTAAAGCATACTTCTAAACACCAAGAAAATAATTTCAAGGCCACAAAACTAATAAGTTGGGGTATTTCTTTAAATAAACTTAAATCTTGGAATTAGAACTATGTACATGCCTTCCCTGCTGGGTAGGCATGTCGAGGGTAATTGTTTTGATTATGAGGAAATCAATGGAGACAGCCTTTATAAACTAAATCATTTATGAGATATGTATAGTCATGCAGTGCAGACGTGTGTGTGCATTCCTACTGTGACTTCTTGTTTTCATATTCAAAGCTATCACCTTTAGAAAAAGTCACAAATAGAATATACATACTTATTGCAGTGAAAGAAAATAAGTGGAAAACCTATTCCATTTTTCTATTAGAAATAAACTCTCCTTCATTTTCAGATAAAAACATTACACCTGTAAGGTACTTTTTGTTTTCATATTAATATTCTATTTACAGTGTATAGATGATCGGTACCTTTATTTGTTTATTTAATTCCATCCATATGCACACTAACCAATAACTTTAATGTAATTATTCTACACACGCATGCCACACACTCAAACTAGTCAAAAGTGAACCATGGAAGACAGGGCACAGTGGCTCATGCCTGTAATCCCAGCACTTTGGGAGGCCAAGGTGGGAGGATTGCTTGAGCCCAGGAGTTCAAGACCAATCTAGGCAACATAGCAAGACCTCATCTCTACAAAAATTTTTTAAAAATTAGCTGGGTTTGATGGTGTGCATCTATAGTCCTAGCTACTTGGGAGGCTGAGTGGGAAGGATGGCCAGAGACCAGTAGGTGGAGGTTGCAGTGAGCCAGGATGGTGCCACTGCACTCCAGCCCAGGCAACAGAGTGAGACCTCTACTCAATAAATAAATAAATAAATAGTGGAGTTTTCCTTTCTACTATATAATATATTATTACTATTTTTAATAGAAATGTGCCTTTGTATTACAAAGAACCTCACAGAAATGAAAACATTAGCCGGGCTCGGTGGCTCAGCCTGTAATCCCGCGCCTTTGGGAGGCTGAGGTGAGTGGATTGCCTGTGCCCGCGGGTTCGAGACCCGCCTGGGCAGCGAGACCTCATCTCTACAATAAACCAAAAAATCAGCCGGGCGTGGTAGCGCATGCCTGTAATTCCGGCTACTCGGAAGGCTGAGGAGGAAGGATCGCCGGAGCCCAGCAGGTCGAGGCTGCGGTGGCCGGGAGCGGCCACTGCACTCCAGTCTGGGCGACAGAGTGAGACTCCAACTCAAAAAAAAAAAAAAAAAAAAAAAAAGAAATGAAAACATTAGCGCAAAAAGGAATGAGACCACCGACCTCCACCTGCAGAACTCGGGCAAAGATAGATAGAAGCAGGCAGTGCGAGTTTCTTGGCTGCCTGGAGGCCAGTGGGAAGGCTGAGAACAGAACCAATCTAAACATGGCTGACACTACCTTCGGAGCCTAAGAGCAGGGGATCCTTGAAGAGCCCCCCAGCCACCCTTCTTCTAGAATGTTCAATAAGGCCATCTTGCCAAAGTTACTAAGCAGGCACTTGGCATCTCAGAATTTTGCCTCATGGCTACATAAAAATATTCCTTTCACCCAGACCCACTACCCTTTGCGGTTCAAAGTTAAGGCCTGGGGAGGGAGGGGGAGAGTTCACCCAGCACAGCTGTCCTGGGCTCAGGGCCCTGATTTCTGTCTAGTCCCCGAGGATGCTTACAGTTAATATATTTCTATATACATACAAGAGACATAGAAACTATAAAATCAGAGGGGTTGGGGGAGAAAGGTGGGGACTTGGCCAGAAGCCAGAGCTGGCGAGCTCTGCTCAGGCCGACGTAACCCCTTCAGCTTGTGGCTTCTCCTCCTCAGCTTTCTCCTCTTTTGTGACTTCTTTCTTCTCTTTGGGGTCTTTTTCTTTGTCATCCTCAGTTTTGACTCTCTTGGCTTTTCTGAAGTTGGAGGCCACCCTCTCCCTCCTCATCAGAGCCAGAGAACACTTCCTCACAGGCAATCAGTAAGTCAGAGGAACAGATGGAGACACGCTGGTCAGGGTCTTCGTAGTCCTCGTCGCCACTCTCCTTGGGATTGGTGTCCTCAGAAGACGCCTGCATTTGAACCCCAGGGGCATGGGGCAGCATTCTCGGGTCTTCAAGCAATTGCTGTCTGATCTTCTCCAGGGCCTCCTTAGTGATCCGGTGAGTCATATGGGAAGGACTGAGGTGAAACTTGAAATCAAGGTATTCGAAGTCATCACTTTATAGAAGCGTATCAGGGGTGGCTGTGTCCAAGGCTACAGCTGTTTCGTGCGACCAGTACCAGGTGGAATTGCGAATGGTGTGAACACTTCTTTCAAGCGTCAGCATAGGCAGGGTGATGCTCTTGACAATTTCCACACACTCGGCGTGCCCTTTGATGGTCAGATTGAAGCAACATGACCAACCCCCAGACACAGAGTCTGAGCCACTCTGTGAGGCTGTGACGCTAGGCTGCAACACCTCCATGACCTTGGACAGGACCAGTTTGAAAATGAACTCACAGGACTTGCCATCAATTCCATCTTGAAGTGGGTTGTTAACAGCATAAGACTTGTCTTTGCTGGCCAATACCCCGTAGGTCCCTAGTCCCTGGGAAGGACTCTCCATACTTGGAAAAGGACACAGTTTTGGCCCCGTCTGTGGCACAGAAAGCCTCTCACACAGTCGCGCGTGATGAATATCAGCGTTAATACACCGCATTCTCTGGTGATCCTTCAGCAGCTCCCGGGGTGGCCAAGACGATGTTACTGATGTAACCGAAGCCCGAAGTCTCAGACTTCCCTGCATGGTGCAGGTCCCTAGCCCAATTCCCTGCAATGTCTGCCATAGACAATGGACAGAACTCAAATGGGCCACCAGATCCCACAGTCCTCATCAACGGTGAATCTCTGTGCTTGGATGTCTTATCTGGACAGATGGAGGCAAGAATTTCATGCAGTCATCACAGTGGTGGTGCTTGGTCATCTCAGCACTGGCTTTGCGAGCATGCCTCTTGTGGTCTTTATTTTATTTATTTATTTTGAGTTGGAGTCTCACTCTGTTGCCCAGGCTGGAATGCAGTGGCACGCTCACGGCCACTGCAGTCTTGATCTGCTGGGCTTAGGCGATCCTTTCATCTCAGCCTTCTAAGTAGCAGGAACTACAGGTGCACGCCACCATGCCCGGCTAATTTTTGTGATTTATCTTAGAGACGAGGTCTCACCAAGTTGCTCACGCTGGTCTCAAACCCTGGGCTCAGGCAGTCCTCTCGCCTCAGCCTCCCAAAGTGCTGAGATTTGTGGGGTACATGTGAGAATTTGCTGCATAAGTAAATTGCATGCGGGTGAGGCTTGGGCTTCTAGTGAGTCCTCTCTCCCCCTGGTGTGGACGTGGTACCCCGGGGGTGGTTGTGTGCCCATTAACCCTTACTTTCTCTTCCCCTGATAGTAGGGCCTGGTGTCGATTGTTTCTGTCTTTGTGCTCATGTTCTCAATGTTTAGGGCCAGCCTATGAGTAAAAACATGCGGCACTCAGTTCTGCAATCCTTCTCTTAGAATGATGTCTTTAGCTGCATCCGTGTTGCTGCAGAGGACATGATTTTGTTCTTCTTTATGACTGCAACTTTTCATTTTTCAGTAGAAACTGCAGCTGAGCATCCAACAGTGAGTCATGAGGATTCAGCGAGGCTTCACTGGGTGGCTTTGTCCATAATAATAATTTCCAATATCCCTGTCATAGGAGGAACAGATTTTCCTCCTGGTCCTGTGTCTGTGTCATCTTGGTGACCTCCTGTCCCTTCCATCAGTCCATCCATCCGCCCTCCCCGCCACTGCATAATTTGAAGGTAACTATGCTTTGTCCCGGTGATGCGTCATCTTTAATCCTTTCATTGACAGACTTTACTCAGCAACAATGTGAGAAGGAAACACTGAATTTAATGCAATCATTTTATGATATTGGCTGGTATACTATGCACCTCTGTAGCTGCATTATTTGAAAAGTCCTCTTATCATTATTTTATTTTTCCGATTTTGCTGTCTTGGTGCTTTGCAGTACTATCGATCAACTCACTTTTTTCTCTCCCTTTTTACTTTATCTTGCTTTGGTGACTTTCAGTAGGTAAAACATGGAAGCCAAAAGAAAAAAAGAAGAAGAAGAAAGAAAAACGAAAAAGAAAAAGCAAGCGATGAATGCGAAAAGTGCTTCCTAGTTATTGAAGTCAACTCTTTCGACTGCCACTGCTATAAGGTATTAGTTCTGAGAGTCTAACAAGATCAATGAAGAAAGGAAAAAGGAGACAGGGACAGGAAGAAGAAAGATCTTAATTATATCAAACCAGGGGAAGTCCCTGGCCGGATGGTGGAAGCATTCCATTTTTCCATTTGGAGACAGTACACCTTTGTAATCAAGGACACTTCCTTCCAGATCAATGCTTACCAGAAAATGGCTCTTGTTGTTTGGCAAATTTCAACTTAATAGAATTTCATCTTTGGTGGCATTAAAGGGACAAAACCAGGCTTATCTGTGTACTGGCTGTATTTCTGTACCACCCCATACAGCTCCAAAGCTGCAGAGCTCTGGTCAGTCAAGCACTGAGTTACCAATGACAATGATCAATGGTTTGGACAGTTTCTTCTGTTCTCACCCACTGCAGGCTATTGCAACCCCCAACTTGTAATCATAACCACATCCAGCAATGGCGTTCCTTGGTTCTTCTAACATCTTAGTAGACCTGGGTTGAAAGACCTATGTAACATATCCCTCCTTTTTTCTTTTCTTTCCAATTATTTTTTATTGTGATAAAATACACACAACATCGAATTTACTGTCTTAACCTTTTCAAGTGTGCAGTTCAGTGGTATTAAGTGTATTCACACTATTGTGTGTCTATCCCCATCTGAGCTCCAGAACTCTTTTTATCTTGAAAAGCTAGATTCTATTAAACATCAACTCCCTGGTCCCCCGTAGCCCCTGGTAACCACCTTTCTGCTTTCGGTTGCTATGATTTTTGATTACAGTAAGGACCTCATGTAAAGGGAGTCATATAGCATTTGTCTTTATCCTTCTCCTTGTGCTCTACCTTTCCCAATTCCATTTAATACACTTCAAACATGGTTCCTCTCATGGGAGAGGTCACGAGGTCATTCTTTTGAGCTGTTTCCTTTCCCGCTATCTCTGGGGAAACAAATTTTAAATCTTGCCTGACCTCCTTCAGCTCTTCGTCATACCATTTATATGCCTCTCATTTAAAAAAGGACAAAAAGTTACTGGGATAAGTTTTTCAACAGGTACGCGTTTTAAAGTGTAATTAGCCATAACAAAGAGGGGTAGCAGCCAACACCTAAAAACTCTAAAATGGCTAAACGTTCTTTCCAAAATCTCCAAAAAGTTTTAACACATCTTTAATTAAAAATATTTCCCCTCAACAAGAAACTTTTTTTTTTTTTAACTCACTTGTCCTGCTTTTTCTGGGAGGCTAATGCTCAGTATTCCAACACTGACGTTTTTCTCTTTATTCCATGAGAGGTGTGCAGAGTTCAACTGTGTTATGGGTTCAAGAGGTTTTTGAGGCCCAGAGTCTGGGAAGCAAATCACAACATTTAATGCTGCTTCTCCAGGGAAAATCTTCTAAGTTCCTCACAGATCCTAGGAAATGAATATGTTGAGCACAGCCCATTTATAAACTGGAGGCTGAGGGGAGGTAACAGACTCCTCATGGATTTTCATGAATGAGTCAAAGCAGAAAGCTGTTGGCCACATCTATGCCATAGGACACTAAGAAGTCACCACCAGATATCAGCGGCCGGCATGTCCCCTAGCTGCTCTGGTAGAGTGTATAACCATCCCAGCTCAAGACCCACTAGCCAACATGCTGATCATAGAGATTATGTGAGCAATCTGTGACTTTGAGGCCCTGATTTTGTTTGTTTTGTTTTATTTTATTTTTGTTTTTGAGTTGGAGTCTCACTGTGTCGCCCAGACTGGAGTGCAGTGGCCGCTCCCGGCCACTGCAGCCTCGACCTGCTGGGCTCCGGCGATCCTTCCGCCTCAGCCTTCCAAGGAGCTGGAACTACAGGCGCGCGCTACCACGCCCGGCTGATTTTTTGATTTATTGTAGAGATGAGGTCTCGCCTGCCCAGGCGGGTCTCGAACTGGTGGGCTCAGGCAATCCACTCACCTCGGCCTCCTAAGGCGCGGGATTACAGGCTGAGCCACTGAGCCCTGCTTGTTTTTTGTTTTTTTTAACAAATAGGCTGGGTATGGTGGGCTCATACCTACAATCCCAGCACTTTGGGAGGTCAGGGAAGGAGGATTGCTTGAGCCAAGGAATTTGAGACCAGAATGGGTAACCTAGTGAGAACTTATCTCTACAAGAAAAAAAAATCAAAAGATTGGCCGGGTGTGGTGGTATGCACCCATAGTCCCAGCTACTCAGGAGGCAGAAGGATCACTTGACCCAGGAGATCGAGGGCAGGAGCCATGACCATGCTCCTGGGCAAAAGAGTGAGTCCCTGATTCCAAAATCAAAAACAACAAAAACAAAAAAAAATGGGAGAGGATGTTGAAATTGAAAAAAATGTTTTCAAGATAGCAAGCAAGAACTACAGAAAAATTAGCCTGGAACAGAAGACAACCAGCTAACTGTATTATTTCAGGAGGAGACACAGAGGGGTCATCAGAAACCATCAAAGAGCTTCAAAGCAATAAGCTAAAGAAACTCCCAACTCTTGCATAAAACACCAATTTAAAGATAACACATTAGCTGATGGTCTGGTGAGTCTCAGAGCTGGGAATATTGATCTATGAGGTTCTAGTCGAACAACTGCAAATAGCAAATGAGGCCAAGTTACTATCAGGGCAACAGACGCACTGTCTGGCTGTCTTCTTTTTGCTCCAAGGACCTGTGGGAGACCGGAGGCAGGCTGCCTTGTGCGGGAAGCCGGGAGCCTCCATTAATTATTTATTCATCCTATCCTTTGATTACTTGGTGCATGCACATCTGGCCTCCTCATTGTGACCATAAACACCTAAAAGACAAGTAAATGGATTTCTACTTCCTTGGGATCCCCCATGATACCTCCACACTGCCGGGCACAGCATGGGCGTCTGATAAACATAGCTTGACCCCCGTCGTAGGAAGAAGTCCTGCGTACAGTCACAAGCCCTGAAGCAACATCCATCCCACATGCCTGTTTCTGCCCGACTTCCTGGGAAGAGCCTGATGGAGAATGCAGGTTTGACAGTCTCTGGGAGCCAATTCAGCGTGGAGAAACCTTGAATCTTGCGGTAGCGAAAACTGCCTACTACCTAGAGACTATATGCCCCATGAGGGCAAGAATTATGTTTTGTTCCCTTCCCAGCTCCTAGCACTGAGTAGGGGCTCAAAAAAAATGCTGAAAAGCCTGATGCTGATGATGAAAAACATATGAAACCAAGTTTTACCTCCACCCTGCTCCATGTATATCCCTTGCTCCATAAAACATGTGAAACCAGCATATGAGTCTCTTGGACCAGTCTTCCTGCACCTTGTATTTTTCTTCATTCATTTTCTATAGCCAGACCCCAGGAGTGACTCCAGAAAAACCTACCAACATGGCACCCAACATGGTACACAGGGAGGAGGTGGCAGGTGGCGTTCCTCCCAGGCCTGACCAGGGGTCTGGGGGAGGTTGAGGATCAAGGAGGAAGGTCATTGTCCTACTAGCTGTGGGTCTCAGGGCTTGCTGTGGGTCTCAGGGCTTGCCGTGGATGGAAAATAGCTGCTTGAGGGAAATGGCCAGATGTCAGCTCGAGCTCTTGGCAACCTCCAGGCAGTGGAACGCGGCTCTGCATGGTCCCTGTCTGGCTGGCTGGCAGCTTCCTGCCAGGGAAGGCTGCCAAGTGGCTTGTGACAGCTGTGTGGTACACACGTCTCCAAGGTTCTCTGGTGCACTGCCATTTCTGACCTGCCTGTCTGCTACTCGTGGGAAGTAGCTGAGAGGTTCAGATGCAGAGGGACCCCATCTTTTCACTGGCTTTCGACCTCAGCAGGCTGCCTGCCGATCTTGCACTTTAAGGTGGAAATCACAGGAAGATGGTCCCCAGCTTTTCTGGTCAATAAGAAACGACTGATTCTGTGTATGAAGGAGAGCTAGACTTCATGCTGCTACCAGTCACAGTTGGCAGTCAGTGTGACCTCGTGACCATATTTGTTTACCAGCATCTTAAGCGATTGACATCTGTCATGGACCATCACTAGGAAAAACCACCTGCCTGAATAATTTTTTAGAAAATTAAAGCTAGCATTCTACCCATCTATTTCTTTCAAAGTCTTAGAGCTTGTTATTTGGAATGTTGACACCTAAAGGGATTTTAATAAGAGATCACCTTTTCATATTCTTTTACATCAGTGATTGTTACTTAGAGTCACTGTTTACTCAATTTTCCAAGAGGAGATGCATAGATATTACCTCGGGCTCACTCTGTCATTCAAGGAGAAAAGTTCAGAGTGAGATTTCAGACATTACCTTTCAGCATCATTCGTCCAGCAGATCCTCCAAGAGTGTTGAGAAGGCCACTTCTTGCTCCTAATGACGTGGTTGCTTCGAGGAGAGAACCGGTGATGTACTGAGACACGGAAGTCCTTTGGAGGGTGGCACGATACTCACACACAGAATCGTGGACACATTGCTTTACATGCGGGCCCCTGCTAATCCTTCCATGGGCGGTCTCGGCAGCAGAGAGCTTTGTGAAGAAATGGAGTAGAGATCCCACCGTATCTTCGGTTCCTTCTCCCCTTCTCACTGCATTGTAGGTCTGTGAATAACACAAAGTACAGGAAGTATTCATCTAGTTTCTTAGAAAAGCAAATTAACTTGTTGACAGAATGCCAAGATGACTTATTAAGAAAGAAGGCTCAGAGGCTCTGAGCGCAAACACTCTGAGCCCTGGACGCATTCATTAACCTGAACATTCTACAGACACCATTTATTTGGAAAAGCTATGTGTAGTTATGAAACAGGCCATTCAAACAAGTCAGCTATCAAACAGAGCACTTACAAGTTGCACCAACCAAAAATACATTCAGCTCAAACTTCTCCTCCTCCTCAGCAGAGCAAAGCTCGTCTGCAGCGAGACCAGGGCAAACCTTTCCTCCTTGTCCTTCTGGGCTCTCCTGAACGACTGCCCCATGTTTGTCTGCCTCCATGGAGTGCTTCGGTTGACATTCATGGGAAATCTTTTCTCCACGCTCACACTGGAGTGAGGATGAGAAGGTCATGGGGAAAGAGGACGTCTCTGTGTCTCCCTTGGGCATAATCCTTCAAACCGTCAGCTGGGATTAAAGTCTTTGAATTCCTTTTTCTCTTCTTCCTCCCTCACCTCCCACATCTCCTGAGTTGACAGATCCACTCTTCCTGCCCTGCCCTGTGACTAGCCTGATTTCTTCTCCCCTTCTCATCTGAATTCACTCAGCATTGTCTCAGGAAGATTGAACTCTTAGGGCAGATTCCCAGCCATGGCTCCAATGCACTCTGATGCCGTCTCAACATTCATGCTCCGTCCACAGACCCTACTCTGTATACAAACCCTGCTCCATCCACAGACCCTGCTCCATACACATTCCAACCCTCCTCTGTATAATCAGTCTGCTCCAATACACACTCTGCTTTATATATACACCCTGATTCATACGCATTCTGCTCTGTACACAGTCCCTGCTCTGTTCAAGGCCCTGGACCAGAAGACATGGGACAAGTGCAAAGGTCTGCGCATGCCGCTTACAATGCTGGATTTCACAATCTCATTTAGAAGGTAAGACCTGAGACTGATAAGGTTTGACATTATTGCAGGAAGGTTTGGGGGTTTTGTCAAGCATTATGGGAAGCCAGGAATGTCTGGATAGTATATAAATAAAGAGAAGAATTATACACGGGGTGAGGTAATCCAGCTCTCTGATGGTGGAAGAAAGGCGCTATATCATGTCTCTACCTCATCACCTTGAGCGCTGTGCTTTGTAGACTTGTCATTCATTCATCAAATCAACAAATGTGCATATGTTTTTATAAACCAGAAACGGTGGTAGGTCTGGATAAATAAAACAGCATCTCCCCTCAAAGAGTTCACAGTCTAGTAAGGGGAACAGAAGGAAAATAAAAAAAACTTCTTGTAGGGTGGAAATAAAGGCCACATCCTTTGTTGACACTGATGAATGGCCAGGGAAGAGAAGATCCTCACTGTCCTCTAGGCCATGGAAGTGCCTGCATGATACCGCACATGCCAAATCTCACCTGACCCAGGGCCCGTGGACATCGAGAGGACCTCTGTTGAGTTGTGCTAGGTCCTCATGAGACCCTGAATGCACAGAGAACCCCCATGATATCACGCTGGGTAGACCCTAACTAGATTTCTTCTGCCTTTCTCTGCTTACTGCAATCTACTTGTCACTTGAAGGCATAGCGTGAATTCTTAGCTTTAAGTCTCTGTCATTAAATTTTTGGTGTCCATGTGGCCATCGAGATGTTGGTGAGAGCTCAGATTGGTGTCAAGTATGTGAGGTTGTGCTCCTGGCTCTACCTTGACCAGCTAGAGAGTTGGTCATGAACATGGACAATCTGACTTGAAGAGTCAGACAGCTTCCTCCTCTGTAAAATGACACAGTAACACCTTTTCTTCAGTATTTTGTGGGATTCACCAAGACAATACATGTAACATACTCAGTTTAGTGTCTAGAATGGACACCCATTATTGTTGGTCAAGTCTGTAGAAGACAGTACAGTCCTCTGCCCCAGGAACAATAGGTGATCATGCAACTACAGAAAATAGTCTTTGGAACTCCATGTGATGGAATGCCTGCTTCTGTGTGATCAACAGGTGATTGTGTAACTACAGAACATAGTCTATGAAACACCATGTGATGGGATGATGCCCTATTCTTATGTGATCAACAGAGAATGGCGTAACTATAGAGAACAATCTATGGAACGCCATGTGACAGAATGATGCCCTGTTCTCGTGTGATCAACAGGTGATCGTGTAACTATAGAGAACTATCTATGAAATGCCATGTAATGGAACGATGCCTTGCTCTTGTGTGGTCAACAGGGGATGGTGTAACTACAGAGAACAGTCTATGGAATGCCAAGTAATGGAATGACTCCTCTTGTGTGATCAATAGGCAATCGTGTAACTATAGAGCATAGTCTATGGAACTCCATGTGATGGAATGATATCCTGCTCTTGTGTGGTCAACAGGCAATTGTGTAACTACAGAGAACGGTCTTACGGAACACCATGTCACAGAATGTTGCCCAGCTCTTGTGTGATCAACAGGGAATGGTTTAACTACAGAGAACTGTCTATGGAATAACCGTGTGATGGGATAATGCCCTGTTCTTGTGTGGTCAACAGGCGATCGTGTAACTACAGAGAACAGTCTATGGAACACCATGTGCTGGATGGATGCCCTGCTCTTGTGTGTGGGCAGTATCACCCTAGTCTTATTTGGGTGTCCTGTGAGGGCCAATAGGGCAGAGAACTGCAGAGCTCAAGTCGTGATTTTCTTCTCTTAGCTCCAAACCATGCAGGCAATCCCCAGCACACTAAGTCCCACGCAAGTCCCTCAGAAGTAAATGCTCGAGAAGTTCAGGGGAAAGAATCCCATGGTATGGCTTGGTGGCTAAGGAAGACTTACTAGGGAAAGCAGTGTCTGACCTGTGCCTTGGAATGCAGGCATGGCTCTAATCGGAGCACCACGTGAGCAAGGGTGAAGTGGCTGGCAAATGCAGAGTGTGTCCTGAGAATGGCGATGAAGCAGGGTGTTTAGCACAGGGTAGTGTAGGGTAAGATGGGAAATAGAAATGTCAGTAGGCCTGAGGAAGGACAGCCTAGAATGTTAAAGCAGGACTTGAACCCACCAGAGGTCAGCATCCCTTGATGTTTTTTGTTTGTTTTCTGCAAATGGTTTTGTTTTTAAAAGATTAATATGCTGGCTGGGCATATGGTTCATGCCTGTAATCTCAGCACTTAGGGAAGCTGAGACGGGAGGATCACTTAGGGCCAGGAGTTCAAGACAAGCCTGGGCAACACAGCGAGACCTCCATCTGTACAAAGAATATAAAAATGTAGCCAGGTGTGGTGATGGCATGTCTGTAGTACCAGCTACTCAGGAGGCTGAGGTGGGAGGATCACTTGAATGCAGAAGTTGGAGGCTGTGGTGAGCTATGATCATACCACTGCACTGTGGCTTGGGTGACAGAGCGAGACCCTGTCTCTTAGAAAAAAAAAATTAGAGATGAATATGCTGACAGTTCCTGGTTACTCATGGTTGCCCTACTTTTTTCCTTGCCAAGCTATGCCACAGACTCCCGGCGACCTTCTCATGACCTCACGCACCCTGTTTCCACATCATGCCTTCACAGATGCCCAATGGCTCACTCAGTCCAGTACCCAGCTTTTCCAAGGTGTTTTCCCCAAAACCTGAGACTTAAAAGGGATTGCCTTGGTCATGGACGTTTGAAAAAAACTCAGTAACTATGTCCCCCTTTGGGGATCTTCATGGCATCATAGAATATTAAAGATAATAGAAAGGTCAGAGTAAAGAAATATATTTTAATTTGTTCAACTGAGTATTTTCCATGTAATTTGACCATGAATTTTTGCTTTTAAAAGAACACTTAGCCCATAGATGCAGTGCTCTACCAAATAATATGGTTTGATCTGAGATCCTTGTCTTATTCTCATATCTGTGACTTCTGTGGAATCTCTGAAATAGACAATCCCCCATCCTTCCTGAAGTCTTTCCCGTCTCATCATGGTGCTGATCCACTCCGCCTTATGCTGTGTCTCCCTTTCCACCTCTGGCCCCCAGGACAGTAATGATGCAATAGAAAGATGCTAGCGAGTGACGAATGTGATGGGTCACAGATTGGCTGACTGCGGGCCCCTTTCAGCCAACAGACCTGTTTCATCTGACATGCGGTCAGAGCATCTCCTGAGAAATGGGACAGTCTGGTAACACTGAGCATTCCCACATGGTGTCAAATGGCTAGACCTTCCGCTGTGTGATGGGACATGAGTTCTCCGGTGGGTTAAAGTCTCCCCTCTGCAGTGATCACAGCTAGCCAATATCTGGTCGCCATTCGTAGCTGTGTTTGGGATTCTTGTCTTATGAAGATATCAATATGGGCCTGGCACAGTGGCTCATGCCTGTAATCTCAGCACTTTGGGAGGCCGAGGTGGGTGGATTGCTTGAGCCCAGGAGTTCGAGACCAGCCTGGGCAACATAACAAGACCTTGTCTCTACAATAAATAAAAAAATTAACCAGGTGTGGTGGCACACACCTGTAGTCTCAGCTACTTGAGATGCTGAGGTGGAAGGATCGCTTGAGTCCAGGAGGTCAAGGGCTGTGGTAAACCATGACCATCGTGATCATGCCACTGTACTCCATCCTGGGTGACATGGATATATGTCCATATGCATGTAGCTATATTCACCAAACATGTACTGGGCTCCAGCGTGCCCTCTGTGCACTCTTGCCTGAGCTAGTTGCAGAGGCCACAGAGAGAAAGCCTCAGTCTCTGCTCTTGAAAGGCATTGTAACTCACTTCCAAGAAGCTACTACTAGACATATATAATGGCTATGCATGTAATAAGTAATCATTCAGCATGGTTACCAGCCACTTGTTTCCAAGCCCCTAAATTTGTCTGAAGAAATACAAGATGAAGTGCTCTAAGAATGAAACTTTGGATGTGGTGGCTCACATCTATAATCCAAAGGTGGGAGGAGGGCTTGAGCCCGGGAGTTTAAGATCAGTGTGGTCAACATAAAGAAAGTTCATCTCTTAAAAAAAAAAAAGTAGCTGGGCATGGTGGTGCATGCTATAGTCCCAACTTTTTGGGAGGCTGAGGCAGGAAGATCGCCTGAGCTTAGAAGGTCAAGGTTGCGGTGAGCCATGATCGTGCCACTGCACTCCACCCTGGGTAACAGAGTGAGACCCTGACTTAAGAAAAAAAAAAAAAGAGACTGAGGCAGAAGGATCGCTGGAACCCAGCAGGTCGAGGCACGGTGGCTGGAAGCGGCCATTGCACTCCAGTTTGGGCAACCGAGTGAGACTCCAACTCAAAAAAAAAAAAAAAAAGAATGAAACTCTGAACTCCCATCACCAGTGCTAACACTTCCACCTTAATGGATCGGAGGAGATCAAAAGATCCTACCAAGATCTGGACTAACGCATCCCAGTCACACCAATACTGGATGAGAACTCAAGGTGTTTGCTGGGAAAAGTCTGAAGTGTGGACAAAGAAATGATAGATATGGCAATGCTTAGAGACACCACTGGAATCAGGTTATTATCTCTTACTAGATCACCCTCTTATGGGAAAGAAGAAATCGTGGCAAATCCCACGTGTACAGAGCATGAGGGAGAAGCAGCATGGAGCAGTCATTTCAAGCATGGCTGGGAGCACTGTGTGGAGTGCCAGCTTCCCAGCTGTGTGACTTTGAATAAGTTGCTTTGCCAATCTGTGCCCCCATTGCCTTTTCTCCAACACAGGGACATAATAGTATCTGCCTCATAAGGCTAAGGCTGTAATGATACGTTTTGACAAGTGTAATGTGATTAAAACAGCACCTGGCACTTAGTTCATGCTTAATCAATATTCATTTTTATGGCTAGGCTCGGTGGCTCAGCCTGTCATCCCAGCACTTTGGGAGGCTGACGTTGTCACTACAAAGAATAAAAAAATTTAGCCAGGTGTGGTGGCATATGCCTGTAGTCCCAGCTACTCGGAAGGTTGAGGCGGAAGGATTGCCTGAGCCCAGGAGGTTGAGGTTGCGATAAGCCACAATCATGCCACTGCACTTCAGCCTGGGCAACAGAGTTAGACCCAACTCAGAAAGAAAAAAAAGAAAAGAAAATGTCCAGTAATATCTAATGAGTGACCAAATATGTTTCCTTTACGTGGAGAGTTATAGTTTTAGATTATAAAGTGAAACCATATAGAAGTTTTATCTTACATAAGGTGGTAATGGAAAGTGCTGAAAAGTAGACAGACTACTGCCCTATATGGGCCAATATCTCTTCTGAAATAAAAGCAACATGTCACAACACAGCCTTCCTACTTGCCAAACAGACATGTGTCCATTCATTCATTTCACAAGTGATTTGTGTCCGCCGAGCATATGCATTGTGCTAAGCCTAGTGGCTAGGATCCAGTGGTGAGTAAGCTTCATTTGAGTAGGGAAAGCAGAAACAAAACAAGTAGACCAAAAAGTTAATAAAGAAGAGCATAGACTATCATTCTATATAGTCAAGACATCATTTGGATATAGACTTTACATCCTTGTTGAAGTTCCTGGAAGTGAGGAAAAGAGGCAGGTTTCTACATCTGGTCACTGTTAAGTTCTTAACCCTAATGGCTGGAAGAGTCATTGAGAATGTATGATGCCAAGCCTCTTTTAGGCACTGGAGACACAGCCATGGTAAAAAGTCCTCATGAAGCTGCCTGTAGTCCTAGCTGAGGCGGGAAGACCCTTACTCCCAGGAGGTTGAGGGGGCAGTGAGCTGTGATCGTGCCACTTCACTCCAGCCTGGGTGACAGAGCAAGACCTTGTCTCTAAAAATAATAATAATAATAAATAAAAATAAGAAACTAATGTGTCCACAGCAAAGATGTAGCATCAGGACTCTCCAACTGCAAACCAGTGCTGCTGACGACTAACCCCACAGTTAGGGAATCTTATTATAGTTGTCAAAGGGAGCACTTTCAAGAGACCAGGTAGCAGCAGTAACAATCCCTCTACCTCTTTGTTTGCTCACTGTCTATTCCTCCCACTAGAATGCCAACTTCACGAGGACCTTCTTTTGGCCACTGCTGTGGCTTTAGTGTCTAAAATAAGATGTGGCATTCTAGGTCTCCATGTATAGTTCTTGACTGAATCTCTCAAGTCTGTCTTCACCAAAAACTTGGCTAGGATCCTCCAAGTGTCTGGGACATCAATTCACTGGATTCATCTGAACCAGGCGATATTGTATTGTCATCAATATTTGCTAAACACCAAATGTCTAAATCACAGAAAATGGCATCAAATCGCTACAAAGTATTCAGAACAGCTGTCGTCAAATGAGGCTTTAATTGCTACTAACCAAGCATGGCCAGTCCTGAGGGATTCACCAATAGCTGATGATCACTATTCCATTACCATTTGGTGACTTGGCTTACCGTTGAGAGGACTTAATCTGATCTATTCTACAGCCTAATTTTTCTGGGAAATGATAACATGGAAGGATCATGGGTTTAAAAGAAAACCAGGATATGGCTTCATGTACTGGCTCTCCTCAATCAATTTAATTCAGCAAATATGGAGTCACAGTTACGGACACTATGGTACATGCTTGGGAGCCCTGGTTTTAAGAAGAAAAAGAGACTTTGCCCTGAAAAGACCCACCGTCTGTTCGTAATGGTGTGACACTGGACAAGTGACCCGGACCCCTTACCTCGCACTCCCTCACCTCAGCTTCGGTTTTCGTATCTTTAACATGAAGGGGCCAGCCAGTATTATCTCCAAGGTCCCTCTAAGTGCTACTGTTCTGTTTTTTTTTTTTTTTGAGTCGGAGTCTCATTCTGTCACCCAGGCCGGAGTGCAGTGGCATGTTCACGGCCACGGCAGCCTTGACCTACTGAGCTCAGGCGATCCTTCTGTCTCAGCCTTCCAAGTAGCTGGAACTACAGGCACATGCCACCATGCCTGGCTGATTTTTTTATTTATTGTGGAGATGAGGTCTTATCATGTGCCCAGGCTGGTCTTGAACTCTTGGGCTTAGGCAACCCTCTCGCCTCCCTCCACCTCCCAAAGTGCTGGGATTATAGATGTGAGCCACTGTGCCTGGCTGGGACTTTTATTTTTACTCTGTGTTACCTGGGAGTTGATAGGAGGGTTACAATATAGAGGCCTCGCCCATGGCATGGAGCGTAAGAACTCTGAGCTATGGTTTGGAAAACTCTTTTACTAGTCTCCTGGGCCTCTTTTCTGACTTTGGAATTTAGAAGCAGTGATCTAGAAGGCCAAAGACACTGGAAGTTTCATGTCTGATGGATGTCTGTGTGTAACTGAAAGGCAATGATGGAAGAACTGCCAAGTGTCTGAAGAGTCAACAAAAACAGTGAGACTGTCAGAGGGCGGGTCCCTGTGTCAGCCCGGGGAGCTGCGTGGCAGGATTTGGGTAGCAGGCTGCCTGTTCCTCTGCTCTGGACTCCACATTCCACCAAGCGCCTGTGCCGAGAATTCCATCCTACCGAGAGGATTCAGACCCTGCACGAGACACTGATCCACCAGAACCCCAGAGAGCCAGGAATACAGGCTTTGCTAAGACCAGGCCAATTAACCAGAGCGATGCCACAGGCTTCTTCAGGAAGTAAGCTGAGTCTTTATTATTTTATATTTGAGCAGGAGTGTGAGACACTACCCCGGGACCTTTGATCATCTGGGGATTTCACAGCTGCAAATGCCCTTCCACCCAACTCCGTCCAATCCACACTGTGCTTTTCCATGAACATTTTTCCTCCTTCTTGTCGTCTTCCCTGGGCTCCAGCAAGACATGATCGTGTTTTCTTTTCTTTCCTGTGCTACAACTGTGTCCTATGCAAAAACCCCACTGGTACTTTCTGTGAAGTGTCCACTGTCTGCTCTTCCATCAGGCTGTGATTTCCTTCTGGGGCAGGGACCATGTCTTCATACACATTTTGTCCCCAGCACAGGGCGCCGCCGCTCAGCACACCGCAAGCCAGGAAGAAAAGGCACACTGGAGAAATCATTGAGTCTTAGAGTCACGGTCCTCAAAGTGTGGTCCCCAGACCAGCACCCTCGGCCTCACCCAGAAATTTGTTAGAAATGCAAATTTTGGGGCCCCATCAAAGACCGCTTGAACCAAAATCTCCAGCCAGGGCTAGAACTCAACAATGTGTGTTTTAGCAAACCTTTCCAGTGATTTTGATTCTTGCTAAAGTGTGAAAAGCCTTACATTAGATTTTTTTTTTTGAGGTGCGATCTCACTCTGTTGCCCAGGCTAGAGTGTAGTGGCACAATCATGGCCCACGGCAACCTCAGCCTGCTGGGCTCAGGTGATTCTTCCACCTCAGTCTCCCAAGGAGCTGGCACCACAATCGTGAGCCACCATGCCCGGCTAATTTTTAAATATTTTTTAGAGACCAGGTCTCATTCTGTTTCCCAGGCTGGTGCCAACTCCTGGGCTCAAGTGATCCTCCACCTGGGCCTCCCAAAATGCTGGGATTACAGGCATGAGCCACCGTGGCCAGCCACTGCCTTAGACTTTAGAGAGAACATACCATCTTTCATCTCTGATTGTGCTTCTCCCGTGATCCATCCCATATGCCCATATCATCTCCCTTCTAGAGTGGGAGTTTCGGAGGGCTAAGGGCCTCTTCATCTCTATGCTGCCCAGGGTGCCTCTCTAAGAGTCCAGCACAAGGCAAGCCTCCACAACACCAAGCTGGATGAAGGAGCATCTCTGGCAGACATGCCCCGTGGTCGTGAGTGTAACAGGGTTTTCTGTAAGTGATGCTTCCAGCTTAGTGATTCCAAAGATGAATCACGTCTGAGAGGCTAAGTCTAATGGGACTTGCCATATGGATGAATCATTTCGTAAAGAGAAAACCTGGCTGCCGAGGGAGCCTCTCGAAAAGAAAAAAAATCAAATCAGGACTAATGGATTAGGTTGTTAGCATTGTGATGTCAGGCCATGAATTAAGGTCCGCAGAAAGGACTTAATGGCCTGAAACACCAGGCTCCTCGGAGCGCCAAGGAGTAGCGATCGATTAATGAATCACATGGGGACAAAGCCGCCGCAAGACAAAAGCAAACTCACAAATTCCACAGACTGTGATCCCCGGCTCAGAGGATCAGGGGCAATGTTCTCGCTAAGCTGTGCACGTGTGAAAGTGTAAGGGACAGAAAGTTCCTGAAGTCCTGTGGCTCCAGGCTGCTGCATGTTCACCACAGGAGGGGGGATCCAAGGCTGGCCTAGAGGACCAGCTTTTTGGTCCCTGAGCTCCAACCCTTCCCTGCCTGCTTCCCTGTTCCCCTTGTCCTGATTTCTAACTTCTCTCCCTCTGTCCACCCAGAAAGAACCCATGTGGCCTCTCTCTTCGTGGTTTCCAGAGGTCCCTTTCTGCCTGGGTCATTGTTTTGGGACCAATTCTACATTGCTCTTCTCTTCACCTCTGCTCTTCCTGAAGACGGCCTGAGGCTTGGACTGATCTCCCGGACAACTTGCTCTGACAATCAGAGAATCCCACCGCACAAAATGGCATCCATGAGCAAAGTGAGAGGACTGGGGTGAAATAGGAAGAACACGGTCTTTGCATCACACCAACCATACTGCACGCTTAGTGCGGCTGTCTAGTCATACTGGAAAAGTAAATAGTGTTTATTTAATAGTGATGTAACAGGGTGGTGTTGGGTTGCTTTTGTTTTGGGGTCAAGGTCTTGCTCTGTTGCCCAGACTGGAGTACAGTGTCACAATCATGGCTCACTGCAGCCACCAACTTCTGGGTTCAAGCAATCCTCCTGCCTCAACCTCCTGAGTAGCTGGGACTACTGGTGTGCACCACTATGCTTGGTTACTTTTTAAAATTTCTTGTAGAGACGAGGACTTGCTCTGTTGCCTAAACTGGCCTTGAACTCCTGTCCTTGAGCTTCCAATGTGCTAGGATTACAGGCGTTAGCCACAGCACTTGGCCAGGGCTGTTATAAGCAAGGATTCAAAGAGATATGAGAGCTGTGAGTGCTGTCTCCAGTTTCACCAGTCCTGTGTATACAAGGGGTCATAAGAATTGTAAAGCCAGCCGGGCTCGGTGGCTCAGCCTGTAATCCCAGTGCTTTGGGAGGCTGAGGTGAGTGGATTGCCTGAGCCCATGGGTTCGAGACCCGCCTGGGCAACTTGGCGAGACCTCATCTCTACAATAAATCAAAAAATTGGCTGGCGTGGTAGCATGTGCCTGTAGTTCCAGCTACATGGAAGGCTGAGGCGGAAGGATCGCCGGAGCCCAGCAGGTCGAGGCTGCGGTGGCCGGGAGCGGCCCCTGCACTCCAGTCTGGGTGACAGAGTGAGACTCCAACTCAAAAAAAAAAAAAGAACAGTAAAGCCTGAATCTTTGGAGCCCCAAGGCCATGCCTGCTGGCCTGAGAACTTCAGATCTTTCCCGTCCCCACAAACCATCTCCACCCACCAGCACCCCTCCCAGTTTTCACCAGCTTTCCCAAGGTGGTGGAGCCTCTCCTGTGTTCGGGGATGTCTGCTTCTATTCTTTCACTCCGTTCCCCTCGTTGAGGTGCTGGACCAGTCATTAGGGCTGGCCAGGCTCTGCCCTCCTGGCTGGGACGAGGTGTGGAGACAGCCCTCGCCCAAACTCCTGCATGTGAACTTCGGTGGAGATGTCTGGGTGTTTTCTGAGGCTCAGCTCCAGAAACAGTCTGACTCTGGACTCAGTTTGGGGCGGTGAACACACTATGCTATAAATGCCAAGTCTCGACTGGGCACAGTGGCTCACGCCTGTAACTCCAGCACTTTGGGAGGCCGAGGTGAGAGAATTGCTTGAGCCCAGGAATTTGAGACCAGCCTAGGCAACATAGCGCGATCCTGTCTCCATTAAAAAAAAAAGGCTCCTTCCTTTCTTCTTTCCCTCCTTCTTTCCTTCTTCTCTTCTTTCCTTCCTTCCCTTCTTTCCTTCTTTCCCTTCTTCCTTCCTTTCTTTCAAAAAAAAAAAAAACAACCAATCCCTAGCAAAGTGCTGGGCACATGCATGGCATTGGATACACAGGAGTGGTCCATCCTCTTGGTTACTATGGAAGCAGTGGTGGAGGCCTGCCCTCTCTTGCCAGGTTTCTTCCTTCCTCTCACTTCTCTGCCCTATTTTGTCCTTCTAGGTGCTCCAGGAGGGGTCTACTCCAACTTCCTCTTGATCCCCATGGGTTATTTATTCTCAGCATCTCTGAGTCCTCCCCTCTTGTCTATGTCCCACTTTTTTGTCTTTGGAATCTCACCCTGCATCTTTTTCTTGCTCTGTCTGGATCTTCCAACCTCCTTGCCACGCCTCCCTCTCTTCCCTTTTCCCCATCATCCATCTCTCCTCCTCCCCTCGTTCTTGTCACTGCCTTTTGATCTTGATCCTTTGAGTATCAATTCCACGGACAAAGGACCAGGAGAAGAGGAGAAAGGAGTGTGAATCAGGAGGGTCTGCAATTAGGAAGGGTCATTATTAATATTAATAATCTTCTAATCATTATTAATATTAATAATCTTCTAATTATTAATAGATAGTGGTTTATCCTGAATGAATTGTATTTCTTCTGCTGAAAAACTGCGACAATTTAGTTCTTGAAGGTTGCTCCTCTAATGGTACCTGAGAGGAAGGTCACCAGAGAGGAGCTAGGGACATTCCTCTCCCAATTCCCCAAGGGGCAGGAATATTGGACCCACCCTCAGAAACAGAACGTGCCTAACTTGGCTTCCGGTCCTGATGAACTGCTACAGGATGGATAGCACCCACATCAGAGCCTCGTGCTTACCCACAGGACTGAGAACTGTAGGGGACAAGCAGTGTGGGCACCTGGGTTCCATCCAAGGGCAGACCCAGACTTCACAACCTGGCAGTGAACATGTCAGGCAGAAGAGATGGATTAGGTTGTGGTGGCTGAATAGAGACCTCCAGGCCCCCAGGAGTCAGAGTTGTCCCCAGGCTCGGATAGGACAGAAGGACTTGGAGCCCGGGAGAGGAATTGTTTTTGTTTTGTTTTGTTTTGAGACAGTGCAGTGTTTTGTTTTGAGGAGTGCAGTGGCACGATCACGGTTCACTGCAGCCTCGAGCCCCTGGGCTCAAGCGATCCTCCTGCCTCAGCTTCCCAAGTAGCTGGGACTTATAGGCATGCACCATTATGCCTGGCTAATTTTTATATTTTTTTGTAGAGATGGGGTGCTGCTATGTTGCTCAGGCTGATCTCGAACTCCTGGCCTTGAGCAGTCCTCCCACCTCAGTCTCCCAAAGTGCTGGGATTATAGGCATGAGCCACTACACCTGGCCGGCAGGTAGAAGGCAGCAAGAGTCTGGACAGGATGGACAAGCTGAGTTATGGACAAACTAGGAGGATAGCCCAGCTTGGGGGGAAGATCCCAGGGCCCTGCACCCAGAGAAGGGCAGTCTCTGGGAAGGCCTTAGAAACAAGCAGACCCCAGGTAGGGGTGCCCCCGCCCTCCGAGAATCCTCTGAGAAGCTTGAACTGGCATTCAGTTCAGACACAGACAAAGCCTCTGGCTACACTTCAATTTCTAGAGGATAAGACATCTATCTCTGAGAATGTCTTCCATGTTTGGACTCCATACATTCATTCATTCAACAAATATTTACTGAATGTCAACATTGTGCCCAAAAGGTTGCCAGGAGCTAGAGACAAAATGATGAATAATACAGCTTCTTGCCCTCAAGAAAGTTATCGAGTGGGGAAGACAGGCAAGAGTGGATAATCATAATTGAGCACAGAGTGTGCTCAATACTACCACGGTGTGAGCACAGAGAACTTCAGAAACACAGAGGAGAGGCTTGGAAGGCTATAGAGGGTTCTTCTAGGTAGTAGCATCTAACACAACCTAAAGACAGTAAGAGTTAGCTAGGCAAGGCTGAGGGAGGGTAGGAGGGTCAAATGTTTAAGCAGGGAGAACGGTGTGCAAAATAGCTACTGTGTAGTTGAAGCTAAGCGATTCATAGGTGAGTTTGGGGAGGTAAACAGAGCCTTCCTGAGTCCTCACGAGTGGGTGGGTGCAATTCTAACCTGGAAGCATCTCCAGTCACGAACATTTCCTAAGCAAACTACATGGAAAAAACTACCATATACAGTTCGAGGTTATGCCCGAACAATCTGCAGACACCCATCCCTTCCAAAGGTATCGCACTAGTACTGAAGACGCAACTTCAAGCAAGACAGTCTCTGCTCTCAAGGGCACCAAGGGGATAGGGACGATCACTTCTAAGATTTCTTTTAATTGGTGTGACTGGGCACGGTGACTCGTGCCTATAATCCCAGCACTTTGGGAGGTCGAGGTAGGAGGATTGCTTGAGCCCAGGAGTTCAAGACCAGCCTAGGCAACATAGCAAGACCTTGTCTCTACTTAAATAAAAAAAAAGAAAAAGAAGCTGGGCACAGTGGCATGCACCTGTAGTCCCAGCTGCTTGGGAGAGTGAGGCGGAAGTATTGCCTGAGTCTGGAAGGTTGAGGCTGTGGTGAACTGGGATCATGCCACTGCACTTCAGCCTGCAGAGTGAGACCCTTCCCCTCAAACAAGGATTCCTTATAAGGCAGTTTCCTTGTAATGAACAAGAACCAATGAGAAGAGGAGAAGTGCACATGAACCTGCCAGCCTGGAATAGGAGCGAGGCCACCTACTTCATTAGTACCCACGGTGTAACTAACAAGTTTCAGAAGCAGGGTAGGCGGGGACTTAGGACTTTCCTTGTCAAGTTGGAGGTATCGATATGGAAGGAGATGAAACATCTCACAGGAAACATCACCTTTCTCTGCACCTTGGGAAGACAGCACTGGAAAGATAAACCTGAAAGGAGGTTCCAAAATATTGGGAAACTTACAAAAAATAAGTGGGTCAAGGTCATGAGCATAAATCCAGGACTCTGTATGGAAAGAAAGTACTGTTGTTTTGTTAAAGAGGCTCTCAGCTATATGTAAGAGCACATATGTCCAGGGCTAGGCTCATCCTGAGCGACTGAATGTCAAGGACAACATATTTGACCTTCAGAGGGCTCAGGGGTATGGGAAAGTTATCCTTCCATCTCACCTGGGCCTAACCTGTAGTCATATAAGAAAGATATGGTCACCCTAAGCCACATCTCAAAGAATTCCATGGAAATAATTTTTTTAAAAAACCTAAAACTAAAGTTAATCAAAACTTTAAAGAATTTAAGTTAAAAACTTAAGTTAAAAAAACCAAATTCTTTTAAAGCTTATGAAACTTTAATAAAAAAAACTTCCAATCTACATTTCAAAATACGGTTTAGCCCTTACAATTTGTAAGTTTAAAAACCTGTTCCGTTGTCTCTACTGAGCTTAAGTTTTTTCTTGGCTATCAAAACAAAGAGGCCTTTGTTGAAACAATCAGGCGGCAGTGTTTTGGTGAAAAGATTATATATAGAATAATGGTATGAAGCTCTATTGTGCAAAAAGGAGCCTTAAGAGCTTTCGCTTCTCCAGATACTCTGGGTTTCTTGCAACAATTTGAAATATTGTTGCCCTTCACTTTGTGGAAACCTTAAACCACTGGGTGCAGGCATGATTTTCTAAGAGGGTATAAAGGATGATTTTCTAAGAGCGTATAAAGGACACCATAGATGTGGCTACACATAATTAAAGGCCATGTCAAAAACAACAGTGTTATACTAACCACACTATTACCAACCCACGGGGATCAGACACTCGTGGGGGATCCAAGGATTTTCTCTCCTCTGTATCCCCCCAATCGAGTGACCTATGGCATACTGTATTGCACACAGTTGAAACCCATGAAATATTCCTTGAATGACTAACCTGGTCTGTGACGACTGCATTTATTGGACATTACCAGTAATAACAAAGGCAAGGGGCTGGGTGCCATGGCTCTCGCCTGAAATCCCAGCACTTTGGGAGGCTGAGGCAGGAAGATCGCTTAAGCCCAGGCGTTCAAGACCAGCCTGGGCAACATAGCAAGACTTTGTCTCTACAAAAACATCAAAAACTTAGTCAGGCGTGGTGGCATATGCCTGTAGTCCCAGAGTCGGGAGGATAGCTTGAACCCAAAAGTTGGAGGCTGCGGTAAGCCACGATCATGCCACTGCATTGCGGCCTGGGTGACAGAGGGAGATTCTGACTTGAAGCAGAAAGAAAGAAGGAAGAAGGGAGGGAAGGAAGGAAGAAAAGAAGGAAGGAGGAAGGAAGGAAGGAGGGAGGGAGGAAGAAAAAAAGGAAGGGGGAAGGAAGGAGGGAGGGAGACAGGCAGAGAGAGAGAGAGAGAGAGAGAGATTAAAGGTAGGGGCCAAATGAAATCAGTGGGACCAGCATTTGGCATGAACCCATGGGCTGGTGGGCTAGAGGGAGAGCCAAGGTCACTGAGTCTCCCCAGCAGAGTGGGAGGGAGCCAGAGAAGACAGGGGATGTGAGGCTGAGGTGGAAGTGGGAGGTGTTTAGCAGCGCCATGCCTCTATCTAAATCTGTCTTTTCTGCTGGCTTGGAATCCTAATGGGTGTCTTTCTAGGTGCAAATGCAGGTTCAGCGGGCAGGTTTTATCACTCTTGGCCCAGAAGTTGGGCCACCTTTATTCACTGAAAAAGATGCTCGTTTCCCACAGTCTCTTCTGTCCAACTTTTCTGCTCTCACCACGAGAGCCTCGGCCTTGCCCAGCCATCTCCTTCATGAGTGTGAAGGCGCGGGGACAGGAGCTCTTCTTATCACACGTCCACACACAGGGGTGGACATATCACCGACGACCCTCTCTATTCTGACTTGTTTGTGATCCCGTAGAGACTACATGCTACACACAGGAGGCAGAAGAATTAGGGTTGGGGAGGTAACAGCAGGAAAATGGGCAGCAGGGTGTCCGGCACGGTAGCTCACGCCTGTAATTCCAGTGCTCTGGGAGGCTGAGGCAGGAGGATGGCTGAGGTAAGAAGGTCAAGACCAACCAGGACAACATAGCGAGACCTGGCCTCTTAAAAAAACATAAAATAAATTAGCCGGGTGTGGTGGCATGCACCTGCGGTCCTAGTTACTCAGCTGAGGCAGGAGGACTACTTGAGCCCAGGATTTCAAGTTTGCAGTGAACCGTGATTGTACCACTGCACTCTAGCCTGGGTGACAGAGTAAGATCCTGTCTCTAAGAGAAAAACAAACAAAACAAAGAAAAAAACCAAAAGACGGGCTGTAGGAAGCCAGGGATGCAGAAATAATATCAAGTGCTCTCTCTTTCTTTTCTTTGAGTCCCTCCTTCCCTTCTAATTCTTCACCTTGTAACCCCGGAGAAGCTAATGCACACCCTTTAGAAGATGGATACATGAAAAAATACTCAGCCTCATTAGTCATCAAAGAAATGTAAGTTAGAACTATACTGAGATGCCACCTAACGCCAGTCAGGATAGCCATCATCAGTAACTCAGAAAACAACAGACGCTGGAGAGGATGTGGGGAAAAGGGAACACTTCTACACTCTTGGTGGGAGTGTAAACTAGTACAACCTCTGTGGAAAGTAGTGTGGCAATTCCTAAAAGATCTAAAAATCAACCTACCATACGACCCCACAATCCCCCTATTGGGAATATACCCGGAGGAACACAAATCACTCTATGAAAAAGATACCTGCGCATGCATGTTTCCTGCAGCATTATTTATACTAGCAAAAACATGGAACCAACCATGCTGCCCATCGAAAGGGGACTGGATTAAAAAAAAAAAGTGGTACATATATACGATGGAATATTACGCAGCCATAAAGAAGGACAAAATTGTGAATTTTGCAGCAACTTGGAGGGACTTAGAGTCTCTAATACTGAGTGATCTATCACAGAAACAAAGAACTGAGTCTCACATGTTCTTACTCATAAACAGACCTTGAACAATTATTATAATACTATAAGAAGGGGATTGGCAGTAGTGGGAAACTGCCGGGGGAGGGGGGGGCGCACTTCATCAACAGAGATACCTGCATAATGAACATTTGTATACCTAACCCTGAATTGTACCCCACATCTTTAAAATTAAAAATTAAAAAAGAAGGTGGAACATATTCTGTGTTAGGAGGGAGGGCATGGCTGTCCCTGGCTGAGTGAGTCTCAGTTCCCATCGCTTATCCAGCAGGTTTCGTCATCAGCTCGTCCATGTTTTACCCTGCACACATTCCTAAACATTATTATTATTATTATTATTATCATCATTATTAGAGTTGAAGTTTCACTCTATCGCCCAGGCTGGAGTGCAGTGGCACACTCACGGCTACCACAGCCTTGACCTGCTGGGTTCAGGTGATCCTTCTGCCTCAGTCTCCCAAGTACCTGGAACTACAGGCGCTTGCCACCATGCCTGGCTAATTTCAAGTTGCCCAGGTTGGTCTCAAACCCACAGGCTCAGGCCATCCTCTCACCTCCACCTCCCAAAGTCTGGGATGACAGGCGTGAGTCCCTGTGCCCGGCCCCAAAAATGTTTAAGGCAGACTCGGCAACCTTTCCTATCCATGCCATCGGTCCTTTCCCCGCTTCCAAAATCAATCCTTCTCCCATCCCCCACAGAGAAGCGACACATCAGCATTATTACCACTTTTAGACACAAGACAGAAAACAGGAACAGCCAGGGCTGCAGTTACAGTAAACATGAGGACAAACGGGTCTACGCTGCGAGTGGTTAAGGAGCCGGGGTTGGGGGGTGGGACTAGGAGTCAGAAAAAGAAGATTCTGAAGTAAGGGCAGGGAAGGGCAAGGATCCAGGACAGTTCGCCCGAGACGAGCGTGTCCCAGAGGAACCCGCTGTTCGCGCCAGCCTTTGGACATCACCACGGTTGTCACCCTTCATCACGGCCCTGCCAAGCGCTCCCTGATGAAGCAGTGACTCGCCCCTGCTCTATCAAGCATCTCTCACGTGACCAGGGATGGTCGGGAAGGCAGGGCAGGGAAGAGGGTAGGACTTATCGGACCAGGTAGGAGATGATAAGGGAGAAGAGGGCGGTCAGGCCGCGGGGGACCCGGGAGTGCCGTGGAGGCCAGGGGCCCCGGCAACAGGCTGACTTCACTGGGACACAAGTGACAACTGGTGCCTAGAATCATGCAAGAACAACAACAAGACAACTGAGTCGGGACATAATAGGATTAAGTTAATGTGAGGTCTAGAGGAAGGAGCAACTATCTGTGAACTCTTTTTACAAGTTCTTTTTATTTTAAGTTTTATTTGTATTTATTTCTTGAGTCAGGGTCTCACTCTTGTCACCCAGGCTGGAGTGCAGTGGCAAAAAGGATCACAGCTTACCACAGCCTTGATCTCTTGGGCGATCCTCCCACCCCAGTCTCTGGAGTAGCTGGGCCAACATGCCCTGCCATTTCTTTGATTTTTTTTTTTTGGTAGAGATGAGGTCTCACTACATTGCCCAGGCAGGTCTTGAACCCTGGGCTCAAGCAATCCTCCTGCCTCAGCCTCACAAAGTGTTGGGATGACAGGCGTGAGCCACCGCACCCGGCCAGCACTGTGAACCCTTGAGGACTGGGCGTTAACGTGGAGATTATAATACTAAGTGACATCATTGACAAGGGAGGTGCTGTAAGGCTTGGTATGAAAACCCAAGCACGACAGGAAGTCAGAAGATGGAAAGATCAAAGGAATGTCTTCGCGAGTGGACTGAGTCCTGAGGACAGAGCCAAGATGGGAAGGCGGAGGGGAATGTATTTGTGGGGATGAAACACTATTGACTCCAAGGTGCAGAATGTGGCTTAGCGATCAGGCTGTCAGCCCGAGAGGCTGGTGGGGGGCGTCCTCATGCTTTCCCTCCCCCCAAGCACCAGCACTACTGTACGTCCCCATCTGTCCCCCGGGAAAGGAAGAAAAGAGTTGGGCGACCCAGTTCGCTCTTGCTCTGGGGAGAGTGAGGGTGTCAAGGGAGCATGGGCATTTCCCTCTGGAGCGTTCACCTTTCTGGCCCAGGAAGTTGGATGCCAAGTGCCCTGAGCATTCTGGGCTGGGACATCCCCCTGGCTGGGACTTTGCTATCAGAACCACAAAGAATGGAAGGTCCCCAGGCAGGTCCCATGGAGGCAGCCCTTGGTCACTGTGACTTCCCTTGGGGGGCTGCTTCCCAGGGGCCAGGTCCTGGGGACAGCAGGGATGGCCAGTCCTGCGGTGTGCCCACCACACCCCAGGCGAGACCCAGGGAACGAGCCCAGAGAGACACCCATTCAGACACGCGCATATCTGAACTGGGCCTCTTCAAGTCTTGCTTTGATTCTGTTATCTTCGTGACGATCTCTCATGGTGACATGACTCCTCAGCATGGTCGCCGAGTTCCTCGGTGACCTCTGGTTGTCCCTCCTTCTAGCCCCACCCTCCATTATTGCCCTATTAAACCCGCCGCAACTTGGCATCCACCCTCTCAAATCGCCCAAGCATCCCTGTCTGCTGTCCTCTTCCACTATCACATTCCTACAGAATCCTTCCCACCCGCTAAGGCAGGCTTTTGTTTTGCTTTCTGAGCTGGGGTCTCACTCTGTCCCCAGGTTGGAGCCCAGTGGCATGATCACAGCTCACCGCAGCCTCGACCTCCTGGACTCAGGCGATCCTTCTGCCTCCGCTGGGACTACAGGCGCACACCACCACATCTGGCTCACTTTTTGAAATTTCTTGTAGAGATGAGTTCTCGCTATGCTGTCCAGGCTGGTCTCAAACTCCTGGGCTCAAGCAATCCTCCTGCCTCGACCTCCCAAAGTGCTGGGATTACAAGGATGAGTCACCATTCCTGACTAAAGCAGTCTTAACATCACTGCTGAACTCGTTGTATAACCTTGGGACTGTTACCTTCTCTGTGCCTCACTGTAACATAAGATAATTGTCTGGTGATTAGAAGGATGAATATACACAAAGCACTTAGCACAGTGCAGGGCACACAGTCTAGGAAAGTTCCTTTCTTTTCCTTAATCACTGGATGTCTCAGGACTTCTGCATGGCTCCTGACCCATCCACCCCTCTGAACACTCAGGTGCTATTTGGACTCAGGTGACAACTGAATATCTTCAAGCAGCGTTTTTTTTTGTTTGTTTGTTTGTTTTTGTTTTTTAGTTGGGGTCTCACCCTATTGCCAGGCTGGAGTGCAGTGGCATGATCATGGCTTATCATAGCCTCAACCTCCTGGGCTCAGGCAGTCCTTCTGCCTCAGCCTCCCGAGTAGCTGGGACTACAGGTGGGTGCCACCATACTCGGCTAATTTTGGAATTTTTTTTTTTAGAGACAAGGTCTCACGATATAGCCCCCAGGCTGGTCTCAAACTCCTGGGCTCAAGCAATCCTCCCACCTCAGTCCTCCCAGAGGATGCTGGGATTATAAGCATGAGCCACTGAGCCCGACCTCAAGCAGGACTTCCTTAATTTTGCCCTGTTATTGCTCCCATTTTAAGTTCTGTCAGTTTTGAAGGAAATGCGTGGGTGCACAGCTCTGAGTTTCTTCTCATTCCTGATTCACTTATTCAGTGTTTGGTCCTCATAGTGAAGGATACCCTCAGCTTCTTTTTTTTTTAAACAACTGCTTTATTGAGATAGAATTTACATCCCATACAATTTACCCACTTAAAGTGTACACGTCAACAGTTTTCATTATGGCCAGAGAGTTGAGCAGACATCACCACAATCAATTGCAGACCCTTTAAATCACCCCCAAAATAAGCCATTAGCAGCCACTCTCCATCTCCCCTGATGCCCCCAGCCTCAGCCATCCCTAATTTTTCTCTGTAGATTTGCCTATTCTGGACATTTCATGGGGTCTCCTGGCTTTTTAAAGAGGACAAATTTGGTCGGGTGCAATGGCTCATGCCTGTAATCCCAGCACTTTAGGAAGCCAAGGAGAGGACTGCCTGAGCCCAAGGTTTGAGACCAACCTGGGCAACTCGGCCAGACCTCGTCTCTACAATTAAAAAAAAATTAGCCAAGCGTGGGGCCATGCGCTTATAGTCCCAGCTACTTGGAAGGCTGAGGTGGGAGGATCGCCTGGATGACAGAGTAAGACTCAAACTCAAAAAATGATCATAATAAAAATGAAAACAGAGGCAAATTAATCTGTTTCCCCCAAGTCCCCAGCCCTAGGACCGCACACACTGTAGACACCCAATAAATATCTGGTTGAATGAAAACCAGTACATGGATTCAATCAAGTTCAACATATTTTTTTCACATTTCAGCTTTGGACCTGGTTGGTCACCAGCAATACAGGGAACCAGGGGAAGGGCAGAGGGTTCTTTATTTCTCTGAGGTATGGAAATGCTTTGTTGATACTCCTTGGCGTGAAAGGCTGGGGCAGTAGTTCTCAAACTTGCTGCATCTTAGGGTCACCTGGGGAACAAAATATACTAAGACCTGGGTCCTGCCCCACTGCATACCACTCCGACATACTATCATATCCAGGATGGGACCCATGGATCAGGACATTTTAAAAGTTCTCCAGTGCTTCCCTGAGCAGCTACAGTTGAGAATGCTCGATTCCAACGGAAACAATCATTCTATGCAAGAACAATTTGCTGAATTCCAGCCATGCCCAGATTGATACATGGCCAAAGTCTTCAACTCTGTCTTCAGGGAAATGAACCTCTGAATTTTTAAGAAAGCAATAAAAACAGACCATTCATTTCACAAAAATTTTCTTCATAGCCGACATCACTACACTGAGCCACATGAAATTGCTGATATTTGACTGTTTTGCCCTGTAAATATAAAAATTTCTTGTCATCCAACCTAATTGAATGCATTTATTTCATGAAATAAAAAATATGAAAAATTATCTGAGCCACTGACTTACTGATCACCTATTCATCTTCCTTGTGCTTCACACGCTTTTAAAAACATTTCAAGCTTTATATATATCTATAATAAAGGAAGGGAAATAAATTGCCACACAGGGGACAGAGACACAGACATTCACCAACAGACAAAACAAATGCCGACTTTGCAGGCAACCTCTATGCTTCGCCACACATTATTTCTGGAAATCACGTCATAAAGGAGATTGTCACAAAACAAGATATATTTTCCCATAGGAAAAATTTGATGATGAGGGATTCTGTTCCTGACTAGGCCCCCTGTAAATCAGAGATACGATCAACAACAGGTCACGAAAGCAAAACTGCAACGGTCATAAACCTCTGTAAACGTTGAAAACAATATGTCTATTATTCAAGCACTATAAAATGCCCAAATGACATTCAACACATGGATCGCGATGCTGTCATTTAGAAAGGCAACTGAGTGCCGCCCCACAAAATTCGAATAGTGCACGTTCTTTAATGCACTTCTAGAAAAAATGGTTCTGTTTCTTTCTTCCCTTCCAGAACCAAGTATAAATGTCCAGTCTAGGCCCACGACCCTGCACAGTCTCACCACCGACTGAGCTGGGCCCCGCGGGGGCTGCCTGGCCGCCCACCCCTCCATCTCCCCGTCTGAGGCTCCATTCCTTCCAACAGCAAGCCGAGGGCTGCCCCTGGCTCTGAGGACAATCCTGTTCCCTGTCAGGAGGAATTTAAGGAGCTTTAGTTCTCTGTGCGGGCTCCACAATGTCTAGTCAATGGCATTTCTGCTTTCATTCCCTTCTCTTCTCAGGCTGGGAATTTGGCTTCTGCCTCCTGCCTGTGCCCCAAACTGCTGCTGTTTCAGTTCTGTGAGCCTTGTCGCTGGCCAGCCCATTCCTCACCCTTCCTCTGCCCACAGGGGCTGAATGACTCCGGCCCTGCCGTTGGAAGGAACCCCACTCCCCTTTGCCACGCTTTTCTGGTGCCCAATGCCCCTCTGGCAAATAAGTGTCTCATGAATGAATGGATGAATTCCTGAATGTCTACAGACTCCATTCCTGTGTACAACTGAACACCACTGCTCTCTCTTTCTGGGTCTCCAGAGGTGTGGGCATCTGGGAAGATGTCAGTCATGATTCTAAGAAAGCGACTGTCAAACAGAGGTGATTTTACCCCCCGCCCCTGGGGACATTTGTCAAGGCGTGGGGATATATCTGGTTGTCACAATCGAGGACGTGCTACTGGTGTCTCGTGTGTGGCGGCCAATGATGCCGCTAAATGTCTCACAGGGTCATTCCTGCAACTGGCTGAGGTTGAGAAACAGTTATAGAGAAGTCAAAAGAAGCTTCTGCAGCACTGCAAGTCAAACTAGAATCTACAGAGGAGGAGGATGCTTCGGTTTTCAGAAAAAACAACACCTTTTTCTGCATCAGTTATCAAAATTCATGTTCATTCTAGATAAATTAGATAATAAAGAAAAGCAGCCAGGCACGGTGCTCAAGCCTGTGATCCCAGCATTTTGGGAGATCGAGGTGAGAGAATTGCCTGAGCCCACGGATTCAAGACCAGCCTGGGCAGCTGAGTGAGACCTCATCTCTGCAAGAAATCAAAAAATCAGCTGGGTGCAGTAGCAACCCTATAGTTCTGGCTACTTGGAAAGCCGATATGGAAGGATCTCCTGAGCCCAGCAGGTCGAGGCTGTAGTGGCCATGAGCGTGCCACTGCACTCCAGCCTGGGTGACGAAGTAAGACTCCAACTCAAAATAAAAATTTTTTTAAAAAGCAAAAGATGGCCTACCACCATCACTGTGTATGTTTACATGGTTGCGATATCATAGTACATACAATTTATACTCTTTTTTCTATATTACATACTAGGCAGGTTTTTCTCCATATCACTACAAATCTCTTTAGTTCATATTTTCACTGTGATGTGAGATTCCTTCCTCCCTGTGATTAAACCATGATGTAATTCACCATTCTCTTATTAGTGTAAATTCACATTGTCTTCCAGTTTTCACGATTGTAAAAGCTGCTTAACTATGTCTTTGTGCATAGAACTTTTTCTGCATATGTGGTTATTCCTTGAAAAAGTCTATACTCCTGATATTGTCTTGAAGGGCAAACGTGATTTGTCAAAGGATTTTACCTAACATCAAAGCCTGTATGACATGTTCCCCCGAAACCCCGTCTCTGCTCTGGTCTGAAGACATCCATAAAGCCTGCCACTTCAAGGGTCATTGAGGAACATCAAAAGAGCCAGGAAAAAAAAAATCCATTCCAGAACTTTCTGAATAGATCATGGCAGGGGATCATGAGAACAAGAATGAAAGGTCTTGTGATTTGGGGCACAGAGAGGCAAAACTCATATGTCGTCAAGATGGCAGAATTTACTGGTTACAGAGGCAAAATCGTTTTACTTAGAATGTCTCTCTTATAAGCATAATGCCATTTTCTGTTCATCAAAACAGTGTAGCTATTTTTATTTTTGCTGGTGGTATTTTCTCTGTCACAGGTATTTATTTAGATTTTTGGGAACGCAACACATTCGGAAAATATTTTCACAGCTGTTAGTTGGTATAAATCTAGAACATTTAGAAATAATTTGTTTTTGTTAATTGTTTTCTTGTGTTTTAGCAGTGATCATAGTAAGGCCACAAAGGAGAAGTTAAGTTCTTACTTTCTTCCTGCTTCCAGATTCGTGGGGAAACCTACAGGTTTATATAAAATATATCATGATGTGTAAATGCAGATGATGGTAGAAGATGGAAAAAAGCCAGGGCTCAGAGGACTTGCATTTCTGCTTGTCTATATCACCAGCAAGACCACCTCACGGCAAGTCATTGACATTTCTACATTTCAACTGCAGAAAAGGAAGACCATCAAATACAAAACAACACATATGAAGTGCTCTTAAGAGATCGAGTCCTTCTCTAAATGCAGTCACATCCAGAGGGGCTGTCACTGGGCCTGGCCGTGTGTGATGCCCTGTACTTTGTGATGCCAACCCAGGTGTGGTCAAGGGTGAGCCATGGGATGGCAAGGCAGCAGGCAGGTGTCTGAGTGGGAACTCGTGGCTCAGAAGCTGGCATCACGGCGGGGGCCAATGTCTGTTCCAAGACACAGGGCTGGGATCCAGGACATCAGCACGGGTGGAAGAGCAGGGCAGAAAAACTATCCAACGTCTGCGAGCACATCTACAACAACTAGGACCATGGACACCACCATTTATCACGGGTCTGCCATACTGCAGATGCTCTGCGAAGGGTTTTACTTAGTTGATTCTCTTAACAACCTGATAGGAGTCGTTACAGAAACACAGACAAGACCGTGGAAGGATGAGCCTGTGAGCAGGGGCTGAGGCTGAGGATACTGGCCTTCCTGACTCCTCCAGCTGCAGAGGAGCCCCCACCTGGCCTGGGACGGGGTGGGGCAGGGCCAGGAGGTCTTACCAATGGACTGAGATATTCTCTCAACTACAGGGAGCAGTTCATGTGGCTGCATTTGCCTTCTGTCATCTGCCCTATCCATGGCCGGGTCAGGGAGGGGCTGAGAGGCTGGTGGACTCCAGTTTGCACTATGAGGAGGGAGAAGCAACGGTCTTAGGTAAAAGTGACCACAGGAGTTGGATCCACAGTTCGTCCAGCCCAGGGCTTATCTCCAGCGGTGGAATCGAACACCCAATGCAACGGTTTGCAGATTTTTTTTTTTTTGAGTTGGAGTCTCACTCTGTTGCCCAGGCTAGAGTGCAGTGTAATGCTCATGGTCACCCCAGCCTTGACAGGCTAGGCTCAGGCAATTCTTCCCCCTTAGCCTTCCAAGTTGTTGGAACTACAGGCGTGCGCTACCACGACCGGCTTATTTTTTATTTATTGTAGAGACAAGGTCTCGCCAAGTTGCCCGGCCTGGTCTCGAACCCTCAATCCTCTTGCCTCGGCCTCCCAAAGTGCTGAGATTACAGGCTGAGTCACCGAGCCTGGCTTAGATTTTTATTTTTTTAAGTCGTGGTCTCTTTCACTCAGACTGACACTGAGATTGCAGTGGCACGATCACAGCTCACTGCAGCCTCAACTTTCTGGGCTTAGAGAATCCTACCTCAGGCTCCTGAATAGCTAGGACTACAGGCACACACCACTATGCCCAGTTAATTTTTTTAAACTTTGTTGTAGAGACAAAGTCTCGCTGTGTTGCCCAGGCTGGTCTCAAACCTCTGGATTCAGGCAATCCTCCTGTCTTGGCTTACTACAGATGTGAGCTACCAAGCCCGGTCAGATTTTTTTTTTTTTTTAACAGCAGAACTGTTTTGTTTTGTTTTTTCTAAAGGAAATCTCATGTGAAAGCCCAAACTTCCACATGATAAGAAGCAGGGAGTTTCTGGTTTAAGAAAAATGAAGGAAACCCTAATGCCCCACCACCCGACACCTCCCAGGACCCCAGGGCTGTTTGCGGTTGGACCTCTTAACCTCAACACAAATGGCTTCACAATCCCAAGCATCCTAACTCCCCTTAGAAACCCAGTAACAAGCCGGGTTCGGTGGCTCAGCCTGTAATCCCGTGCTTTGGGAGGCTGAGGTGAGTGGATTGCCTGAGCCCACGGGTTCGAGACCCGCCTGGGCAACTTGGCGAGATCTCATCTCTACAATAAGTCAAAAATTAGCCGGGCGTGGTTGTGCGCGCCTGTAGTTCCAGCTACTCGGAAGGCTGAGGCGGAAGGATCACCAGAGCCCAGCAGGTCGAGGCAGCGGTGGCCGGGAGTGGCCACTGCACTCCAGTCTGGGTGACAGAGTGAGACTCCAACTCAAAAAACAAAACAAAAAAAAAAACGAAGCCCAGTAACAATGCATTACCCAGCAGTTTTCTAAAACCTTTTGAGAAACCTATTTAAATCATCCATCCATACCACACTTTTGGCGACAAGGTCCACTGTTTCCTGGTCCCATTTGGAAGTCCCCCTGACCACCTTCCTCGAGTCCTAAACTCACACAGCTCTAACTGCAAGGAGCATCTTCGTCGTCAAACTATCTACGACTTCTGAAACTTTGTTCACCACCTCCTTCTGCTTTCTAGACGGAACATTCCTAATGTGTTTAGTCTGCTCTCACTGGGGGATTAAATGTCATAATGTATGGAAAACACCAAGCCGGAGAGGCGCGCGAAGGAGGAATCCAAGCAGTGCCTGCATTCTGCCTTTCTTCAGCTACTTCGCCATCTACAAGGCCCGCTCCAGTCCACCGCCACTGCCACCCTTTGCTGCTTTCTTAATCACACTCATCGCTGTGCCCCAAGTGACAAGGTCAGGTGGCGCCCTCTTTATCAGCACAGTCAAATGCTCATACTGCAAGCATCAACCCCAGCTGGCACCATGGAAAGTGTTGTCACAGCCAGGTACCCTCAGAGCTCACTCTTCTCTCGGTGGTCTCCAAGCTCCCGTGATGTGAATATCATAGCAGAGGAGCTATTATGGTCTTGCATAACCAATGTTAAGAGAGAGAGAGAGAGAGAGAGAGAGAGAGAGAGAGGGAGAGAGAGGAGAGAACGTGAACACAAGTGAAAGAACAGGGAAGATGTGATACAGGTCAGCCTGACATGGGAAAAAGCAATGCTTACACTGCAGAAAGAGGCATCCAAGCAGGGGACATGAGTCCTTGGATAAAGGACTATGTCCATTAGGAAGGACACTGATGTTCACTTCCTGAGTTTGTGCACAGAGGAAGAGGGAATCCTGTGGAACCGCAAGACACCATCTGTGGGTGCACAGACACGGTGTTTCCAGAAGGGCATTCATCCACATCTGTCAGTGTCAGGTGTGCGTGCCCTAAGGGCCGGTGATTCTAGATTTAGGAATCTAAATTACAGAAAGGCTTAATGTGGCCGCAGAGATGTACAAAGATGCTCCTTCCCCATCGTTCGTAAGACAAGACTCTTGGGAATGGTTAAGTGCTTGTCAACAGTGAGTGATGAAATCAGCTAGGGCACATCCATACGATGGAACAGTAGGCAACCTTGAAAAAGAACTAGGTAGAGATGCATGGAAAAGACAGGTGTAGTGATGTATATGAAAAGATCTTAAGAATACAGGAAGTTAAAAAGGCAGGTGGTGATAAGTATAATTTTGGTTTAAAATTTATGTATGTATTCATAGACATATAAAATCACTGGAAGGATACACTGTTGTCTAAATGTTTTGAAAGGGGTGAAGAATTGTCCCTTTGTATGTGCTTTGAGATTGTTTCAATTTGTAACTAAAAATAACTCGATAGGAAAGCCGGCCATGGCCTGGGTGGTTATATACACTGCTGTCGGGGCCACATGACCTGGGTTTGAATCCCAGCTCTGCCTCGTCCTGAAAGTGTGACCTCAAAGAGGTAACTTCACTTATTTGTGACTCAGTTCCCTCATCTGTTAAATGATGATAATGACAGAACCAAACTTAGAGGCTTGTGTGTCAATTAAATGGGTTAATACTCACAAAGAGGTTAAAAAGGGAGCTTCTGGATAGCTCAGCACGTAGCAGTTTCTGGAGGGTGGTGAGCCCTGGGCGGGCATGGAAGCTCCACACCCCTCCCCTCCACCTCACCCTACGCATCTCTTCATCCATATCCTTTGCCCTATCCTCTATAATAAATTGGGCTTAAAGCAGTAAGTCAGCAACAGAGTCATGCCGAGGCAACCCTCGACCAGAACAAGCAAATCAAGCGCTAGTGAGCAGTCATCAGGAAGATATCTTGCAGCCATTTGGACACAAGAGATGAGAGACATGGTATTGAATCATGGAAAGGCTAAGAGAAGACGATCAGCTCCCATTCAATCTCGGCATTCAGTGCTTGAGTGGCTAAGATCGTCCACTTTGGTATCTGGTGCAAATGGTTTCCAATACAGAATCAACTGGCTTACAAATGACTCAGCCACAGGAACCAGCAAAGGAAGGGTCCATGTCCCAGTTCAGAGCACCTAGAAATGGCTGACATGCATCCTTCATCACCCTTCTTCAGCAAAACAGAGGAAAAACTTACATAAATGCATATAAGTGGGTTTTTTTTGGCTGTAGATACTAAGCGTAACAGCCAAGACACCGGTGTTGTTGCTTTTTACATAAATTTTCTGCTCCATTGCTTCAAACAAAACAAAACAAAACCCATTAAGAGGTTTTAAAAAGGCCTGGCATAAACATGCAATAAATTGAGTGTTTATTGGTAAATATTCAGTTGTTAGCCTAAAAAAGAGCTATTTGGTTTTTTAATTACCAGTGCAAAGATGGTAAAGAGAGAAAAATGGGAAAAGATTAGTGCCACATGTCAAAGGGCCTTGAATGCCGAGCTAAAGAGAGAGGATTCATGTATTCAGTGTCTGGGACTAAAGACATGACCTACCGCACCTGCTTAATTTTTTGATTTTTTTCTGGAGGTGAGGTCTCACTTTGTTGCCCAGGCTGGTCTCTAACTCCTGGACTCAAGCAGTCCTCCTGCCCCGGCCTCCCAAAGTTCTGGGATTACAGGTGTGAGCCTTCTGTGTGCCAGCACCACCCCAAATGATGGGGACACATGAGTGAGTAAAGTGGAAGATGGTAGCTTTTCCGAAAAGGAGCAAGGTCATCGAGACTGACTTTGGGTGTGCGAGGTCTATGCCTCAGAGTGTTTGGGGCCGGGTGCAGTGGTTCATGCTTGTAATCCCAGTACTTGAGGAGGCCAAGACAAGAGGATTACTCGAGGTCAGGAGTTCAATCAGCCTGGGCAACATGCAAGGCCTTGTCTCTACAAAAAAAAAAAACAAAAGTAAAATTAAAAAATTATCCAGATGTGGTGGCACACACCTATAGTCCCAGCTACTCAGGAGGCTGAGGCGGAAGGTACCTGAGTCTAGGAGTTGGAGGCTGTGGTGAGCAATGAGCATGCCACTGCCCTCCTGCCTAGAGTGAGACCCTGACTCTAATGAATTAATCAATTAATTAAATCTAAAGAAGAGTGTGTTGTGTGTGTTTGGGAGAGGTGATCAGGAAGACCGGGAGGCCATTGGTCGGTGCATTGTTGGGGTGAGGGGTGATGATGTCTGATAAACAAAGGGGGTCTCGGGCCTGAGATAGCAGACAGGGGATCCCTGGGCTCCAGGTGGTGTTGAGGCTGCAGGAATCGGGGACGGAGTTGTGGTGGCCCAGAGAACTCCCCAAAACTGGCTTTGCAGGGCTCACCTCAACACTGCCCAATTCAGTTGGCCCAGAGTCAGGCAACTTGTTCTAGACCCGTGTTCCCCTTTGACTGGTGAACTGAACTTCTCTGGGCCTGAGGATCCTGTTATGGGAAGTAGGACCTCCCCCCCCAAAAAAAACCCCAGAATTATCTTTTGGAGGGTGGGCCCCTTATTGTGCAAGCTTCTCCCGCTAGGCAAGTGTTCTAGGAACCCAAGAGCATCCATGTACCAGCTAGCGTTGTGGTGGGAGGCTGTGTTCGGCTTCAATGAATTTTTTTTGGAGATTCTTTCCGCGTGTTTGTTCATTTCATGATGGATAATTTAGGAGTGCATCTGCCCACACTGTGCTGAGTGTTCAGCGGTTTTTGACCTGAAATGGCAAGATCCCCACATCCCACCCTCCCTATTCACCTGATCTTGCCCTGGGCGATTTATTTTTGTTTCCCCGGATGAAAAAGTCCTCAAAGGGAAACATTTAGCCCATGTGGAAGAGGTGAAACCAAAAAATATCAGAAGCACTAAAAGGCATCAAAATTGGTGAGTTCAAAAACTATTTTGAGCAGTGGGAAAAGTGTTTTGATAGGTGTATTGCATCAAATGGAGAGGACCTTGAAGGTGACTGGTGTTTAAATATATAAGAATAAGTACACAGTTTTTTAATAAATGAATTCCAGGTTTCCCTTGTACATGAGAGGGTCTTCTCTGACCATCTCCAGGGCCCTTGTCAGCTCTAACGTTCTAAGGTTTTCATGTCATTACAAGAGGCAGATAAGCGGGACTTCCTTTCCTGTTCCCAACATATTATATCCCAGAGTCAAAATAGAAACCATTAAAACATCAGACTCAGATGTGTAAAATCAGGTATGAGACAACTGTTTACATTTTCTTCCTTTCTGAGAAAGCATGTGTTGAATTCGAGGCTGCATGTATCTGCCAAGGTTTGCAAATAGGTGACTCAAATCATCTCGTTTCATACGTGCAGCTGCTGTAATGTATACACCACGTGCGTCGAGTAAAGCCTTCAGCTGTTCCATATGGAATAAGAGTGACATGTGCCTCTTATTTTTAGAGGGAGAGGTCAAGGACACAGGAGGTGAAACGTGGTTGAGTCCACCGTGCCGGACACAGACAGGGGACTGATGGCCAGCTGGAAATCCTCCTATCTAAAATTTGTGGGTATTTTAGGCAAGATGGTTTAGACGATCACAAGAAATAAATCATGGAATATCAAAGTGACAAAGAGGAGCTTCAAAAGACCACCGTGCATTTGTCCATTCATTCGACAAATCACTCTCACAGGATCAATCACCAATATAAACAGGCTGGGCCGCATTTCCCACTGTTGGTTGTAGTTAGGGTCCTTTTTACCCCCCAGGGTCAGGGAATACATGAATTTCAGGCTTACTCTCCATGTGAGAAAAACCCAGCCTGGAGATCAGCAACTCAATGTCCAAAAAAATGACAGCTCTCTCCCACCCAGGAGTAACGCATACCCTCGGCAAGTCACCTGAGCCCCGACCCCATCTGCCATTTGCCAGCTGTGTGACTCCAGGCCAGTGACTCAGCTCCTTCCTGCCTCAGTTTCCCCTTCACAGGGCTGGGGTGAGGATGCTACCAATTGTATGTTGTTCCGTACAGTGCTCGTTATATAGCAGGGAACATATATGTGTTTATACAATCAACCATCATTGCTAGGGGCAACACCAGGCATCTGAGAATGGCTGTATGCGGGTTCTTTGAAGGACACTTCCTCTCTGCTTCTCCTCCTCCACTCATGAATGTTCCATGGAAAACCATACATTAGACAAGACGGGGGTCAGCTGTTCTCATTTATACTTAGGAAGAGCCCAGAGGAATTTACACTGAAAAGTCTCCTGCAAGGATGGCTGAAATCAAAGTGACACGTCTCTTGAAAAAAAAAGGAGCTTCGAGCCAGCAGGTAGAGATGAAATTCGAAGGCTCTGGCGTGGTGCCCATCAGACTCAAGGTCTGTAATTTCAACTGTTTGCTTCAGTTATTTGAGCCCATTTCATCCTAGGTTGTTTTGGTGTGTGGTTTGTATCGTGTGTGTGTTGCACATTCACAGTGGGTGAGAGGGCGGGAGCCCAGGAGAGGTGAGACGCTTGAGTTTGGATCATTTCGGCTCCTACTCTTGGTTGTTATCAAAAGCAGGGCCGGGCTCGGTGGTTCACACCTGTAATCCCAGCACTTTGGGAGGTCGAAACAGGAGGATTGCTTGAGCCCAGGAGTTCAAGACCAGCCGGGCAACATAGCGAGACCTCATCTCTACAAAAAAACAAAACATTTTTCTTTAATTTTTTTTTTGAGTCAGGGTCTCATTCTGTCACCCAGCCTAGAGTGAAGTGGCACAATCATGGTTTACCACATCCTCAAACCCCTGGGCTCAAGTGATCCACTTGCCTCAGCCTCCCGAGTAGCTAGGACTACAGGAATGTGCCACCATGCCTGGCTAATTTTTTTATTTTTTGTAGAAATGAGATCTCGCTATGTTGCCCCGACTGGTCTTGAACTCCTGGGCTCAAGCCATCCTCCTACCTCGGCTTCCCAAAGTGCTGGAATTACGGGTGTGAACCACCAAGCCCGGCCCGAGAGCAAATTTCTTGAGCCTTGATGACTGGAACTGAAAAATGGTGTTGATGTTCATCTCAAGGAAGGGAAGAGGGTTGGCAAGTGATCTTTTGGGTGCTTTTTTCTGTGAAGTCTATTATTCAAAGTGAGTGGGAAGCTGTGTTTTTTTGTTTTGTTTTGTTTTTGAGTTGGAGTCTCACTCTGTCACCCAGACTGGAGTGCAGGTGGCCGCTCCCGGCCACTGCAGCCTCGACCTGCTGGGCTCCGGCGATCCTTCCGCCTCAGCCTTCCAAGCAGCTGGAACTACAGGTGCGCGCTACCACACCCAGCTAATTTTTGATTTACTGTAGAGATGAGGTCTTGCCAAGTTGCCCAGGCGGGTCTCAAACCGGCGGGTTCAGGCAATCCACTCACCTCAGCCTCCCAAAGGTGCGGGATTACAGGCTGAGCCACCAAGCCCAGCTGAAGCTGTGTTTCTGTAATGACTGCTTCCCAGTTGAAGGGCTGTGGCCATTCCCCGGCTACAGACATATCCTTAGGGTATCTGGTAGTGCAAACACTGGAGTCAGCTCCAAGGCTCAAGCCCTAGCCTGGCCACTTAATATCTTGAGACCTTGAAAAAAACATCTTAACTTTGCTAAGCCTCAGTTTGCCGAACTGTAAAATGGCGATAATGACAATAACAGTATCTAGCTTATCAGGCAGTTGCGAGGAGTAAGTGAGAATATTCAGGAACTTAGTGCTGTGCCTACAGTACCCATGAAACAGCAGATTTCACCAGAATATCTGCTCTTGTCCCCGAGTTCCCCTGGTGAAATCTTAGGAATATTTATCTTTGGATGGTAATAGACAGTTTATTAGCTGGTTCTTATACTGGTTTTTTTAAAACCTCCGGCGAGAATTCTTTTAAAACATGCCATCTGCCTCCTCCACTGTTTTTCTTCTTGGGATTTTTCTTTTTTAAATTTCAAAACAAATCAGCTATTTTAAAGTATGTCTGAGTGGTTACCTATTATTCATCAGGAGGGTTTCCAGGGCTTTCTGAGGGAGGATTTCGCATCAAGATGCTTTGGTCAAAGAGCTGCCTGTCCTGTCTTCTACCCGACAGCCCCTGGAAAGGACTGGGCTTCTTGTAATGTCCCCCGAGGGAGGTGGATAAGGGGCAGGGAGTGTGGCCCACTGTGGCGGCATGGAGCTCGCCATCGGGAGTGCTGGGTGAGAAGGTATAGTGTGAGTTGTGGCCGTGGCCCCCGTGATCACTAGCTGTGTGATCTGGGGCAGGTTATTCCATGCACTGGTCTTCATTTGTAACATGAGGGAGCTAGCCATGGATGAAAATTAAGAAGATAACTTGTCCAGAGGGTATTCATCCTCACTAGTTATCAAAGAAATCCAAAGGGATACACAGCCGTTGTTTTTAAACTATTAAAGTAAAAACTGACTGGATGCAGTGGCTCTGCCTGTGGTTCCAGCTACTCAGGAGGCCGAGGTGAGAGGATCACCTGAGCCCAAGAGCTTGAGGCAGCGGTGAACCATGATCATGCTACTGTATTCCAGCCTGGGCCACAGAGTGAGACTCCCAACTCAAAAATACATAATAAAGCAAACATTTAAAAACATTAATACTCAGCATTGCTTATGTTTTGATTCACTGTGAGCATGGCAGATTGGCACAAGTGCTTGGAACTGCAAAACAGAACTCCTACTGGGTCTGAAAGAGAACAAGGTACACTCGGGGGTGAATCCTCACCTCTGTGATTCACTAGTTTCAAGGCGCAACCTTTTTGAGACTCGTTGGGATAGAAGGTAAAATAAAAACAAAAATTAGCTGGGCTCGGTGGCTCAGCCTGTAATCCCGTGCCTTTGGGAGGCTGAGGTGAGTGGATTGCCTGAGCCCGCAGGTTCGAGACCCACCTGGGCAGCGAGACCTCATCTCTACAATAAATCAAAAAATCAGTCGGGCGTGGTAGCACGCACCTGTAATTCCGGCTACTCGGAAGGCTGAGGCGGAAGGATCGCCGGAGCCCAGCGGGTCAAGGCTGTGGTGGCCGGAAGCGGCCACTGCACTCCAGTCTGGGTGAGAGTGAGACTCCAACTCAAAAAAAAAACAAAAACAAAAACAAAACAAAACAAAAATTGCTAAAAAACAATGTTCCCTACATGGGCCGTTGTGGGGTTTGGGGGTAACATAGCTCCTGGGCCTTGACCAGCATTGGGCACATAACAGATGCTGGTTGCTGCCGTCGGCATGACAATGGTGATGACGATTCTGTGCACCTGACTCATGTCACCATTAATGCCACAGGAAAGAAGCCTATCCTCCTCCCCATTCTCGGACTCTTTGTCAGACTCTGGCTTCTTCTCTGCTAACAGCATACGGCCCCACTTGTCCAAGGGGTTCTGACCCATCGCCGCAGGGGTCCTCGGGCAACTCTGGGTCCCTTATCACGTGCCCACCAGCACACGAGAGATGCCAGTTGTGCCCAGCCCAGCTGGCATTTGCTCAGCTCCACACACAACCTTCCGACCTTGCAGGCCAGACCCCTCCAAGGCCCCCCCACAGAGCAGGGAGCAACACCCATCCCTCTGGTGCCCACCGTCTCCGCTGGCATCTTTGTCCAGGAAACACCAGCCAGTCCCTCTGGAGAGGTCGGGCTCTCTGCCACATGCCTGCCACCACCATCACCCCAGCACGTTTTTCAGTGCCAGTCACGGGCCACTGCGTTGACCAAGTGCTCATCCCACCCAAGGGAGGCCCCGGTCACTTGTTTCCAGATGCTTCCATTTGCTTCTGAAGGAGGGTTTCTGCCTCTTCCTCAGACCCTCCTTTGATTCATTTCTTGTTTGTTGGTAACCCAAGCCTGGCATGAACTAGAATCGCCATGAAGTCTTTATCTACTCAGTATCAGAGATAGCTTTTCTCAAACGTTTCTTTGAATTCTTTCTCAATACCGGGCTTGTCTCTGTTCCCATTCTGCAACCTAATAAGGGCTGAAATCTGTTTTCAGTCGTTACTTGATTTTTTTCCCCCTCAGCTTTAAAAATAATTTCTGAGAGCCGTAGAACTGAAGAGGGGAAAGGACTTTGTGGAGTCCTCGGTTCATTCCTGAGAACGCTGAGGCCCGAGGGGTGAGCTGTGTGCTCTTCACGCAGGGGTGAGACACCCAGGCGAGAGACTCCGGGAAGTGCTCTGTCCAGTGCCCGGCCTGTCTCATGCTACGTTCTCCGGCTGTGGCAGGGATTCTGAATGACCACATCTCCTCTAGTGGAGTCCCGAGGGGCCCTGGGACTCTGCAGAGACAGTCTCCACGGGGGTCCCAAGCCCACCATGTGCTCATGCCTCTCCCACTTCCAGGCTTTTGCAAGCGCTGTTCACGCTTCCAGGTGACTATGGCTAAGTCACACTCAATCTCTAGGGTGCTTTCTCTCCTGAATCTCTAGATCCAGGCAGAAAACCATGCCCTGTCCCCTCCAGGACCTCATATACCCTCCTGAGCCACAAATGCCCATCAGTCTTGCAACGGACCATTCCTGTTTGCCTGCATCTTTCCTAGTGGTCTGCAGACGACATGAGGGAAGGGCGGACACACACAGCTCACACCAAAGTGTTAGTGACCTTGAAAACCTCTCCTAGCCATGGAGACCCAGGTGCAGGGCACCAGGAGAGGGAAAGGGTCCCAAGGGCAGTCAAATCCCAAGGACAGGATGGGTGTGGGCTCACACCCATAATCCCAGCACTTTGGGAGGCCAAGGCGGGAGGATTACTTAAGCCCAGGAATTCAAGACCAGCCTGAGAGCAACATAGCAAGACCTAGTCTCTACAAAAAAAAAAAAAAAAAAGTCAAAATATTAGCCAGGCATGGTGGTGCACACCTGTTGTCCCAGCCACTCAGGAGGCCGAGGTGGAAGGATTGCCTGAGCCCAGGAGGTTGAGGCTGCGGTGAGCTGTGATCGTGCCACTGTACTCCAACTTTGGTGGCAGAGTGAGACACCTACTAAAAAAAAAACCAAAATCCCAAGGACAAATGACTTCATCATCTTAGACCCAACAGCAAATGGCCCTCTACATTTTTCAAGACATTAGGAATAAACTTCTCATTCAAGGAAACACAGGGAGCAAATACAAGGACCCCACCCAGAAGGGCACATCCTAACCTTGCCCTCTGGATTCTCACTGTCTCTTATCCCAAATTCCACTTTTGCAGAAAGCAGTGAGCCCTGAGAGCAAATTCACCTTGTCATTTTAGCGGCCTGACCTGCTGGATACTCCCAAATCCTGCCTTCCCTTTGCAGGAGAGGGAAGGGAAAGTCCACAACCCTAATAGACACAGGGAGGGCAACCTAGGGGGTAGGAACAGAACCCCAGTCTTGGCTTCCCTTGGTTCTGCCCTGGGTTTTCTGGCATGACCTTTCCCTGTGTTATCTGATAGAATCCTCCCAACAAGCCTAAGACAGACAGTAACATTTCTATGTCACTTGGGAAGGAATAACAAGATGCAAAGTAGGTTAGGAGCTTGCTGAGACCACAGAACCAGGCAAAGGCTGTGCTGAGAGTCACCCCGAGCACCGAACTCTCCATCACAACCTCTTCTGATACTTCCTACACAGGCTTCTTAAAGGAACTAGGGGAGAATCTGTGTGCTCTCCATGACCATTAAACACTCGCTCATCTTAACAGGACAAGTAGGAAGTTTGAAGTGCGGGTTTTTTGTTTTTGTGTTTGTTTTTGGAGACAGGGTCTCGCTCTGTCACTCACGTTGGAGTGCAGTGGCACAATCACGGCTCATTGCAGCTCCAAACTCTGGGGCTCAAGTGATCCTCCCGCCTTGGCCTCCCAAGTAGCTGAGACTACAGGTGTGTACCACCACACCCAGCTAATCTTTTTTAGATTTTTTTGTAGAAACAGGGACTCACTGTGTTGTCCAGGCTGGTCTCAAACTCCTAACCTCAGGCAATTCTCTGTCCTCAGCCTCCCAAAGCACTGGGGTTACAGGAGTGAGCCACAGTGCCTGGCCCTAGTGTAGGGATTTTTAACACTTCATCTGTTTAGTCTCCCTGCTAGGGCTGCTCACCTGTCCTCGAACACACTTTTACCTCCTGTGATGGTCAAAGACCCGTGGGATCCTCCCACACCTCTCTTACCACGAGGGCCTCAATACAAATTGATTTCTCCATTTTCTACATTTCTATGTATGTTTATGGATGGTTCTGTGCAATTTAATATTTCACTGAATCATTTATCTATGGGTATAGTAATGTATTATTGAATAACAACCATGAGCACAAACACTTTGGAGCATTTGCTATCTGTTGAGTATATTTTTCTTATTTAATTTCCATGGTGGTTCCATAACATCAATATAAAAATCTCCCTCCTTACAAACGAGGATATTGAAACTTGATGAACGTATTTGGGAAAAGTAATATGTCCCAGCAGTTTAAAGTTTGAGCTCTGAATTAGTCTGCCTGGGTTCAAATCCTACTTCTTTAAGTAGGTAAATATGCACAAATGCTTCTCAAAGCCTCGGTTTTGTGTTCTACAAAATGAGACTGGAGGCCAGGCATGGTGGCTCATGCCCGTAATCCCAGCACTTTGGCAAGCCGGGTTGTGAGGATGGCTTGGGTCCAGGAGTTCGAGACCAGCCAGGGCAACATTGCAAGACCCCACCTCTATTTAAAAAAAAAAAGGGGTCGAAAGGCCTAATTAGAGCAGCAGTATATATGAAGTTCTGAGCACAGGACTGGCACAGAGTAAGGTGCCCAACACCGGCTGGGCCTTACTATTACCAGGAGGAAGCAGGACTTGCTGGCCTGCTTTCATAAAACCCTGAAACAAGCTGAGCTCCCGCTTCCCCCCATTAAAGATCAGGAATTAGGTTCAGAAACAAGAAACATGCAGTGACTTGTTCACCATCACACAGCTGCTCGGTGTCAAAGCTGGGGTTTGAACCAAGTACAGCTTTCTTGGACATCCCAACACTGCTAATCTGTTCGTTTCGTGTTATCTTCTTCCAACTGCATGATAAGCTCCTCGGAGCTCAGCAAAGCCCCTTCCATTTTCCCCGCATCTCCCGGATGACCGGGCCCCGCCTCACACGGGCTGTGCTGTCCATGCACCACTGGCAAAGAAAACACTTGCTGCCCTGCACAGCCTGGCATGCTGCTCCATCTTCAGAACCACGAGCAGCGCCAGATGTGAGGACTGAAGGAATACGTACAAGAAAGATCATTCCAGAGTCGCCCAGCAGCTTGGTGCCGACTGTACTCTTGAGAAGGAAATCTCAAACAGCAACTCAAGGGGTTCTAAAAAAAACTCTGAATGTCCTACGGAACAATCACCACAGATTATTCAGTAAGTACATGGTGTATAAAAAGACAGAGATGGGGCCGGGCGCGGCGACTCACGCTTGTAATCCCGGCACTTTGGGAGGCCAAGGCAGGAGGAGTGCTTGACCCCACTAAGTTGAGGCTGCAGTGAGCTGTGGTCATGATGCTGCATTCCAGTCTGAGTTAATATAAATAGCAATTCTTTAATAATCATTTATAATTATTGTTTGCTTTCTTAGGAATGATAATGCTGTATCTATGATTTCCCCCCCCAAGACTTTATCTGTTAAAAATATCTGGATCATACTCAGTGATCTATCACAGAAACAAAGAACAGAGTATACCATATGCTCCCACTCATAAGCGGACCTTGAAAAATTATAATACTATAAGAAAGGGATTGGCAGCTCAGGAAACTGCTAGGGGAGGGAGGGGCATGTCTCATTAACAAGGGTACCTGCATAATCAATGTTTGTATGCCTAACCCTGAATTGTACTCCATATCTTTATAATAAAAAAATATATATAAATATCTCAGCCGGGCATTGTGGCTCAGCCTGTAATCCCAGAACTTTGGGAGGTCAAGGTGAGTGGATTGCCTGAGCCTGCAGGTTCGAGACCAGCCCTGGCAACTTGGTGAGACCTCGTCTCTATAATAAATCACAAAAACTAGCTGGGTATGGTGGCATGCATCTGTAGTTCCAGCTACCTGGAAGGCTGAGGTGGAAGGATCGCCTGAGCCAAGCAGGTCAAAGCTGAGGTGGCCGTGAGCATGCCACTGTACTCTAGCCTGGGTGACAGAGTGAGACTCCAACTAAAAAAAAATATATCTCATGAAGTATGTATGCATGAAATGATATTAAATCTGGAGCTTCAGTACTCCAGTAGGGTAGCAGGGTTCTCCCAGGAGGAAATTGATGGAGCAATGCTGATAAATGTTGAAGCTAGGTGATGAGTACTCGGAGGTTCACTGGACTATTCTCTGTATTTTTTTTGTAAGTTGGTGTCTCTATCACCCAGGCTGGAGTACAGTGGCAAGATCCTGGCTCACTGCAAACTCGAGCTCCTGGGCTCAGGTAACCCTTCTGCCTTAGCCTCCTGAGCAGCTGGGACTACAGGTGTGCGTCACCACGCCCAGCTAATTTTTCGCTTTTTTTGTAGAGTCGAGGCCTCACTATGTTGCCCAGACTGGTCTCGAACTCCTGGACTCAAGTGATCCTGCCTGCCTTGTCCTCCCAAAGTGCTGGAATTATAGGCATGAGTCACTGTGCCCAGGCTTGTTCTCTGTATTTTTGTGTTTGTTTAAAAATGTATACAATAAGTTTTGTTTAAAAAAAAAAAGAAAGAAATACATGGTGAGTTTCCAGCAGTCTTCTCTTTTGTTCTGAAACTCCTTTTCAAGAGATCTCAGTTTTTCCTTGATGACATGAAAAGTCATCCTTTTCCTCAATGGGCCATTTTTCCTCAGTCTCCTCAATGAACTCAGTACTTAAGCATCTGTCATAAGGATGCCTCAGCTGGACCATTCTGATCCAAACTGACCTTCCACGAAATAAGCTCACTGTCTCTACAATCCAAGTTCTACCACTGCTCCCATCTCCCGTCCTCCCTTGCAGGTTAGAAACCTCAGATGACCTCGCCTCTTTCTTCTCCTTCAACCCAGGCAGCCAGCCATACTTTGGAACATGACTCTGATGACCCCTTTCCTGTCCCTTCCGACGGCTCCAGCGCCAGCTAAGGCCTCAGCATGGCACACTTAGGCTCCGGCAGCACCCTCCTCGTGGGTCCTCTTCTCTGGACCTACCTCCTTTCTGTGCCAATAATTCAATTTTCCAAAACTCCAGATGGCCAAACCTGATGCTCTGACTTGGAGTCGGGCATCTTGAAACCCATTTGTGATACCCTGTCCACTCACTGAGGCTTCTCAGGAGTTCTTAGGTTGAGTTTCACCTCGTTCCCTTTCACAGCTCACTGTATGCCTTCCTGTCCTTTCCGAATAAGTCTGGTCACAGCTGGACTGGAAACTCCAATGGAGAAGGGTCGTGGCTGCCCACCGACACATTCCAGCACTTATCATAGTGTTTGACACACTGTGGGCAGTCACTACTGGTTGAAGGAATGACCAGATTCATTCATGAACAAATACTACAGGGGGGAAAATGACATTTTCCCTCGCTGAAAATCTTCTAACTAGGAAGGTTCTGATCTTTTCAACATGGCATGCTACAGTCCCGTGATGACTAAATCTTTAAGCACCTTTGTAGGGCTTAAAGCCCTACACAGCTCACCGCAGCCCCAGCCTCCTTCTGCCTCAGTCTCCCAAGTAGCTGGGACCACTGGCGTGTACAACCATGTCGGCTTAACCTTAACCAAAGGCTATTTAAAAATCTATATAAAAGGTATTCTAAGGTGTTCCTTGTCCCATATACACAGTCCAAACAACCCTTCATTTATAGCCGGGTGTGGTGGCTCACGCCTGTCATCTCTGTACCTTGGGAGGTGGAGGCGAGAGGATTGCCTGAACCCAGAGTTTCTAGAACAGCCTAGGCCACTTGGCGAGATCACATCTCCACAATACGTCAAAAAATTAGCCTGGCGAGGTGGCGTGTGCCTGTAGTTCCAGTTACTTGGAAGGCTGAGGCAGAAGGATCACCTGAGCCCAGCAGGTTGAGGCTGCAGTAGCCATGATCGTGCCACTGTGCTCCAGCCTGGGAGATGGAGTGAGACCCCAGCTCTCAATCAATCACTCAATCAACAGCCTTCACTTACAGGTCAAGCATGCTTTACCTCTCACTGCATGTGAACTTGGTCTACCCATCATGGTCTCATATCTTGATATCATCATCAAAGAAGAGGGGTGGTTGGATCTTTGGTGAGATCCTTCAGGTTAGGATCTTCTTGGAACTTTGCCTTATAGAAGCCGTAAAGCCTTGTTCCCCAAATGTCATATTACCTAAGTTCAGAAAGCTCCCCTTGGTGACAGGTCCTAGTTGCTTGCCTGATGGGCAAGTCAGAATTAATTCAATGGGCCATTTTTTTCCCACGGACAATAGGAAAGAAAGGAAGATTTTCCCACCCAGCAGACTGGCAGTGTCTCTGATGTCAGAGAAGTAGGCTCAGTGCCCAGAGGTGGCAACTCCAGGATCCACATTAATCAACAACAATATATCAAACACTTGATATATGCCTAGAACTCTGACACGGGACCTCCAGACAGTGGTAAGTTTCACGTCTTTTTAATCTGCCTCTAATCATGATGTGATTTCACGCTCAGAGCAACCAGATGAGACACTGAGTAGGGGTGATGGTTGGTCTCTCATCTTGCAAATGAGTCTGTTGGAGAAGCACCATGCCAAACAGCAAATGGAAGGCAGCAGTACCTAGACTGGATCCCTCAATCCTGCTCCTGGGAGCAGGCAACTGGGGGGGGGGAGGTGAGAGAGCTGGGGTCCCCACCTGTGAAGTCGTCTCAGCCATCTGGGAATGAGGCCAAGAAGTGATGGCCCTAACTAGGATGTGTCTAGATCACAGGAAGCTCCTAGAACAGTGGGAGATGACAGCCTCACATTTATTTATTTTCTGAACTGGAGAGTCGGAGTCTTACTCTGTCATCCACTCTGGGGTGCGGTGGCAAAATCACAGCTCACCACAGCCTCAGCTTCCCAAGCTCAGGCTTTCCTTCTGCCTCAGTTTCCCAGGTAGCTGGGACTACTGGTGTGTGCCACCATGCTTGGCTAATTTTTTTTTATTTTTGTTTTTGTAGAGACAAAGTCTTGCTATGTTGCCCAGGCTGATCTCAAACTCCTGGGCTCAAGCAATCCTCCCACCTCGCCCTCCCTAATTGCTGGGATGACAAGCGTGAGCCACCGCACCCAGCAGCCTCACATTTAGACTGGAGGTCACTCAAGTCCAGACCTGCCTTAGAGCCTGAAAAGACCCCTGACCAGCCTGTCCTAGCGACCTGGGAGCCGGACCTCAGCAAGGTTCACTGGTCTGGCTAGCTTCTCCAGAATGTGGAAGCAGAAGGAACATGGTCTTCGGGGTTTGACAGACGGTGGGTTCAAATCCCACCTCTCCCCCTTAACAACTGTATAAAATCAAACCTTGTCTTTATCTGTAAAGGTGAGGATTTTCTTAAATAAAAGAAGGGTTTTCTTAAATAAAATAGCTTACGGGGAAGCAGTTAGTATGATGCTAGGCTTAATTATGTCCCTTCCCCCCACTTCTTAGTGTGACTCTCTTTTACACAAATGCTCAGTGTCAGTTACTGTTACTGACAAACTGAAGAGCCCCCAGGTTCAAGGGTGCTCAAGGAGTCAACAGGAAGAGGCGACTGCCAAAGAGATACTGCTATGCCAAGACACAAAGTGCATCATCCTCAAATGTGCCCATCGTTGCCCCAGTCCTGAAATTGACCCAGCACGTGGTACGCTGGCCCTCGTGGCAGAAATAGAAACCAGTCTCTCTCTCTAGAAAGAAGCCAGTTAGAAAGACGATTACAATGTTTTTTTTTTTTTTTTTGAGTTGGAGTCTCACTCTGTCGCCCAGACTGGAGTGCAGTGGCCGCTCCCGGCCACCGCAGCCTCAACCTGCTGGGCTCCGGCGATCCTTCCGCCTCAGCCTTCCCAGTAGCTGGAACTACAGGCGCACGCTACCATGCCCGGCTAATTTTTCATTTATTTATTGTAGAGATGAGGTCTCGCCAAGTTGCCCAGGTGGGTCTCGAACCTGCGGGCTCAGGCAATCCACTCATCTCAGCCTCCCAAAGGCACGGGATTACAGGCTGAGCCACCGAAAACCCCCGTTTCTTACATGGTTACCCCACAAACTGTTTCCAGTAGTGACTGCAGATTGTGGTAACTGCAACTGTTTAACTAAGAATACTCCCATCATGGCTTTCTCTTTCTTTATCCGGGCACCTAGCACACTCCATAGTGGTGGTTTTCAACCAGGGGCGATTCTGCCTCCAGGGAGTATTTGGCAAGGTCTGGAGACATTTTGGGGTGGTCCTTTTCAGTGTGCACGGGGAATGCTACTAGTGGGTAGAGGCCAGAGATGCTGTTAAATATATCCAGCAATGCACAGGACATTCCTCATATCACTTAATATTCTGGCCCCAAATGTCACTAGTGTCAAGATTGAGGAACCCTGCTCTACGGTAATAGTTTACTTGTTTTTCTTTCTTTTTTTCTTTTTCTTTTTTGAGTCAGGGTCTCACTCTGTTGCCCAGGCCAGAGTACAGTGGTACGATCATGGCTCACCGTAGTCTCAAACTCCTGGGCTCAAGTCATCCTTCCACCTCAGTCTACTGAGTAACTGAGATCTGTAGTCGCAGCACATGCCACCATACCTGGCTAACTTTTTTTTTTTTTTTTTTGTAGAGATGAGGTGTTGCTATGCTGCCCAGGCTAGTCTCAAACTCCTAGGCTCACGTGATCCTCTCGCCTCAGCCTCCCAAAGTGCTGGGATTGCAGGTGTAAGTCACCACACCTGACCTACTTGTTACTCTTTCTCACAGTGACTGCCTGGCTCATATCTGTATCCCCAGTACAATGCCTGGCATACTCCAGGAGTTCAAAAAATAACCTGTTTAATGATCGAATAACCTTCGACCCCATTCCACATCTCTGGTTTACTCCTGCTAGCTCGTGACCCTGACAAACTTCCCATCCTGGGCTCTCTGTCTCACCCAGCACAAGTTCCGACTCGATTCCGACTCGGGCCAACACCTCATCACTGCATCACGATGCAGGTAACAGGTGACGGACAGCCAGGTCCCTCTGCAGCAAAGCATAGCCCAGAGCACCTGGGCAGCAGGGCTAGGTGGGGCCAAGACCACGACGAGAAACGGAAGAAGGCCTGAGACAGCTGGGAGCAGGGCCAGGCTGCCAGACCAATCGGGCGGCGGGACCGTGCTACTGGGCGCTCCAAAGCTGATTAGTTTTCAAATCCTGCACAAGCCATCTATTTAACGAACAGACAGTGAGCGTCTGTTTCTGAGGCCACAGGATTCCTTTCTCCCTCCAGGAGAAAGGAATTGTGTGATGAATACCTTCTTGAAGCTGAGTCACTCGCTGCCCGTTTGTTTCTCGGGGCTTTTGCTACTGAGTTCGCATGAATTATGATAAGCTTGTTTTACATGATTGCGAGGGAATGGTAATTCTCAGCAATTTCAAGAATGAAATGCTCAGAAAGGCTTCCAAGATGGGGACACAACAGGGTGGGGGGGTTCCAAACCACGGCTATCGAAAAACACACCACTTGATCTGCTATGCTTTGCAACTCAGAGAGATTATAATTAATATTCAAATAACGTAGTGCAGAGAGATGAGGCCAGGCAATTTGACCAGGCAACCGAGACTCAGGGGGTTGCTGGACTTTTGCAAGGAGCGTGAGTTGCTTTTACCAACAGTCCCATGATTTCACCCTTGAATTCCTTTGGAACTCTTGGCTGAAGGCCAGCCTGTCCCTGTGATTTATCCACATTCAGTTTGTCAACGAGGTCTAGAACATTCTGTGCATTTACTACTATTTGATCTGGTGAGTGCCTCTGCTTCTAAAGAGGATTTTGATATATTTTTTCTGAAAAGACCAAGGCAAATAATTTCTTATGCTTGTTGCCTTTTTTCATCCCCCAAGGAGCACTTTGAGCGTCCACAAAGTTTCTCCTGGGTCTTTGGCTGCCTCCTTCCCTTCAATTACTTGAGAAGGCCCTCTTATTTTTGCTTTATGACAATTTCTTATAGAAAGTCCCTGAAAGGATGTGTGAATCCTTTCTTAAAATCTCTTCCTAGGTGGGGTCCTCTGTTTTTCCAACTGAATGAACTTTCTGTTCCTTCCGAGACACCTCGTGAAGCATCCTTGCCTAGAGCAGTCCTCTCTGAGCTGTATCTGTAAATAACAGTTATGATCTTGACCTCCAGAGCTAAAAGAACAAAATAAATTCAGGCACAGAAGGGGTTTCACACGACACGTGGCACAAAGGAAGTGTTCAACATCGATTGCTTATTCTTTTTTTATTCGGCAAAGAAGGTAAGGGCGGAAAAAGAACCTCGTTCTTCTCACATCCTTCAGAATGATTTTTTTGAATCTTATCACATTTTATTTCCAAAAAGCATTGGGTAATTAAAAAAAAATTAGTTGGTGACATCTGTAAGGTTTATTGATTTTTTTCACAAGTACAATTCATGGTTTTCTTAATTCTCATAATGCATGCATGATCTTGGTTTTCTGTTCGTGCACCAGACTGTGAATCAGACCCTTCCTAGAGTCATTTAATTACACAGGTTCACACACGGTGACAGCCCTGCACCTTCTACGGTGTTTCTTTTCCTTTTCGCCTATGAAATCATTAGCACAGGAAATAATCATTTGTCCTAATTCATCCCAGGGAGGTCTTTTGCCAATCCACAAGCGAATAAACACCCTCATTATCACTAATTGGCCTGATTTTTTTTTCAGCTCGGCCAGTCCCATACCAGTTTCCTGGCTCAATCTCATTATCCTTGTCAGGTGGCGCTTACCCCTTTCTACTGCCATATTCTCAATGGCCTGTTGACCGTTTCCCTGTTTCCACCTGCTGGGCCTTTCTTGATGAAAGCTGAAGCTCCTTGGATTTCTCTGCTACCCTAATGCTCTGTTCCATGACCCTGGCTTCTCACCCTTCCATGCCATCTGTCTCAAGAGAGTCTTTGAATCCTTAGAAACTCAACAGTCCTTTTCCCCTTGTACCCTTGTCCCCTGCTCTCACTATAGGACCCTCAAATGCCATCTGTCTCTTGGGTGCTGTAGACTAGAGCTAGATAATGAACTATGGCTCTGTCTACCTCTCTTGCTCTCTCACTCTTGCTTTCCCCCTCTCTCTCTCTGAAGCAAGGCCCAGGACATCACGTGTTAACCAACTCTGCTGGTGTTGCTGTTGTCTACCAATGTTTGAAAAGCGCGGTTCTAACATACTGTTTAATGCCAAGGGGGGAACAGGACACCAAGACTCCAAGGAGGGGATTTTTGGTGGCTCATCCTTTTTGCACTACTTGAATTTTTTTCAGCCACGTGTGTGTCTTACTATTTCAACAGAAGTAAACACATCAAACAAAATAAAGCCTGAACACATTCAGAAGGAAAGGAAATCTTCTGGTAACTGTTCTCAGAAGTTTCTGGAAATCGTTCCCCAATTGTTTACCTGCACAGTTTCCCCTCTCTCCAAAGTGTCAGGCAAGGAGGAAGAAGGCGGAATGAGGATAAAGGAAAGATACTGACTAAATTATATCTTGTTTTGGTATTCCAAAAATATCTGAGGACTGAAGATATTTAAGATGATGTCAATGCTATGTGACAAGGAGGAGTCAGGGCAACACCAGGGTTTACCATTTGCACACTACACAACATACATTTTTTTAAAGCTCGACAGTGAACAGCATTTGTAACAATAGCTGGTCTAGATGCCTCAACAATAGGAAGAGAATGGCCACAGCCATAGTGACGAGTTTGTATGTTTGAACCCTTGGAATGATTTTCTTTTCCTAAAGATTATGGCTACTGTCACACCTCCTCCAATGGAGGTTCAAGCCAGCCTCATTATCTGCCATCCCACGAAAGAAAACATTACTATTAGCCATCCCTCTAGAAGAAAACACAACGGTTAAAGCACTCGATTAAAGTGATACAAAATGCCAGAGACTCCACTGCCAGGATGCTTCCCAAAAGAAAAACAGAGGATTATGTGAACTCAAAGGGCTTATCAAACAAAACAGTGAGAATCCCTGGGCGCACAGACCTCCTCTCACCCAACTAAAGCTGCAGAGGCAGAGCTTCTTCATTGAATGAAAACATTTTATTTTCAACAAATGAAAGTGATCAGAAGCCCCTGCATCTGTCTGGCAGCCACCACAACCAAAGGCATACACATCTGCCAAGACACCCACATTCTTGTGGAAGGAGAGATGTCAAACGCCACCTTTGCCATATAGGAAGAATGAGCTTGTGTCAGGAAAATAACACGATTTCTCAGGTTATTTTCTCAGGAATGTAGAAGGAATGAACACCTAATCGAATATTTTAATCTGAATACTCCTGAAACATCATATGCTCTTGAAGAAGGTTCTGGAAATTCGCAGATAGGATTGTGTGAGCCATTTCAAGAGTAGTGTTCATAGCTCATAGCTTAAATTCCTTAAACACAGTACTTTGCCATGAAGTTAGCCAAATACAGAGAAACAAAACAGTTTTCAAGTTTTATTCTGGGCTATTTTTAACCCCAGATTTTTTTTTTTTTTTAAGAAAGGGAACAAAATTCGGAATTGAGTGGGTGGTGAGCAGAAAATGATTTCTTCAATGATTTTTTTTTTTTCCCTTGAGTGAATCTTACCAAACGTCTAACAAGCCTTTAATGTTTGTGGGTAAATGAACACTCAGATGAACTGTGTCACCTTTCCCACGATCTTTCCATGGACATTTAACTGAAAAAAAAAACTTTTTAAAAGTATATTTGAAACACCAAAAAACATGTAGCTCATTCGAATGCTATCAAATATGTTTGCATTTAATTCAGGGAGTATAGTTTTTTCCCTCTTAAAAACTAGTTACACTTCAGGGTATTTCTTACCAGTATCATATGCACTAAAGCCCAAAGGTAAAAAAGAAAAAAAAAAAAATCAAATCTGCAAAAAGCAAAGTGAAGTATCCTGAAAAATAAAACGAACTAGAAGTTCTCATCACACTAAAAGTTGATACATAATACACCATAGGCCACTGCAAAGGAAAAAACAGGCATCTGATCAACCTGGGATACTTTTCAAGATCTTGTAGATTAAAATGCAAAATAAGTCATCTCAAAGCTGTGATTTCGTAGAAAGAAAAATCTGCATCCCCAGAGCTGAGCATTTCGGGTTAAAGCCTTGAAGAAACTTTCTTAACAAGGGAGGAAACTTCTCTGATCCTCTCTGCACAATGTCTCAGAGGAATTGTACTTTGGCTAACGCTGCACCAGGGTGCTAGGAAGGAACGGTCCCCAGGATTCTAGGCATTCAGAGCACCCGGGGACTGCTCAGAAGACAAGAACCCTTACCTGGTGTTCTGCAAGCCTCCCGCATCCACATTCATCTTTGAACAAGGTTAACTTGGGTACCTCGGAGAGAGGGAAGAGGCAACCACCCTTCAAGGCAGGCTGGGAGCATGCAAAGCCACGGCTGACAGCCCGCGTTCCTCTCCCAGGCTCTCTGCCTGCGAGGCTGCACAGAAACCAAGCCGGGAGCCAGATCTTAATCCCTCTGCAGAATCTCTCACGGAGCAGCCTCACCTCTCCAGTTCCCAGAGTCCCTTCCTGCTGCGCTTCCTTCTGGGGCCATTCATCACCGCGGCGACCCACAGAAGGACGCCCCATCTCCAGTCACAGTGAAAAGTCCCACACCATGCAGGGGGATGAGTGTTTACACTCGCTGAAATGAAATGATGTAATAGCCAGAACCAAGGGATGGCTGCGATCCGGAGTGAGGGCACTGCAGGAACCACTGGGAAATACAACTTTTCCACATTAGAAAAAAAAAAAAAACACTCATCGGTTTTATTAATCTGGTTTCTGTCAATTTAGGATTATTTGGAGTGTTCTGGTTGCATTAAGAGTATTATGTTCTCCAAATAGAAATTCAGAACTTTTTTTTTTTTTGAGTCTGAGTCTCTGTGACTCAGGCTGGAGTGCAGTGGCACGACCGCAGCCTCCACCTCCCGGGCTCACGAGATCCTCCCACCTCAGCCTCCCAAGTAGGTGGGATGATAGGCACACGCTATCATGTCTGGCTAAGTTTTTGAATTTGCACAGAGTCGAGGACTTGCTATGTTGCCCAAGTTGGCCTCGAACTCTTGGGCTCAAGCAATCCTCTTGCCTCTGCTTCCCAAAGTTTTGGGATTACAGGCTTGAGCCACTGCACCTAGCCTAAAAATCCAGATCTTCTTCATCACCCATTGTTTTAGTCAAGCAAAACAAACAACAACAACAAAAGGTAGCAAACAGAACCCATGGCGTATTCATGTGCAGAGGACCCACTATGAGGGAGTAGTCACGGAAGGCACCCACCTGGGGATGTGGGTGCCTGCCCTATGGCAATATACCTGAGCCCCCAAAGAGTTAAGTGTCTTCGAAGCAAAGACAGCTCTCAAGAGAGGCAGTGTTGGGTTAAGCCAGTGGTCTATTTTTCTTCCTATAACTGTTGATGAGCAAGAAAACCCAGGGTTTCTGGGTGGACAGTTGCTACGGATGACTTGAGGGTCATGCAGTGCCTGATTGGGTGGGTCAGGAGGTCTGTGAGGTCACAGGGCTACTGCACGCCAGAGTCAGGGCATGCAAAAACTGCTGGGAAATACAATCGTTCTACAATTTTTAAAAACACTAGTTTTGGGTTTTACTAATCTAGTTACTGTACATTTAGGATTATTTGAAGTGTTCTGGTCTCATCAAGAATATCATGTTTTCCAAAGAGAAATTCAGAACTTTGCAATTCGGAACACCCACTGTTTTAGTCGAGTTAAAAAAAAAAAAGGGGGGTGGGGAGGTGGGGTGGGTGCTGAGTCCACTGGTTCAAGCCTATAATCTCAGCATGTTGAGCCAAGGTAGAAGGATTGCTTGAGTCCAAGAGTTCAAGACCAGCATGGGCAACATAGCAAGATCTCGTCTCTATGAAAAACTACAAAATTAGCTACTTGGGAGGCTGAGGCAGAAGGACCTCCTGCTCCCCGTAGGTCGAGGCTGTGGTAGCCGTGATTATGCCACTGCACTCTATCCTGGGTGACAGAATGAGACTCCGACTCAAAAAAATAATAATAATAAAAGTAAAAGGTAGCAAACAGAACCCAAGGGAGGAGGAAGAGTTTGCCAACAGCAAGTTGCTTAGGAGACGCCAGGCAAGGATTCAGGTAGCACAGAGGCTGGCTTGAGACCAGTCGGGATGCCAGAGGTTGACCATTTGGTTTCAGATGTGTTACTGATCACATTAAATTTCACAAAGTGTTTACTATGGGCCAGGTGATGTGTACCCCCTTTCCCCAAGGGTCTCACCAAACCCTCACAACAACCCTTTGAGGTAGATACCATTATTGTTCCCGTTTTACAGATGAAGAAAGCACAGGTGAAGATAGGCTGAGCATGGTGAGCTGGTGAGTCACGATGCCAGGTTTGTCTGGCACACCCCATCCACCCAGCCTGGACCACTCCCATCAGCCCTGAGAGCAACACACCACCGCAAGTTCTCCATTCTGCAGGGGACAAGGTGCTACCACATAAGAGTGTGTGACACATTTGCACATTCCAAATCCTTGGTGACTTTTGCCCAGAAGTGTCAAGCTCCAGAGCTCTTAGACTAAGGACAAGGCCCTTGCAAGGAAGGGGGGGCCCTCCCCCAATGCACGGGCAAGGCTCAAATGCCACATAAAAGGAGCTCTGCTGTGAACCATTCGCGTGATCTCAGACACTCCCCTTTCTGAACCTCAACAAAATTAGAAGGTTGGATTTAGATGGATTCAAGACTTCCTTCCCACACAAAATTTCTTTTCACCTTCTCCTCCTTCTCCGCCTCCTTTTTGAGGCAGGGTCTCACTCTGTCCTATAAACTGCGTGCGCCTGTAATCTCAGCTATTTGGGAGGCTGAGCCAGGAGGATTGCTTGAGGCCAGCAGGCTGAGGCTGCAGTGAGCCAGGATTGTGCCACGGCACTCTAGCCTGGGTGCTATATATTTATACACATTTTTGAGCATCTGCTCCATGCTGGGCACCGCAGAGGGTGGAGACACATGGCCCGACCCTCCAAAATCTCCCACTCTAGTGGAGAGAACACAGACAGAAGGAGCAATTCTTCCACGAGGCAGACTGGGCCAAGCCTTAGCTAAGAATGACAGCGGGAGTTTGAGCAAGTGAGAACTTGCCTTGGAATCATCCAAATCGCTGCTAATGTGCTCCGTGGAGGTAGATACCCATACTTCGAGGGCGGACGTAATTTTGGCTCACGGGCAAGTCCATCAGAGCCAAGTTTGGAGAGTAAAGTAGATCATCAGGCTGGGCAATACCATTTTTGGTCACAAGCTAGGTGTGGCTATAAAATCAAACGGTGAGATGGATTTTCCTGTGTGGCCCAGACCAACTCCAAAGGCAATTCCTCAAAGGCAGTTCCAAAAATGCTTCCAGCAATGATACCATCTCCAGATGAAAGGCAGAGCCACCCAGAGCGATTCTGGAAGATGCGGCTTCCCCAGCACAGTGCTTGACCACACCGGCAGCCACGGCCTGCAGAATCTCTGCCTGCCAGCTTGCTACGAGCTCCCGGTCAGCACGTCTTCATCAGCAACTTGCTGCTGTGTCAGCAGGATGTGGCACGGTGCTGGACACAGGGGAGGCTCAATAAATATTTATTCACTGACTGGGAAATACTTTTTTTGTCATTGTTGTTAGAGATGGGATCTTGCTATGTTGCCCAGGCGGGTCTCAAACTCCAGGCCACAAGTGATCCTCCTGCCTTGGCCTCCCAAAGAGTTGGGATTACAGGCATGAACCGCCATGCCCAGCCTTAAAGAGATACTTTTTATTTTTATTTTTTAAATATGGGGTACAATTCAGGGTTAGGTATACACGTATTCATTATGCAGTTACCCTGGTTGAAGAGAGAGAGTTTTAAACGTACAACTTCTAGATTATTCGTTTTTAAAAGTTGTCCCATGTAGACATCTGCCCATGGACTGTGGGCACATTCTTAGCTGAGCCCAATGGCCGAATTAAGACTGTCCTTACCCAGTCTGTCCGCCGGGCCAGTCCCTGGGTGACCAGCCCGAACGTGATTGGCCACTATAATTTCCCATCCTGCCCCTGTTCATGGCCATTCTTGTGTCTGGTGCTAAGAGGACTGAGTGCAAGGTACTAAAAATTCCACCCTTGGGATCCGTTTAGGACTTATGGCCAAAGGGGCTACTGGTTTCTCCTTCATTACCAGTTCTGGAAGGCCGGCAACCCCTGGGGAATGTTTCTACACCCTCATCAGGAGATGACAGGATGCCGCCATGGACTCACGGAGCACCCCACAGCCAAGCTGGCCTCCTAACTGACCCGTGGCTGCAGGAACTTGGGACAACTGGGGAAGCCTCCCCACCCATAGCTCTGCCCCCACCCGCGCTCCAGAAAAGGGGCTGATGTCTCAGAATCCACAGATTCCCCAAACCAGCTGACCTCAGGAGTCTCAGAAATCAGAGAGCTTTCTCCTGTCTTTTAGGGTCTTCTAGGGTCATCAGTTCTCCCCTACCTCTCCTTGACTTTTTCCTGGTCCCTTGCTGATGGTTAGCTTGCTGATTAGTCGCATAAAAAAGTCAATATCAGATAGGCCAAGGCCTCTGTGCCACTAGGACTCCTAACACTGAAGGCAATGTTTTGAGCTAATGTCCCCTCTCCCCCTGCCCAGTCCTGCCTATCCACACTAGTGATGGGAGGAGATAGTATCTCACTAGCTGTGAGACTTTGTTTCAATCTCCTAATTTTTACTTTTTCTTTTGAGTTGGACTCTCACTCTGTGGCCCAGGCTGGAGTGCAGTAGCACGCTCACAGCCACCATACCTTGGACCTGATGGGCTCAGGCGATCCTCCCACTTTAGCCTTCCAAGTAGCTGGAACTACAGGTGGGTGCCACCACACCCAGCTAGTTTTTTAAAATTTATTGTAGAGGCAAGGTCTCACCATGTTGCCCGGGCTGGTCTTGAACCCCCTAGACTCAGGCTATCCTCCTGCCTCGGCCTCCCAAAGTGCTGGGATTACAAGTGTGAGTCACTGCACCCGGCTACTTTCCTCATTTTAAAATAAAGATAATAATAGTAGCTCCGGCCGGGCTCGGTGGTTCAGCCTGTAATTCCAGCATTTTGGGAGGCCTGAGCCGGCGGGTTCGAGATCAACCCAGGGAAATTGGCGAGACCTCGTTTCTACAATAAATAGAAAATTATCCAGGCGTGGTAGTGCACGCCTGTAACTTGGGCTACTTGGAAGACTGAGGCGGAAGGATCGCCGGAGTCCAGCAGGTCAATGCTGGGGTGGCCATGAGCGTGCCACCAACCTGGGTGATGGAGTGAGACTCCAACCCAAATAATAATAATAATAATAGTAACCCTAAACACAAGGTTGTTCAATTAGAAAATACATGTCAAGTACCTAGGACAGTGCCTGGTCCAGAGTAGGTCCTGCACACATCCTAGTTGTTATTGTTATAATTTCAGACTTGCTGGGAAGATCAAAGAGCCAGATAACGAATATGGGTGGCAGTGGGGAGAGGTCCTCATGCGTTTCTGCATCTGTTTATTTGGTCATTCTGCAGCCATGATTTACCCCCTGCCTAATGCCACATAAGGATTTGATGTGGCATCTATATTAAAGTATATAAAATTAAACAACAGGTCAGGTGTGGTGGCTCACGCCTGTAATCCCAGTATTTTGGGAGGTGGAAGCAGGAGGATTGCTTGAGCCCAAGAATTTGATACCAGCTTAGGAAATATAGCAAAACCCTGTTTCTACAAAAAATAAAAAATTAGCCGGGTCTGGTGGCGCATGCCTGTAGTTCCAGTTACTCGGGAGACTGAGGAGGAAGGATGACCTGAGCTCAGGAGGTCGAGGCTGGGGTGAGCCGTGATCACGCCATTGTACTCCAGCCTGGGTGACAGAGTGAGATCCTGACTAAAATAGATGAATTAATTGAACTAAATTCAACAACAACATCCGGTTCTGAGACGGATTTAGAGACCTGAGTTGTTTGAACACAACCACAACGGCCGATCGCTGCTTTTTGCTCGGAGGCCCTCGACAAATAGGACAGTAAGAGAAATACCTGGAGAAAATCACTGATGTCGGCCAATCAGAAACAGTGTCACGGGGTTCAAGCAGCAAGAGAAACTTCCCTCTGGCTCCAGATTTGAGGATGAATTTAAAGCAGGGCTTTGTGGGCACCGGGTAACATAATGGACAAACCCTTCCCCTAGACTTGCAGGGAAGACACAGGGACAACTTTCGGAGGGTCCAGACTTCCATGGCCCGCCTTAAAGGTGGAGGGATCACATTAAACTATAGCTCAAGGCAGGCATTTATGGCTTCACAGCATGTCAGCACCCGAAGGGCCCTTCAGTTCAGCTCCCTGGTTTTATAGAAGCTGCGGCCTGAGAGACTGAAGGGACAGCTGGCTGAGGACCAAGCTTCCAGTCCAGTTCTTCTCCACCCGTCCCAAACACTTAGCCTTTCCCCTAATTTCTTCCACTAACAAAGAGGAGCTTCCCTCCATCTCTTCCCCCTTGGGAAATGGCAAAGCTGAGACAGGCTTCTTCACACTGTGGGAATCCCTTCTCTTTAAGTTTGGTGAAAAATACTTTGGAGGCTGAGAATGGTGGCTCACGCCTGTAATCCCTGCACTTTGAGAGGACGAGGCAGGAGGATCACTTGAGGCCAGGAGTTTGAGACAAGCCTGGACAACATAGCGAGACCTAATCTCTGCGGGAAAAAAACAATTATCTGGGTGTGGTGACACATGCCTGTAGTTCCAGTCACTGGGGAGGCTAAGGTGGGAGGATCTCCTGAGCCCAGGAGGTCGAGGCTGCAGTGAGCCGTGATCATGACACTGTACTCCAGCCTGGGCAACAGAGCGAGACTCTTGAGTTGAACAAAATGAAATAAATTTGAAAAATGTTTAAATTTTCCAAGTCAGGATCAGAGAGCTTCCAGGTAGCTGGGCTGCAACTGAGCTGCTTACTGGTTGTCGAAGCACACTCCCTACCCCGAGGTCCAGCTTTAAAGGACTGTGTGTGGGCCGGGTGCAGTGGCTCAGTTTGTAATCCCAGCCCTTTGGGAGGCCGAGGCAAGAGGATTGCCTGAGCCCGGGGGTTCGAGACCAGCCTGGGCAACTTGCTGAGAGCTCATCTCTACAATAAATCACAAAAACTAGCAGGGTGTGGTGGCATGCATCTGTAGTTCCAGTTACTTGGAAGGCTGAGGTGGAAGGATCGCATAAGCCCAGCAGGTCGAGGCTACAGTGGTCTTGAGCATGCCACTGCACTCCAGCCTGGGCGACAGAGTGAGACTCCAACTCAAAAAAAAAGAAAAAGAAAATGGACTGTGTGTGTTCGTAGCTACTGTTCTTAAAAGCTTCCTAAGTGCCAACCGATAGCCTCTTTTCATCTTCCCGACAATACTAAGTGGAATGTTCTATTATTAAACCAGTATCTGAACTGTGTTCATTGAGTCCAAGCCAGGATTTGAACTGTGTCCACTGAGTCCAAGCCAGGATTTGAACTGTGTCCATTGAGTCCAGAGCCCAAGGTCTTAACTACAAACTCTCAGTTACCCCAACAGAACGAAGGCTTTTGCTAGGCAGGGACAAATTCTGGCAAGCGTGCGTGTGTGTGTCCAGGACCCTGTGAAGCATTCGATTTCCTGAGACCAACACTTGGCAAGTGTCATACAGACCGTACTCAGCTATCCTGAAGTTCTGGAAGACTCTCTGGAAAGATGATCTTAAAATCGGGACAATTCTTTCATTGTGGTATCCTGAGCACAACATTCAACCTGGCCTCCAAAGTCCACCGCACACCCTAGCTAACATGGAAAAACACTTTTAGCCAATCAGAGGAAACTGCTGTTGGCTGCCACTGGGCTAGAAATTAGGGGGCGGCACAGAGGGCAGGTGGAGGCCTGGACCTGGGTGCAGCTTCTGGCTCTGTCTCATGCTAGTGTGTAACCCCGGGCAAGTGGCTTAAGCTCCCTGACCCTTAGTTTCCTCTTCTGTAAAAGGAGATAATAGCTCTTTTATAGACTGAGTTATTTAGAAAAGTGGCAGACACGTACCACGGGCTCAATTAAAAGGAGCTGATTCAAACAACATGTTTTAGATGTCAGAATACAGGTTAATGGTTGGAATCAGTAATATTAAGGGTCCTTGATTAGATACTTCTAAGCACTTGAGGCTGTTTTCCATTTTCTGCATCCATCCTGATGTTATTTTACCCAATAGACACCCTTTCAATTCACAAAGCATTACGGAACCACGTATTGTGGGCTCGCCGTGATTCCTAGCAACGCCCTTTATGGCAGAAAGTAGCATCCACCCCTCGCATTCTGGGCCGAGAATGTAAGCTCCAGTTGTCTGCTGTTCCTTCTTCATCAGGAGCTTGGTTGCAAAAAGGGATAATCGTAAAGAAATACCCATGCTTGGGCAACATAGTGAGACTTCATCTTTACAAAAAAAAAAAAAAAATTAGCCAGACATGGTGCTGTGTGTCTGTAGTCCCTGCTACTCAGAAGGCTGAGGCAGAAGGATTGCCTGAGCCCAGGAGGTGGAGGCTGCAGTGAGCCATGATGGTGCCACTGCACTCCAGCCTGGGCAACAGAGCAAGATCCCTACTCAAAGAAAAAAAAAAAGAAGAAGGAGGAGGAGGAAGAGGAGGAGGAGGAGGAGGAGGAGAAGAAGAACCAAAAGTATGGTTGGCCCAAATATTCCTCTTAAATCTTAAAATTATACCTTATGATCAAGTCAGATCATCAGAAAGCCACATACCTAAAAATCTCAGTATTTTAACTCCACATAGAATGCTTTTTGTACACGTGCTCAAAGGTTTTGTCACTGGCTTTTCCACAATATCCTGTAGTTTTTGGTGGATAAGTCCTACACCTCTTTTGGTAGATTGACTCATAAGTATTTTATTTTTGATGATATTATAAATGGAATTTTTAGAAATTTCACTTCCAGATCGTTCAATTCTACAGAAAAACAATTGGTTGGTTTTTGTTTTTTGCTTTTTTGTATATGGATCTTGCATCTAGTCATTGACTTTTATTGATGGATGTTGTAAATAAAATGAATTCATTCAAAAAAGCATATTATGGACACACTTAATGTGCTGAGCTCTGGTGTGGTGACAAAGAATAAAACAGATATGGTGCCCATCCTCAAGGAGGTTGGGGTGAGAAGCCAATGGCAGCCAGGCGAGGTACGCTTCCGAGCACAAAGATGCCGGCGAGCCCTGCCCACCTGATGGCACGGGAACCCTGCACTCACCTGACTGCGCAAGAACCCTGATGAGGGCTGAGGGCCATGGCAGAGGCTTCTCTGCAGTCTCAGAACCAGGAAGCGCTTCGTGTCCCTGAGCAACCATTCTATTTTTGTCTCATGCCCACTGTGAGCCGGGGAGTTGGACAGGTTTTCTTTGCGTCTGTTGCTAAGAAGTTTAGAGCTATGTTGTGGCCCAACTCTAGCCAATGATACTAACGCAGGAATTATTTCCTGCTTTGCCGTATTTATTTCCTCTTCATCCTGATGTTCCCTTCTTCTTATTTTACCTTGTTTTGGGTAGGTCTCTGCAAGCTGCTTCAGCTTTTTTGTGAATAGAGACTGGGAAGGAAGGAAAGAAACAAGAAAAAGAGAGGAAGGAAGGAAGAAGAAGAGGGAGGGAGGGAAGGAAGGAAAGAAGGAAGGAAGGAAGGAAAGGGAAGTGAGGTTGAGGGAGGAAAGATTTTTCAGTTGCTTGTTAATATCCCTCAGAACGTGAACTGACTATGAAGATCACTTCCCTGTTTCTGAAGTTCCACCAAGATGTGATTCCATTACCTGAGTGAACGCTTACACGATCTGGAATATGAACAATCGCATACTTGTAAGGTCCTTTAATCTATTCTTGGCAGGTTTAAACCAAACAAAGACTATTAGTTTTGTTCAGACACACTGGAAATGCTTCCTGGCATCACTTCAATAAAATTCCCTTTCCTTATTAGAAATAGAGGATCAGGGTATGAGCAGGCAAGGTGGAAAGGGATACCCTTCCCCCAGGCCACCTGTGACTAAGAAGCAGTACATGCGGCTAGACTTTGAAGTCACTCAGACCTGGGTTTGAATCCAGGCTCTGTTGTTCTGGAAGGCTACTTAACAGCTATAACTTTCAGTCACCTCATCTATAAACATTATTGGTCATTGGTGGAATCAAATTAAAAGACATTTAGCATATGCCCAAGGACATGTCTATTTGCTACTGTACTGGAGGTACTAGGCAGTGTAATAAGACAAGAAAAACAAGCTTGAGGTATAAAGATAGTAAAGGAAGAAATATACCCAACCATATATGGCAGTGTGGTGAAAATAAATTAGATTTCTACCTCATTACAAATGTAAATTCCAGATGAATGAAATATTAAAATGTGAAAAGCAAAGCATTTAAAGCATTCAAAACATTTTAAGGAAAAAACCTTTACAATCTCAGCACAGAGAAGGATGTCTTAATCAAAATATAAAAAGTAGAAATCGTAAAGGAGAATGTTAATTAGAACTCATGGAAATTTACAATTTTTGTACAACATGATAATATAAACAAAGCTAAAAGACAAGTTATGGATTTGGAGGTGGTATTTGCATATAACAAGTGGCAGAATAGTCCAAATATGTAAAGAACTTTACAAATGAAAAAGAAAGATAATCAAATACATAAATGACAAAAGATATAAACAGATGATTTGCAGAAACTGTTCAAGTAGTCAATACACATGAAAAACGTTCAACTTTACTAGCAGTCAGTGAACTATAAACAAAAACAGGAGTAAGATAACATTTCCCACCCATCATACCAGCCAACAGATCAAGTTTCCTATTTTCTTCCATGTACAGAATTCCACTGACCGTCTGGCGATTGTCTACATCGAGGTTACCTCTGAGAGGGGAGGGCAGGGCTTCTAACCATCTCTTAGCAGTTCATTTCTTTTTAAAAATTATCTGAAGCAAACACGGAAATGTTGACACTTGCAAGTCTGGGCAGTGAGGACACAACGACTTATTATACTTTCTCTGTGCTTTCCTGGCATGCCTAAACAATCCATAATGACTAAACATCTCTCTCTCTCTCTCTCTCTCTCTCTCTCTCTCTCTCTCTCTCTCTTTGAGACTCTGTAGTGGCACAATCACGGCTCACCACAGCTTCAACCTTCTGGGCTCAGGCGATCCTTCCGCCTCAGCCTCCTGAGTAGCCAGGACAACAGACATGCACCACCACACATGGCTAATTTTTTTATTTTATGTAGAGACGGTGTCTCACTATGTTGCTCAGGCTGATCGCAAACTCCTGGACTTAAATGATCCTCCTGCCCTCGGTCTCCCAAGGTGCTGGGACTACAGGTGTGAGCCATCACATCCGGCCCAACACATGTATCTCTAAAACAACCTGTTGATATTGAGAAAAAACAACAAAATAGAGATATGCCTGGATAAGTCCCTTTTTGGGATGATGAGCTGGGTCCAGAAGGAGAACCAGGACGCCTTAGAGAAGGACAGTGTGATGACTAGCAGAAGGGGCCAGCAGAAAGGGCAGGTGAGCTTGTGAAGAAACACATACATTTTAGAGAAAATCTTGGTTTAGAAAATAAAGGCAAAAAGCACAGAAGCTAACTAGGAATTTGAAGAAGTATAGGCCTTGCCTGTTCATTGACTGCACAAGGAGTTATTGCACTGAAACATTTCACCTGGTCCCTGGCCGACTACCATGTCCAGTCTCATGGTAGAGACAGACTCACAAAAGCATCATAACTAATAGCTGCACTTGGCTATAGCTATTGGGTGTGATGGTTTGGGAAGGCTTTCCTGAGAACATAAGCTGAAGTTAACAACCAGGTAAAAAGAGATTGGTAGGTAGGAGAGTATGTACCGGAAGAGGGATCAGCATGTGCAAAGGCCCTAAGGCAGAAAGGAGTTTGGACTTGTGAGGCGTTCGTATGGAATCTAAAGAAACTTCCAGGAAAGGTTCAGGGGTCCTGCGAGAAAGGGTATTTCAATAAGGAGTCAAAAGGAGTGTATTTAGGTCTTTCTCAAAAAACAAAGAACCAAAGAGAACTCACCAAAGGTGAAGGGCCACGAGTAAAACATTAAAAGTTGTCTGAAAGCCACAAGACTGGCAAGCAAAGAACTAACAGGAATACTTGACTGCTCTACACACAGTTCACACCCTGGGATTCCCCATCACTGGAGTAAAATCAGTTATGAACGTGAACATTTAAACCAACTCAGTAGATTGATTTCAGGGGACACAATGGAGATGGAACACTGGGGACTTTGTAAAGGAACAGGAAAGTTCACTGTACATTGCTTTTTGGAGAAACTCCCCAGAGCCAGGGGCAGCAAAGCAGATCATGTCCGTGGCCACTTAAAAAAAAAAAATCTAGGTGCATCCTTCCTGGACACTACCCCAGTCTATGCTGGTCACACACAAAAAATTCAAGAGTCAGAAATTCCAGTTGGCTCAGGGTAAGAATTTTTCCTAAGGATTCTTGGATTGGCTCTGCTGTAGAGAATAGGATAATATTTTTTTACACCTGCAATTTTCATAATAAAAGCCGACATCTTCTTGGGATTAAACCAAGAGAAATAAATACAGCTGAAAGTTTTCCCCTAAAATTACATCAAATCCAGGCTCCAGGGAGGACATTAACGTTTTCTCATTTCAAATGGCGCTCAGAGCTGAAGATTCTTTGGTGGGAAAGCTTTGTGACCTCAGATTTGCTCCCAAGATTTTCTCTTCATGTTGTGATGAAAATATCCACTTGACTTGAGTGACATTTGCCTCAAGTTCACGTGCAGCTCCTTGAGAAAAAGAGCAACTTGGGACCAAATTTTTTTCCTCAAAAATGTTTTAATGGTCAGCAATATGGAAATATTAAAGCTCTGTCCACATGGGGAAAAGTGAATTGGAATGCCACACATACAACTGCAGACTTGGGTTCTGCCTCTTCCCAGGTATGTCACATGGCATAAGTCCTCACCTTCCAGAAGCTCATTCCCTGAGGATAAGTGGAGATAATCAGACGACCTTTTGGAGGTGTTGCTATGAAGGTCAGATTTGGTCGTGTTTGTTAAGTGTGAAACTGAGTCAGCACATTTTAAATAATAAGCAAAAAGTGCTTTTCGAGATCATGCTTCAAGTTTTCTGAGAGCTACTTTGCACAGAAAATCACAAGGCAAGAATGATAACCTGGAAACATGCAACTTTTCCTCATAGGACTCACGTCACTATCAGAAAGGGGTTTTAGATGCCAAAAACGAAATCATTGAATCATCACAACCCATTCATTCCAGCACATAAGGGTTATGAAGATATAAATGAGACACATTATTTAGGCTAACTGTTATCTAATGCAAATACACTCATCAGATGGCAATGTTTATCAAAAGCTACAAGAGCTTTGGAATTCAATTTTTTTCAGGTTAAAAAAAATCAATAAGGAGCTTATACCATGTATTATGTAACAGCACCATCAGGGATTGAGACAGCATCCCACAATTAAACTAATATTTCTGCAACGAAATGTCTACATATTCACAAGAATAGCAGTAAATAAAGACTACATAGCCTCGCACAAGTTCAAGATTTTGGCACCAAAACCTGTGTTTGTTGTGAACTTTAAAACTTTGTTGTTAGATCTTTTGCTTTTTGGAACCATGAATCGGGGATTGGGAGTGTAAAATACTACTTTTTACTTTTAAAATAAAATCCCTGTACTCAGACATTTTACCTTTGTATCTTTATCTTGTGGAAATAAGGTGCACAGAGATGCAAAACAATGTTGATTGCAATATCACTTTTTAACAGCAACGAGTTAGAAACAACCGTAAGTGTCTGCCAGCAGGAAAATAGATGAAAATCAGATGAGACATTCACATTATTGAAGTGTGCACCCACCCAGCACATTGAGAGCCAGAGGCCAGAGGATTGCCTGAGCCTATGGGTTCGAGACCAGCCTGGGCAACTTGGCGAGACCACATCTTTACAATAAAAAAAAAAAAAAAATTTTAGCTGGGCGTGGTGGCGCACACCTATGGTTCCAGCTACTCAGAAGGCTGAGGCAGAAGGCTCACCTGAGCCCAGCAGGTCAAGACTGCTGCGGTGGCTGTGAGCATGCCACTGCACTCCAGTCTGGGCAATAGAGTGAGACTCTGACTCAAAAAAGAAAAAAAAGAAGTGTGTACCCACCACCACCCATGGGGCACCATGTTCACCATCAGGGGGAAGGAGGGCTCGCTAGGAGCCCAAACCTCACCTGCATGCAATTCATTCACGTAAAAAATCCTCACATGTGCCCCTCAACCCTAAAATAGATAAATAAATACATAAGGAAAAACCAGCGTGCACCCATTGCAACAAATGAGGTGACGTAGCAAAGAGTTTCTCAACCTTACCTGATGTCTACGCCAGAGGCTGGGCCTCTGTGTGGTGGGTGCTGTCCTGCGCCTGAGAGGATGTTCAGCAGCATCTCTGGCTTCTACCCCCAAGATGCCGGTAGCATCCCTTCCTCCCAGTTGTGACAACCAAAAACATCTCCAGATGTTGCCAAGTGTCACATGAGGGGCAAAACTGCCCACAGTTGGGGACCATAAGAGCCGATCACATTGATGGGCGGCCCTGATATATTCATAAGGGCAAAAAGCAAGACACAGATGCCAGCTGGTTTACATAATGCCTCTGAGTTACACAATGCCACTGATTTGCATGATGCCACTGATTTGCACAATGCTATATGGATTTACACGATGCCACTGATTTGCACAATGCCACTGATTTACATAATGCTATGGATTTACTCAATGCCATCGATTCACACGATGTCACTGATTTACATGATGTCACTGATTTACACGATGTCACTGATTTGCACAATGCTACTGATTTGCATGATACCATTGATCTACCTAATGTCGCTGATTTACTCAATGCCACTGATTTGCATGATGCCATTGACGTACACGATGCCAATTTTATTTCTATGGAGATACATAATGGCTCATGTTCTAAAAACTATCTGGAGGGTCACACAGAAAACCAAACCATCAGTGAGTATGTGGGAAGGTGGGGGGACCATGGCGGGGAGGCTTTCCTCTTCTACTTTATCCATTTTTGTGCTGCTTCAATTTGGTAAATTTTAGTTTCAGAAATGCAGTTTCTGAAAATAAACATGGCATACAACCTGACCGTGAGGGCAAGGGTTTGAAACTGGAGGGGAAGCGTCAGAAGGGATGTGTGGTCAGGACGGGAAAAAGCGCCCCTTGAGGTGGGCATCCAGCAGAGCCCCCAAGACATACGGCTGCCAGCGGTGTCTTCCAACACCCTGGCCTTCTGAGCGGCTAAACCATCCTCTGGCCATCGGATTGGAGTAATGCCAGTCTGATGACAGAATAACAGACCTCTCACCACCCACTCCGAACTCCTCCTGGGGTTTTCTTTTTTCCCTTGGAGGCAGAAATGAAAGGAATCCTGTTCAGATTCAGCTGGAGGAACAAACGCTGAAAGATTCAGTTCTATTTCCACCTACTGGCAGGAGAAAAGACGACAGTACAGTCCAGAAAAGGCAGCGCAGCCGCAAATGCTCAGTTCACATCGACCCCTCCGGCCCTGGGAGAACTTTGTCCTCTGAACTGGACTGCAAGAGAGCCACATCTCAGAAATCACCTGATAGCAAAACACGCGTGACTAACTCAAAAGCTCTGGGGCACTCATCAGATCAACCACTGTGTCGTCTTCACAGCATCTGTCTCGACGCGGGGCTGAGAATTCCCTCAAGAAAGCAGTTCATAGCTTTATTAACTTCCTACTAGACACGCTTTCTCATAAGGCTGTCCCCCACCCCTTTTTACTTATTTAGATCTTTTATGAGACCCCTCAGAGTTACCAGACATGCAGCTTAGCATGGAGGAAAAGACACGCGACCCTACATTGAATAAGACCTGGAATGGAGCCTCAGACATTTCCATGCCTGAGCTGTTGACCTTGACCGTTTAATCTCTCCAAGATGTTGTTTCCTTTCCTGTCAGGGGGAAGCCTAATGGCACCACCCCACAGGGCTGTCGTCAGGATTAAATGAGCTCATGTATTCGGCTCAGTACTTGACTCACAGGAAATAAGTGTTTGCTGTTTTTATGACACAGTAATTCCACTGACTTCCACCCATTTCCCATATGGAAAACTGAGGCAAAGAGGGACATTCAAGAGGAAGGGAACTCGGAAGAGCAGGGCACACTCTGAATGTCACTCCTTCACCCCAGGTCATGGTGCAGGCCTCCTAAAACTCCCTACCTTTCACGTCACTCAGGAAGAGGATATCACCTGCTATCATAACAGGAATGCCGGCATGATTGTCTCATGACACACGTTTCCAGTCAGATCATCCACATACTCCCTGCACTCAAACAAAGGTAAACTCAGCTCAGAACAGCTAGACCCCAATGCCAATGCCTTCATCCGATGGCACTCTTAGTGTAAAAAGCAGAATGTCAGCAGTTTGATCAGCAAAAGTTAAGTCTTTCAAGGTGAATGACTCCCCAAATCCACATACACGATTTTTTTTTTTTTTTTTTGAGGCAGGGTCTCACTGTGTTGTCCAGGCTGGAGTGTAGTGGCATGATCATGGCTCACTGCGGTCTCATCCTCCTGAGCTCAGGTGATCCCCCCATCTCAGGCTCCTGAGTAGATGGGACTACAGATGTGTGGTCAGGACGGGACCTGTGTAGTGATTTTTGTCTCTACATGGGATGACTTTATGAGCCACTAAGAAATGTAAATAACCATTTATGGCCGGGTGTGGTGACTCATGCCTGTAATCCCAGCATTATGGGAGGCCAAGGCAGGAAGATTAGCCACTACACCTGGCTAATTTTAAAAATATTTTTGTAGGGACAAGGCCTAGCTTTGCTGCCTAGGCTGATCTTAAACTCCTGGGTTCAAGCGATCCTTCCACCTTGGCTTCCCAAAGCCCTGGTATTACAGGCGTGAGCCACCATGCTCAACCCACATTTATAAATTTGTCACCCTAACTTTACAGCAATTAGACTTTCTCACATAAACCAGCATGAACATTAATATGTTCGAACAAAATGAAAACTCTACTAGCCCCACACTTTTAAATGATTTACTGCTGCTACCGAAAATGTCTCATTGGAAAGGATGCATCTATATCAGACATAGAGATGAGGAGAAAAAAGTGAAGGCACGTGCTGTTCTCAAGAGGTTTCATCTGGCAGACAGGTGGGCATGTGACCAACTAACTAGCTTGCCTGATAACACAGGACAGAATCAAGAGGCTAGAGAAACTAGTCGAAGTGTTGGGTGTGGAAGTTCAGGAAATAGCTCAGGAAAGATAACTCTTTTTTTTTTTTTTTTTTCAGTTGGAGTCTCACTCCTGGGTTCAAGCGATCCTTCCACCTTGGCTTCCCAAAGCCCTGGTATTACAGGCGTGAGCCACCATGCTCAACCCACATTTATAAATTTGTCACCCTAACTTTACAGCAATTAGACTTTCTCACATAAACCAGCATGAACATTAATATGTTCGAACAAAATGAAAACTCTACTAGCCCCGCACTTTTAAATGATTTACTGCTGCTACCGAAAATGTCTCATTGGAAAGGATGCATCTATATCAGACATAGAGATGAGGAGAAAAAAGTGAAGGCACGTGCTGTTCTCAAGAGGTTTCATCTGGCAGACAGGTGGGCATGTGACCAACTAACTAGCTTGCCTGATAACACAGGACAGAATCAAGAGGCTAGAGAAACTAGTCGAAGTGTTGGGTGTGGAAGTTCAGGAAATAGCTCAGGAAAGATAACTCTTTTTTTTTTTTTTTTTTCAGTTGGAGTCTCACTCCTGGGTTCAAGCGATCCTTCCACCTTGGCTTCCAAAGCCCTGGTATTACAGGCGTGAGCCACCATGCTCAACCCACATTTATAAATTTGTCACCCTAACTTTACAGCAATTAGACTTTCTCACATAACCAGCATGAACATTAATATGTTCGAACAAAATGAAAACTCTACTAGCGCCGCACTTTTAAATGATTTACTGCTGCTACCGAAAATGTCTCATTGGAAAGGATGCATCTATATCAGACATAGAGATGAGGAGAAAAAAGTGAAGGCACGTGCTGTTCTCAAGAGGTTTCATCTGGCAACAGGTGGGCATGTGACCAACTAACTAGCTTGCCTGATAACACAGGACAGAATCAAGAGGCTAGAGAAACTAGTCGAAGTGTTGGTGTGGAAGTTCAGGAAATAGCTCAGGAAAGATAACTCTTTTTTTTTTTTTTTTCAGTTGGAGTCTCACTCCTGGGTTCAAGCGATCCTTCCACCTTGGCTTCCCAAAGCCCTGGTATTACAGGCGTGAGCCACCATGCTCAACCCACATTTATAAATTTGTCACCCTAACTTTACAGCAATTAGACTTTCTCACATAAACCAGCATGAACATTAATATGTTCGAACAAAATGAAAACTCTACTAGCCCCGCACTTTTAAATGATTTACTGCTGCTACCGAAAATGTCTCATTGGAAAGGATGCATCTATATCAGACATAGAGATGAGGAGAAAAAAGTGAAGGCACGTGCTGTTCTCAAGAGGTTTCATCTGGCAGACAGGTGGGCATGTGACCAACTAACTAGCTTGCCTGATAACACAGGACAGAATCAAGAGGCTAGAGAAACTAGTCGAAGTGTTGGGTGTGGAAGTTCAGGAAATAGCTCAGGAAAGATAACTCTTTTTTTTTTTTTTTTTTAGTTGGAGTCTCACTCTGTCGCCCAGACTGGAGTGCAGTGGCCGCTCCCGGCCACCGCAGCCTCGCCAGCTGTGCTCCGGCGATCCGTCCGCCTCAGCCTTCCGAGTAGCCGGAATTACAGGCATGTGCTACCATGCCCGGCTGATTTTTTGATTTATTGTAGAGATGAGGTCTCGCTGCCCAGGTGGGTCTCGAACCCACGGGCTCAGGCAATCCACTCACCTCAGCCTCCCAAAGGCATGGGATTACAGGCTGAGCCACCGAGCCCGGCTAAGATAACTCTTTTTACCAGTTCTTAAAAGAGACGAAAGAAGCCAAGAGGAGAAGGGAAGAAGTCAGCAGAGAAGGGAACCCACAGGGGACAAACACAGAAGCCCAGGCACCTGAAATTCTGCCGACTTGATGGAAAACAGGATGTGTAGACCCGGGACATCAAGGCATGAGTTGTCCATGTGGTAAGTGAGGGCTAGAACTGATTAACACAGAGCCTCGCTTAGCAGTGCAACAATTGTTCTTTTAAAAATCAATATCAAGCTCTGGGGAACGGATTCATGCAAAATTGGGATCTAGAGAAATAAAGTAATTGACATCAGTAACCGGACTAATGTCACCTTCTAAAAGCAAATCTATTTAAGCAAATCTATTAAGAGGGCTCTGGTATGTCCCTGTGAAATGTATAGTCTGCCAAGACAGTATTGTAAAGTATGTGCACAATTGCATTAATGCTGTTATAAATGGTTGTTATTATTATTATTTTAGTCGGGGTCTCCCTCTGTCACCCAGGCTGGAGTGCAGTGGTACAATAAGGTCTCAACGTCGTCTCAACGTCGTCTCAACCTCCTGGGCTCAGGCAATCCTGCTTCAGCCTTCTGAGCAGCTGGGACTAAGGCACGGGCCATCACGCCTGGCTAATTTTTTCATTTTCTGTAGAGACAAGGTCTTGCTATGCTGCCCAGGCTGGTCTGGAACTCCTGGGCTCAAGCAGTTTTCCTGCCTCAGTTCCCCAAAGTGCTGAGATTACAAGTGGGAGCCACTGCACCCAGTCATAAATGGTTGTTGTTGTTATTATTATTTTTACTCGGGGACTCACTCTGTCGCCCAGGCTGGAATGCAGTGTCATGACAGGCATGCACCACCATGCCTGACTACTAATCTCTTTTCTTTCTTTCTTTCTTTTTTTTTTTTTTTTTAGTAGAGACAAGGTCTCACTATGTTTCCCAGGCTGGCCTTGAACTCCTGGTCTCAATAATCTTCCTGCCTTGGCCTCCCATAATGCTGGGATTACAGGCATGAGTCAACCCACCCGGCCATAAATGGTTATTTACATTTCTTAGTGGCTCATAAAGTCATCCCATGTAGAGACAAAAATCACCAGACTGACTAAACCCGCGACACAAATGGCGAATGGATTTCGTATTGCAGGTCAACTCTGGCCGACTGGCAGACGGCATGGCATGCAATTCAGGAAGGGCCTTTAGGCCACATCTGTATGTGCCCACAGCAGTGGCATGACACTGAGTAACATCGGCCACAGTGGCAGTGGGGAGAAGGTGGCAACATACAAACCCAGCACCGCCATCCTTGACTTATCACACTGAGACGGATGGGAAGGGGAAACGAAGGAAATCAACCCACTGGCTTCTGTTGCTTGAGCCATAGAAACTCTTCCGGCATGTTTTCTCCTCGGTCCTCCGCTTCTCACTATGGGTTCTCACGATGTTGCCCAGGCTGGTCTTGAACTCCTGGCTTCACTGTCCCCTCTCAAGTCTGCTTCCGTATCTCCGATTCCTCTGTCTGGAACATCTCCCTGTCAGACTACCTTCTACACGACCCTCCAGGTCCACCTGAAGACCCCCTTTCCTTGAAGCCATTCCTGACAGCTTCCTCGTGAACTCCATGTGACTTGGGACACGTCGTTTAGAAGTTTGTAAGCCAGTCAGTTATTTGGAATCCAGAACACGTTTATCCGTAGGAAAGGCGAGAAGAGTGCTAATTATGCCAGTCTATAAACATCTAAGTAATGATATAGGCAAAATATTTGCATTTGCCAGAATGTTTGTGTCAAGAGAAACCATGATGAACTGCTTGGGGTTGGGGGGAATGCTTCTAAAAAATGCTCCAATTTTGGAATGAAGCCTGGATACGGAAGGATGAAGACAGATGCCAGGAGAGTTGGTGCTCCCTGGGGTGGGGTGAGGGACAGGGAAGGGAGAACCTGGTGCCACCTGGCAGAGGAAGAGGAGTCCAAGTTGGCACTGAGGGGAGGTGATGTAAGCCATTCTCCCATCAGCACCATGGGCCCTTCAGCGAGCTCCACGTAGGCCACCAATGTTTCTGTGTGGGGAGTGGATAAGTGTGCAGAAAGCTCTAAGAAGAGGGTCACCTGGTGACATCAGGTCATATTCACCTACCTCTCGTCATTACATGAAAAATGAACATGGAAAACTCTCATTGAAATTCTAGGAATGGGCCAGGCATGGCGGCTCAAGCCTGTAATCCCAGCACTTTGGGAGGCTGAGGTAAGGGGATTGCCTGAGCCCGCGGGTTCGAGACCAGCCTGGGCAACTTGGTGAGACCTCCTCTCTGCAAGAAACCAAAAAATTAACTGAGCATGGTAGCACACGCCTGTAGTTTTGACTACTTGGAAGGCTGGGGCAGGAGGATTGCCTTAGCTCAGCAGGTTGATGCTGAGGTGGCTGTGAGCATGCCACTGTCTCCAGCTGGGTGACAGAGTGAGACTCCAACTCAATAATAATAATAATAATAATAATAAATTCTAGGAAAGAAACATAACAAAAAATATACAAGTGTCACTGCTGATGCTTTAAAAAAAAACCTGTTCTATTTGTAGGAGAATAAAGAAATAAATGGAAATTTGAAGGAGGCATTCTGAAGAGTTTCCTTTTTATTTTTTAATTTTTTTTTAATGGAAGTTTTTTGTAGAGATGGATTCTCACTATATTGTCCAGGCTGGTCTTGAACTCCTGGCCTCAAGCAATTCTCCCATCTCAGCTTCCCAAGTAACTGGGACTACAGGCACATGCCACCACACCTTTTTATTCTTTTTGTAGAGACAGGGTCTTGCTATATTACCCAGGCTTGTCTCAAACTTCTGGCTTCAAGTGATCCTCCCACCTCAGCCTCCCAAAATGCTGGGATTACAGGTGTGAGCCACCAGCGTATTCTGAAGTGTTTCTAAGTTTTGGTCTATATAGATCACAAACTCAAATCCCTATGGGAGCCAAGTGAATAACAGAAATGGTTAATCGGTTGTTTCTTTCATGCACATAGATGTGGAAATTGAGGAAGAGCTTTAGCCACCTGGCCAAGGCAGGAAAGGGGTGGAGCTGGGAGCCAAATCCACGTGGAGCTACCTGGTCCCTGAACAGTGCCCTGGAGCACAGCTCTCCTACTCAGCCTCCATCCGGGGCTTGTTCCGTTCCTCAATGGAATGAAATGAAAGAGAAAGAAAGGCAGAAGAGGAGACACAAATAGGAAGACAAGCATTAATACAAAGGGAGAGGAGAGGGGCAAAGAAAGAACAATGACAGAAAGAGTGGTGAGGGCAATAGGGATAAAGAAACAGCCTTCAACTCCTGGCCTCAAGCAATCCTCCTTCCTTGGCCTCCCAAAGTATTCAGATTACAGACCTGAGCCACTGTGCCTGGCGATGAACAGGAAGACTTTCCCATGTAACAAGGGTGAAAAGAAAGATAGAAAAGAAGGAAGCTTAAGACGTGCATGCAGATATTACAAGAAAGACCACCTGAGATGGACGACAGAGAGGAGACAGTGAGGTAACGGACTCCTTTCCCAGTGGAGACAAAAACAGGAAGAGACCCTAGCCAGACTCAAGGTGATGCCACTGGCACAAGAGACCGTCCCCAGTCAGTGCGGCCTCAAGGTGTGAGAGGGCAGGGGAGCAGCATGTGAACACGACAACCTGTCTAGCTCTTCAAGTCTGTGCGTGGGACACGCCCAAGTCGGACGGCCACATGCTAGCAGGGGAGATGTTAATGTCACAGTCGGTCCAAGGCCTGGGCTCAACCTCAGCACTCATGGGTTCTCAGATCTGGATCAAGCCACCGAGCTACCTACGCTTTACTTCGTTCATCTGTGAAAAGGAATGCTCTCCTCCCAGATTTGTGGGTAGGATGAAGTGTGTCAAGTGTCTACCATGGGGTCTGGCATGCATGAGGGGGGACCTCCAAAAACCCAGAATTTATTTATAAAAAATTGTGTATTTGTTCTTAATGTTTAAACTTCGGTCACCTTCAAAGTCCTCTTCGTTTGGTGCAATACACCTTTTGAGACGCTTTTTCCACTGCTCAAAACAGTTTTTGAACTCGTCCGTGTTGATGCCTTTTAGTGCTTCTGCCGTTTTTGGTTTCACTTCTTCCACATCAGCAAAAGGTTCTCCTTGGAGAACATTTTTTTCATCCAGGGAAGCAACAACAACAAAAAGCCACCTGGGGCAAGATCAGGTGCATAGGGAGGATGGGGCATGAGAATCATGCTGTTTTTGGTCAAAAACTGCTGAACACTCAGCGCGGTATGGGCAGGTGCGCTTGTAAATCACTCATCATGAAATGGGCAAATGCTTTGAAAGAATCTCAAAAAAAAAAAAAAAAATTCACTGAAGTCCAACGCAGCCTCTTATAACAACACTAGCTGGTACCCTGATGCCAGTGGGTTCCAAGAACACTCACCTAGCAGCCCACACATGCCTTCACTCCTCGGAGCCTGTCCTGTCCTGATGAGTCTGGTGTGCTTTAAAATAGCCTTTACTTGAAGGAGGGAGTCTGCCATGAAGGGCAACAAATTCGTCCTTCCCTGGTCATTTTAGGGGTTACCCATGGAGCAGTGAGTTAACTGGCACTTTATTTCCAATAGTGATGTTTTAGCATCCCTTATAGAACTGAGGCCCCCAGAGAGCTGTCCTCTAGATTTGGCTTTGGTTAGACTCCACCCCCTCCTCAGAACACATACTCCTTAAATCGTGACCCCCCTCCATCTGTTTACTCAAGTCATGGCTTCAAAAAGAGGCAGGATTGGGTCAGATATTTAACTGCAAATGTCTGTCTTCTGCTTTTAGCACTTGGTTTGTTTATTGAGTTGGAGTCTCTGTTGCCCAGGCTGGAGCGCAGTGGCAACCTCACGGCTATCACAGCCTTGACCGCCAGTGCTCAGGCAATCCTGCCTCAGCCTTCCAAGCAGCTGGAACTACAGGTGCATGCCACCATACCCAGCTAATTTTATTTATTTTTTATTGTAGAGATGAGGTCTGGCCAAGTTGGCCAGGCTCGTCTCAAACCCCTGGGCTCAGGCAGTCCTCTCACCTCTGCCTCCCAAAGCGCCAGGAAGAACTGTGGTTCTTAAATCCCAACTCTTAGGATGTTGACTTGGTTTATGACCTAGAACTTTCTCCCTGTCCTATATTCCAGCCCCACTCTAACTCTAGCCTATTATTCCTGGGCAGAGCATTGGGTCTTGACCGCAAATGGCATTCAATCTCAAGTTACGTGAGTTATGCCAGTTCTGTGAAATGAGCCAATGTGTCCCCATATTTTTGTTTGGGGTCAATTGTACAGCATTAATTTTTGCGTTTCTCTTGAGAGGGACCTGATACAATGGGAGGAGGGGGAAGACAGGCTTTGCAGTCTGGCAAGCCTGGACTGAAGTGACAGCACAGGCTAAGGACTTAGGCCAAGGCACTGGGCTTGTCTGAATCGTAGCTTTCTCAACTGTAAGGAGGGGATTAATACTCTTTATTTGTCAAGTTCTGTGCTAAGCATAGGGACAGGACAAGGGGGATAGTGAACAAAAAGTAAATAAAACACCATCCTATCCTTGGCCAGCGTGTGGCTTAGCAGAGGAAGACAGACATGTAACAAATTAATGCATTGAGCGGTACTGGGACCACGAGGCTCTATGGCAGGGCGGTTAAGCAGTTTAGAGCCCAACTCTTCGCTTCAAATCCCGCCACCACCAATTATCAGCTGGGTCGTCCAGTCCAGACTTAACCACTCTGTGTCTGCCTCAGTTTTGGGGGAACAATAGAGTTGTTACGCAGATTTAATTCATTAACACATGCAACCTTCTTGGTGCTGGCCACATAGTAAGAACTCCATACTTTTTCTTTGTTTGATTCAGGGTCTCACTCTGTTGTCCAGACTGGAGTGCAGTGGCACAATCATGGCTCACAACAGCCTTGATCTTCTGACATTCTGAGCTCAGGCGATCTTTCCAACTCAGTCTCCTGAGTAGCTGGGACTACAGGCACATGCCCCCACATCTGGTTGATTCTTTTTTTTTTTTCCTTTTTTTTGGTAGCGAGGAGGTCTCGCTATGTTGCCCAGGCTGGTCTTGAACTTGTGGGCTCAAGCGATCCTCCCTCTTCTGCCTCCCAAAGGGCTGAGATTACAGGTGTGAACCACTGCACTCCATACATGTTAACACAGTGTCCTCTTGGTATCTGGGGGGCACTGGTTCTGGAACTCCCTCACGTGCCAAAGTCCACAATGCTCACGTCCCTCTCATGTAAATCATCTCTAGATTACTTATAATACCGATACAATGTCAATGCTATTTACATAGTGACTGTACTATATTGTCATTCGTTATATATCTTTATTAGTTTCTTTTACTGCCATATTGCTCTTTTTTATTGTTCTTTTTTCCAGAATATTTCAATCCATGCTTGTCTGAATCTGCAGATACAGAACCCGCCGATACAGAGGGTCAACTGTTCTGTTGCAGTGATGGACAGGTGTGGGGTGTGATGGGAACACAAAGAAAGGGGTGGACAATTCTGTCAGTGAGGAGGCTGGAGACAGGCTTCATGGAGGCGGTGTCCCTTGGCTTTAGATTTGCAGAAAGTTTGGGAGCTGTTAGGTAGGCAAGAGTAGGATGGGCATTTCAGAATAGGATTATTCCCGATTAAACAGATGGCACAGAGTCGCAAGCAGGAAAACAGCTGGGACTGGCAGGGCCCTGCAACCAGTATGGAGGCTGCAGGAGGCTTGATGGAAGAGGACACGACTTGCCACTGTGAAGCTTTGGCCACTTCATGTGACCACTGGTTAGAAACCATGCCATGTATCTTCCATGTACACGACCCCTTGCCCAACACTCTGCTCTTCCCTGCCCTGCTTGCTCCACGCCCTGGAGGCTGACCCGTCGACACATTCCAGACCACAGGCTCTCTCTCCTCATCCAGTGGGAGCCCTATCCCCAGGCTCAGGAGTGAAGGAGTGCTCCTTTTCCTCTGCCACTCGCCGCAGGCTGGATGCCTCTTGCCACGAATGATAGATCTGGCCTGGGAGCCCCCTCTCTCTCTGGACAAGCCACCACCCTGCCCCTTTCTGGCCCCCTGCTCTGGCCCTGGGTACTGCCCAGGCCCTCATTGGTGTCCTGCACCCCAATCAATGTCACCTGCATTAAACTCTTCCAATTGTCCAGTTGGATGTGACTGTGTATTCAGTCTTGGACCTGACTTATTAAAAAAAAACCAAACCAACTCTTGAGGGGTTTTGGGCAGGAAATGATGTGATCAGATTTGCAATCTGGGGTCTTTCTGACTCTTAGAGGGAGAGGGCTTGGGGACAGCAAGGACTGAGGCAGAGCTTTTAACAGTGCCTCTCAAACTGAGAACCATGTTACATATATAAATATCCAAATATATAAAGACCCAGGGCCTGCCACCAAAGACCTATTTACCAGGCCTGGGAATAGGGTCCCCAAATCCCTATCTTTAAACAAGAACTCTTGGCCAGATGCAGAGGCTCACACTTGTAATCCTAGGGCTTTGGGGAGCTGAGATGGGAGGATTGTTTGAGCTCAGGAATTCGTGGCCAGCCTGGGCAATGTAGAAAGACCTCATCTCTACAAAAAGTCAAAAAATTAACCAGGCATGGTGGTGCCTGCTGGTAGTCCCAGCTACTTGGGAGGCTGAGGTGGAAGGATCGCATGAGCTCAGAAGGTCGAGGCTTCAGTGAGCCATGATTGTGCCACCGCCCTCCAGCCTGGGCAAAGGAAACCCTGATTCAAAAATAAATAAATAAACAAGGACTCCTGTGATCGTGATACAGCCTCACAGTGGTTGGGGAACACTGACCAGCCTGTTGTGCAGGACCCAGCAGTTATCTAGAAGAAGTGAGAGAATATCTGACGGTATAAGGTCTGGTCCCAGAGAACCCAGGGGAAGGGGAGGAAATCAGAAACAAAGGCGGAAGGTTGTTTTGAGAAGGCCAAAGGACACCTCTTCCTTCGAGAATGGATAAAGTAAGCAGAGTAGGTGCAAAAAGGAAGCGAAAGGAATTCTCACCTTGTGACTTCAATTGCCCCTGGAAGATGGCGGCAAGGTCACATACGGAGACTCAATGGGAAGGCAAAGACGTGCATGGCTAGACAGATGCAAGCTTGAAACAGCCATGGTGGGTTTGAGCTGGAGAAGATGATCTGGGACGTTTTAGGACAGCTTGCTGAGGCTGAGACCACAGATTATTGTTGTAAAACTGTGTCATCCAATGGCATAGTTTTGTCCTTTCGTCCAGCAGGACTTGGCAGTCCGTGTCTAAGACGAAGAAGACAGTAGCTGGACTGATGCCAGTTGGGAGGGCAGCAGAGCTGGTTTTGTGGCAGGACAAGGGGACCCGGATGTAGAAGTCACACACAAGCCTGGGAATAGCAGCCCTCGCATGGTAGGGGAGCAGCCAGGGCTGCTGTCCTTGGTCCTGAACCAAGTTCCGGAGGGCATGGTCGCTTCCTGGTGATGCTGGGGTGGGTGGGTCCATGTGGCCTCCCCCTCCATGAACACCTCCACCACACTAGACTTAGGGCCACAAGATGCCGAGCTCCCAGACACATAATGCTGTGAACAGTGTCAACACAGGGCCTGAAGTGTAGGCCTCATTTTTGAAGGCACAATTTCAACGGTCACAAATATTATTTAAGAAGTTCCTTCAATAAATATTAATTAAGAGCTATCTATATGCCAAACATTATACTAATGCAAGAGATGGAGCAATAAAAAAGACAGGGGAAGTCCATTCCTATTTATTTTCCTTTCTTTTTTTCCCTTTTTTTTGAGTGGGAATCTCACTCCATCGCCCAGGCTGGAGTGCGGTGGCATGCTCACGGCCACCCTAGAGTCAACCTGCTGGGATCTGGTGATCCTTTTGCCTCAGCCTTCCAAGTAGTTGGAACTACAGGCACATGCTACCACACCCATATATATATATATATATATTTTTTTTTTTTTTAATTTTAGAGATGAGGTCTCACCAAGTTGCCTGGGCTGGTCTTGAATCCACAGGCTCAGGCAATCCACTTGCCTCAGCCTCCCAAAGTGCTGGGATTATAGACTGCCACCAAGCCTGGATTTTTTTTTTAATGAGTTAGAGTCATACTCTGTCACCTAGGCAGGAGTGCAGTGGCACGCTCACAGCCATCACAGCCTCAACCTGCTGGGCTCAGGTGATCCTTCCACCTCAGCCTTCCAGGTAGCTGGAACTACTACAGGCATGCACTACCATGCCCTGAAGATTTTTTTTTAATTATAGAAACTCGCCGTGTTGCCCAGGGTGGTCTCAAACACCTGGGCTTAGGCAATCCATTTGTCTTGGCATCCCAAAGTGTTGGGATTACAGGCTTGAGCCACCACACCTGGCCTCATTTGCTTTTCTTAAAGAATATCAGAGGGGTCCTTCACCCTTCCCTCTCCTTCCCAATTCCTTTCCACCCTTCAGCTGCTGCAAAGTGCTTTCTGCAAAACGGCCTCCCCAAGTCTGCTCTCTCCACATAGCTCTTTGTGAATTTTTTGGTTCACCTGCTTCCCCTGGGAGTCCATTATTCTATAGATAAGCTTAGCTTCTCTCTCAGCTAGCCAGAATACTACCTCTCTATACATATTTATTGTCGGGGTCTCCTCTGCCACACAGGATGGAGGGCAGTGGTATGATCACAGCTCACCACAGTCTTGACTTTCTGGGCTCAGGCAATCCTTCCACCTCAGCCTCCAGAGTATCTGGGATTGCAGGTGAGAGCCACAACCTGTCTAATTTTTTTTTTTTAGAGACAAGGTTTTGCTAGGTTGCCCAGGCTGGTCCTGAACTCCTGGGTTCAAACAATCCTCTCACCTAGGCCACCCAAAGTGCTGGGATTACAGGCATGAGCCACTGTGTCCAGTACTACCTCTTTAAAAAGAGCAAACAGGACACTGAAAAAGCAAACACAGACTTATCTTTAGCAGGTGAAAGGGAAAGGCTACGAACACACTAACTTTTATGCTATGATAATATCTAGAAAGTCTTCCCCAAGTAGGGAGGGTTGCCACTTCACTGGCTCTTATCAGCTGACCATGGAACCTTCCCCCAAATAACTTGCGGTTGAGATATCATCTCTGGAATTGCTCCAAGGTCCTTGTTGACCTCTGACAGCCCATGGTCCAACCCCTTCCTGATGGTGTGAGTCAATTTCATCTTTTCTGGCAAGGATAACTGTCCAATTCATTGTAAAACCCATTAATTAAAGGTCTTTTTTCATTTTGCAGGGTCTGAACAAAATTCTGGAGACACAAGGATAATTAAGGACAACTGCTGTCTTCAGAGATTTTGAAATTTGATGGGTGGCAAAGATGATGCAATAAGTTTCATGCCTGCCACCTGGCCAAAGTACACAGAGAATGAGGCATGAAGATGTGAAGTCTATTTTCGACAGGTTGAGCCAGAATTGGCTCTGGGAATCCGAGAGGTATGTCTCTCGTCCAAGAAGAAATAAAGGCAGCAATAGCATGAAGCTTTACACACATGAGGCCGACCATGAGTCTGGGTCTAGGATTGGGAAAAAGGGTTTAGGTTTCCCCAGGTAGCAAGTGTCAGAAACGGGCCTGGCTCCAGATCCAGGAGATAAAAAGATGAGAAAGGAATACAAGGTCTGACAGGTTCACAAACTCATCCTAGAAAAAATTCTACATACCTCATTGCTGAACATCACTATGGTCCCCTTCAAAGTACTCCCCAGGGAAGCTATGCACTGACATCAGCACCTAGTCCATTTGTCAAAGCAATTTTGGAACTCTTTTTCTAGAATGGCCATCAGAGCTGTCGTTGTTATTTGTTGTGGTCTGACATAAGATAAATAATTATGTACAGAGTATATAAGAATAGTAGGACATGATTTGGGAGGGATTTTATAAAAAAGATACGAAGATGTGGTTTTTGTTAAAGAAAATGTAATTTTGTCTAAGTTAAAGGTTTTTAAAGTCTGTTTAAAAATAAAAAAAATAATAGATAAAACTAAATGGGTATGGAAAATTGGGATGAGAAAGAAAATTAAAAACTTTAAGAGGTTATAAAAGGTTTATGGAAATCTTATCATGTGTGGTCAAAGATGATTGACATTGGCTTGATCTGTTTATAAGGTTTTATTAAAGTCAGCTTTAACATTACTAACAAAAAGAGAAAAAGAAATTCGTAAGCTTGCCACTGTGTGCTTATGTTGGCAGCACTGTACAAATAACTTGTACTGGAACACCGTCCCTGCTCAGCTGATCTAGCCCCCAGCGACTTTTTTCTTTACCCAAAATTCAAGGAATATTCAAAGGAAGATATTTGATAATATTCAGGACATCAAGGGTAATAAGATGATGACTCTGATGGCCATTCCAGAAAAAGAGTTCCAAAATTGCTTTGACGGGTAGACTAGGCACAGGCATTGAAAGCTATCTTCCTAGCCGGGCTCGGTGGCTCAGCCTGTAATCCTGCGCCTTTGGGGGGCTGAGGTGAGCGGATTGCCTGAGCCCGTGGGTTCGAGACCCGCCTGGGCAGCAAGACCTCATCTCTACAACAAATCAAAAAATCAGCCGGGCCTGGTAGCGCATGCCTGTAATTCCGGCTACTCGGAAGGCTGAGGCGGAGCCCAGCAGGTCGAGGCTGTGGTGGCCGGGAGCGGCCACTGCACTCCAGTCTGGGCGACCGAGTGAGACTCCAACTCAAAAAAAAAAAAGAAAGCTATCTTTCTAAGGGGAATACTTCAAGTGTAACCATAGTGATATCCAGCAATGAGGTATGTAGCACTTTTTCTAGAATGAGTTTGTGAACTTAATAGTTAGATCTCATACATGGTACCACTCACCAGAGCTCTCCAAGAGTCTGGGACCAGATTCATGGAGGGTCACAAAGAAAAAAAAGGCAACCAGATTTGAGTGGCCAGGTTGAATGGAGGTCCAGATTTCAGCATGGGTAAAGGCAGGGGGTGGGTGAGAAGCTGGGACAGGACATCAAAACATGGGGGTGACAGCAGAGACAAGAGTGCACGAGACCTAAGACTCCTGGTTCCCTGAGGAATGCTTGGTGAAATGCAGAGGCAGGACTGAACATGGATGTCAAACGCTCTTGAGGACAGAGCAAAGACAGAGAAAAAGTCTTTGGGTTATACCCTAAGAAAGCAGTCATGGAATAAAACACCAGAAAACGGAACCTCCACCCTGGTGGTGGCTCATGGCTCTGACAGGAAAGGTCAAGGAGTATCAGAAATGGGGCTGTTTCTCACTGCCAGGGGTTCTCAAAGCTCTTGACCTTTGGCAAACATGGCTGTGTCATGAGCAGTTCACACAACCTGAGTTCGGTACTCTGTGCTTTCACTAAAGCTTTCGTTTATTTAATCTTTACCAAATCCACGTGGATTATTCTAAAGGTTATTATCCTCATTTTCAGATGGATGCTCAGAGAGGTCGAACTTGCCTGAGATCACCAGGAAGAAGGTGACGAGGTTGGGGTCTGAACACAGACTGCGGGGTTCACGCTCTTGATCTGCCAGCTTGCCTCCGACACACGGCCATTCATTCGCCTCCTATCCTATCACTGCACTCACTCCGAGTTGGACACAAGGCAAAGAGGGTTTCTGTAGGGATAGAAGTGTGCACTTTGCAGAAACATGAAAAGCAAGGAAGCCCCTGCACAGAGTTGACAGCCATGATGCTAAGAAACGTCAAGGTCAACAACAAGGTGCAGATGCCCCTGGGGCTGGCCTGGTACCTCTCAGTGCCCTCACCTACTGCCCCTGCTCCTGCTTCTGTGCCTGCGGTCTTCTTTCCACCTGTTCAATGCTCCTTCCTGCCTCAGGGCCTTTGAACATCCTACTCGATCTGTCTGGAACACTCTCTCCCCCTCCTCCTCCTCTTCTCCTTGACTTAACTCATTTGCTCCCAGATTTGCACCTCAATCCCTAACAAAAGTTTCACTGACTACTTCACCCCCATAGGTTAGAAACCACAAGATGCCACGCTTTATGCAATATATCTTCCCCTCATTAAATGGTGGGGAGGGCACCACATCTTCTTGTTCACCCCTGTGCCCCCAGGAGTGTGCCCACTCCAAGCCTCTCTACAGATGTCCATTTAATAAGAATAAGCAAAAAGGGGGTCAGAGCGGGCCAAAAATGTGCCCATTGCTACAACCTTTTGGGAAGAATCACTCATTCGCTCACACATTGCTTCAGTTCACTGGGCACACATTAGAATGCCTATGAGGTGCCAAGGCTCTCTTCCAGGTATTTGGTCTCAGATGGTGGAGATGACACAGCAAGGACCTCAGACAGATGACTCCAACATTCCGCGAGAGTCAGGGAGAAGGTGGCAGTTAATTGTCCACTCCCAGCACAGGGCAATGAGAAAGCCAAATCCCCTCCTGCTCCAATGAAGATGATGGGTGTTCCATGTGTGAGGAGAGCAGAGTATGAGTGATGTCTTGGCTAAGAAGGAGACCACCGTGGAGGTCAGGTGTAGGAGACAGGGTGCTGACCGGGGTAGGGGTACACAGTGTTTGCATGGAGCAGAGCAAAGGTTCTGAAGAGAACAGGAAGAGCAGGGTGTGGAGGCTCATACCTGTCATCCCAGCACTTTGGGAGGCCAAGGCAGGAGGACCGCCTGAGCCCAGGAGCCCAAGATCAGCCTGGGCAACATGGTGAGGTCTTGTCTCTACCATAAATCAAAAAAATTAGCCAGGCATACTGGCACGCACCTGTAGTCCCAGCTACTTGGAAGGCTGAGGCAGAAGGATCACCTGAGCCCAGCAGGTTGAGGCTGCAGTGGCTGTGAGCATGCCCCTGCACTGCAGTTTGGGTGACAGAGTGAGACTCAGACTAAAAAAACAAAACAAAACAAAGAAAACAGCAGGAGGGAGCAGGTGGGAGTGGAGTCTAGGTAGGGAAGGGCTGGATGTGTTTTGGGGATTGGTCATAGGGCAGGAGGAGGGGAGGCTTGGATGTGGAGACCAGGGAGGAGCTGAGAATGTCAGGGAGGGGATGCCCATGGTGACGTGGGTGATGGCAGGGGGTGAGAGCATCAGGAAGATGGATTCTCTGCGGATAGCTCTTCAAAAGCTCCAAAGTCCAGAGTCGGGAGTCCCGCACTTTCCTGGAACCTGATGTGTTGCCAAGGTCTGCCACGGAATACCGTGGCCTGGGGAATGAATTTGGAAAGACGGCGACCGATTATGCTGTTCAGTGGCCAACACAAAATCTGGGAAGGATCTCCCAGCAGTGGAAGGTGGAGATAAGAGCCTGGAAGCTGTCACTCTTGGGTTTTCCAACATCCCGCCTGAGGGCTAACAGTGTTGCCTTTGAAATCTAAAGACAAGAAAAATCCAGAAGCCAACCGCTAACACTAAGTGTTTTATATATGCCAGATACCAAGTGAATTATGAAATGCTATGCAAACGCTCATGTAAGTCTCCCATCAGTCCAATAAAATCGGTGCAAGAAGTCAAACCATTTGAGCTGGGCACAGTAACGTACACCTGTAGTCCCAGCTCCTTGGGAGGCTGAGGCAGGAGGATTGGCTTGAGCCTCGGAGTTCGAGGCTAGAGTGCACTATGATCATGCCTGTGAATAGCCACAGCACTGGGAAGCATAACAAAGACTCTGTCTCAAGCAAAACAAAAGAAAGGAAGTCTAAGCATTTAACAGACTGAGAAGTTAAGTCGCTTGTGTAAGGTCAGCTCACAAGTGGGAGAGCCGAGACACAAACTCGGGCCATCTGAGTCCAGGAGCAATGCTCTTAACCACCAAATTATCCAAATATTAATAGCTAACTGGTATCTAGTACTTACTCTGTATATCAGGTAGTGTTTTCAACATAATACGCTTATTAACTCTTTTGTGTGTGTGTGTGTGTGTGTGTGTGTCTCAGAGACTCACTCTATTGCCCAGGTTGGAGTACAGAGGCATGATCACTGCTCACCACAGCCTCGACCTCATGGGCTCATGTGATCCTCCCGTCTCACCTCCCAAGTAGCTAGGACTACAGGTGTGTACCACCACACCCAGCTAATTTTTAAAAATTTTTTGTGGAGACGAGATCTTAGTATGTTGCCCAGACAGGTCTCGAACTTCCGGGCTCAAGTAATCCTCCCACCTTGGCATCCCAAAGTGGGATTATAGATGTGAGTCACCACACCCAGCCAACTCTTTCTTTCTTTCTTTCTTTTTTTGAGTTGGAGTCTCACTCTGTCACCCAGACTGGAGTGCAGTGGCCGCTCCCAGCGATCCTTCCGCCTCAGCCTTCCAAGTAGCTGGAATTACAGGCGCATGCTACCACGCCTGGCTAATTTTTTGATTTATTGTAGAGATGAGGTCTCACCAAGTTGCCCAGGCGGGTCTCGAACCTGGGGGCTCAGGCAATCCACTCACCTCAGCCTCCCAAAGTGCGGGATTATAGGCTGAGCCACTGAGCCTGGCTTCAGCCAACTCTTTCAAACCTTCCAACTCTGAGGTAGACATTGCCATTCTGCCATTTTAGAGATTTGGAAACTGAGGCACAAAGAGGTCAAGAAACTTGCCCAAAGGCACAGAGCTATGAAGAGGCTGAGCCTTAATTCAATCTCAGGTAGGCCAGCTCAGACACCTTTGGTCTTAAACATGACACTGACTCCTCCCATGAACTATCTCTGCAAATGCTGTCGGGGGACGTGCAAAAGCAAAAACAAATTTTTATACTTGAACTTTCCACGTCTTACAATTTAAATACCATGGGGTAAAATTGCGACTGCCTGATTTACCTGAACAAAAAAATAGACAGAAAATCCCAAGCGGTATCTGTTTGATCACATAAGTATAAAGCCAATTTCTCTTTGGCTAATGGTATGCATGCCATAAGAAAATAGTCAGGCACAGTGGCTCACACCTGTAATCCTAGCACTTTGGGAGGCTGGGTCAGAGGATTGCTTGAGTCCAGGAGTTTGACACTAGCCTGGGCAACATAGTGAGACCTCGATGAAGGCAAAGGGAAGGAAGGCAGAAAAAAAGAAAATCTGGCTGTTGTTTGGTGTGAGTTGATCACAGCTTTCCACCTGTCCCTGGACACCTTACTCAAGGGCCTGGTCCCAAGTACGCTTCAATCCCCATCCACAGATACGTGGTGCTGGTTTGTGACTGGCTTTTCTCTGGGTAACTGTGATGTGAAACCCACCTGCCTAAGCTAATCTTCAGATCTCCAAGAGAAGAACTCCACTCGCTCTACCAACAGTTATGATCAACTCGCTCAACTGGTTTCATGAGCTTGTCTCAGTGAGGAAAAAGTTTTGTACAAAGTTGGTCAGACCACGAAGAAAACCAAACCAAATCGATAAATGGGTTTTGCTTGAGACATGACATTCTGAGCATCCCACCCCTCCCCCGACGTTCCTTCCTTGTCAAACCTTCAGGAGGCAAATTCTGTCGTTTTCTTAGTCTCACAACCAAGACCAAGGAACACCGAAAGACTTCATCAAAGTTTAAAAGGGCAGAAAAAAAATACCTAAGTCCAGTATTTGTGCCTGGACTTCCTGCTAACATTAATGTATCACAGCTGCAAAAAATATTTCTACATTGCAATCAGGGCATCCAGGAGTTCAATATAAATGCACTAATCCTTGTAATTTTCTTGTAAGGCAAGCCACAAGAGTACTCACTTCTTCAAGGCGCAGGGAAGCGGAGTCTTGCCAAGCTTACAAAACGAAAAAACAGACATTTAGAGCAAACTCATCTTATGCCCTACCTTCTCTTTCATTTGTAAATCTTCATTCTTTTCTATATAAATTTCTAACCAGTTCTATCTGTTGTAAACCACACATAGTTCCATCTCCAATAATAAAAATAGTCATCCTAATGTACTGAATATTTACTCGGTGCAAGTCCTTGTAGGTATCACCTCTCTGATGTCTTTCAACCACATAAGAGAATAAGTAGTGTGCCGGTCTCCTTTTCACGGCGGAGAGAGTGAAAGCTTAGACAAAGAAAGGAACTCGACCAAGACACGCATGTGGCAAGCCTTAATTCAAAGCCACACTGCCTGCCATACCACCCAACCCTGACCTATACCCCACACGGCCTTAAAACTATGAAAATTAAAGACGTGCCCACGTGGGTATTGTTTTTAACTGCCTTTTGAAGAAGGCAAACCAAAAACACACACATAACGCTCCCACTACAACTGGATGTTGCCAGTGTGCCACGTTTCATCAAACCCAGGCACTTTCTTCAAAAGCCGTGATGGAAACCAACACTCAGAAGCCACCAAGAGCAGGAAGTGAAAGCCGAATGCTGGTGCTGAAACAGGGACCACTCGCTACGTTCACCGAAAGATAAACAGAGTGGGGCTGGAAAAGCTGTATAAATGTCACATGCTTGGAAGCACCGTAATAAATTCACCCGCAAGCAAGGTAGAAGCTGTGTGAATTGGAGTACAAGGGTACCTGCCCAGTGCAATGGGATGTGAGTGAATAAGATTAGCATGTAACTTACATATTTCAGGGACGTGAAGACAGTGACGTTCTTACTCCCACTTCCCGACGTGGTCATCCAGCCAGCTCCATCCGGTTGCTTCGCTGACCTTGACACCTCTAGTAAAAATTGTCATCTTACCCCTAAATTACTATTCTGCACACCTCTCCTGCTCGCCCATGGTATCTCCTCCTTCCTCTGAGATGTCCACCCTGGAGCTACCATGGGTTCTTCCTTCTCCTCCAACGATCAGATCTCATGCGTCACCACATTCCAACGACATTTCCTCTCCATTCCTCTAGACATCAACACGGCCCTGCCCCATCTCTGGCCACCATGTTGTTGGCAAGGCCTCAGTCCCAGGCTTTGTAGAAATTCTTCTGATCCATCCTATATGCACCATAGCTAAGCAATTGGTCTGAGCCACACCCTTCATCATGGGATGCCTGTCCTCAGGGCTAACCACGTAGCCCCACGCCATTCAAGGCTCTCAATTCCTTCCTTTTCGCATGTCTGACTTTCTTCCTTTACACCGTGACCGTGTCTGTTCACATTTCTTTTCTCCCTTTCCCTTGCATATTCCCCTGCATGTTAAGTCCCCTACATACGAACCTTCAAGTTGTGAACTTTCAAAGACGTGACCACACATTCACACGTCTGATCAGGTGAATCAGTTCACGTGCCTGGCATACATTGTCATGCACATCCCCTACAAGTGGGTATGCTTTGTGTACTTTACTGTACAGTACTGTATATTTGTTTATGTATTATTTGTATGAAAAAGTATTAAAAGTCTATTATAGTCTAGTACCATATAGCCAATTGTGTTAGTTGGGTACCTAGGCTAACTTGGTTGGACTTATGAACAAATTAAACTTGCGAGCATACTTAGAACAGAACTCGTTAGTATGCAGGGGGCTTATTGGATCACCAACTGTGTGGGTCTAACATACAGAAGCGTACACCTGAATCTATCATTTAGACAGATCGACATAAGCTATATGTCCATACGTGCATATGCTCATACTCTGTGACTATGCAAACATTCATTGAGGAAAGATTCCCATGATCTAATTACTTCTCAAAGGTCTAGCAGTGATTTTTAACTTATGTTTTGATGTAGTTTTTGTTATTTTATTTTTGACAAGGTTGTGTTTATGAAGAGTGCGTCCTTTCTATTCTTTTGTTTTTTGTTTTTTGTTTTTTTTGAGTTGGAGTCTCACTCTGTTGCCCAGGCTGGAGTGCAGCCACCGCAGCCTCGACCTGCTGGGCTCCAGTGATCCTTCCACCTCAGCCTTCCAAGTAGCCGGAATTACAGGCATGCGCTACCACGCCCGGCTGATTTTTTATTTATTGTAGAGATGAGATCTCGCTGCCCTGGCGGGTCTCGAACCCGCGGGCTCAGGCAATCCACTCACCTCAGCCTCCCAAAGGCGCGGGATTACAGGCTGAGCCACCGAGCCCGGCGAGCTTCTTTATTCTTACAATAAAGTAAATGATAGAATCCCATAATGTTAGAGCTTTAAAGCATAATGAATTCTCCATTCTCATTTTACCGAGGGGAGCTAGCATCCTAGACAGGTTATGTGATTTGTTCTAGATCACCTGAACTTGTACCTTCAGGCTCTTGACTAACGCCAACGCACTCAGCACTGCTTAGCCTGATTAGACTCACTCAGCTCTGCTTAAGCTGATTCACAAAGGGAGAGATCCTTAAATCAGCATTGCCAATGGCAGAAAAACTGGGTCTACAAATTGAAACAAGTTCTTTTTTCTTGAGTTGGGGGTCTCACTTTGTCACCCAGACTGGAGTGCAGTGGCATGATCATAGCTCACCACAGCCTCAACCTCCTGGGTTCAAGTGATCCTTCTGCCTCAGCCTCCTGAGTAGCTAGGACTATAGGCGGGTGCCACCACACCTGGCTAATTTTGTATTTTTGAAGACAGGTTGATCTCAAACAACTGGGCTCGAGCAATCCTCCTCCCTCAGCCTTCCAAAGGGCTAGGATTACAGGCAGCACCACTGCGTCCAGTCCAAAACAAGTTCTTTACTAAAGAACTTCTCCCCATTAGTTTTTGGAGAGGAGTGGAAGGAATAGGAATACGAAATGTAATGTTTCCCAAACTTGCTTGTCATGGAATGCTTTGCTCAAAAAAATCCCCCAAAATACGAACAACAACGACAACAAAACTCTGCAGGGTTACGGCTCCACAGAATACACAGAAATAACTGATGTGATGTGAAAAGTTGTTAAAGATACTGACTTCTCTGTTCTTGATCTTTCTAATTCCAAAGAGAACCACATTCCTGAAAAGGGAGGAAAGCTGAAAGACAGTACCCAGCTCCCCCAAAACATACACCTCAATAACAATAATAACAGCTAACGTTTAGGTGGCACTGGGCAATTTTAAAAAGTACTTTGACATGTAGTAACAAGCAAAAGAGAAGCATCACTCTCCATTTAAAAATGTCTCTTTGTCATTGTTAATCGGAGGGGACCCGCTGAAGGGTGGTGTTAAACCAACTCTGTTAAGGTTAGGTTTCTACTGCAAAAAAGATGGCCGCATAGCTAACGAATTATACAATATTATACTTAGAGGGGTGCTAAACTTAATCTAGCTCACTGGCTCTCAAATGTCACACCTGCAGAATTTAGGTGTCCGACTACTAAAAGTGAGTTATAATGTACCTTTTCCTCATTTGCAGAAAAAAGAACTAAATGAATAGAAGGCATGAAAAGGAAAGAAATCCTTCCAACAATCAATGAACCCCAAGTCCCAGATGAGACCTGCAACCCTGGCGGACATCTTGATTTTAGCTGTGAATAGCAAGTACAGCCACCCATGCCAGACTTTTCATCTACAAAAACTAAGATGATAGATTTGTGGTGCTTAAAGCCACTATGCTTGTGGAGATTTGTTATGCACCAGTAAGAAACTAATACTGACGGGTTTTTGTTAAGTTCTCTTAGAAAAATTGTCAAAGGCCATGACGAGGGCCAGGCACAGAGTTTTGTGGAAGTGTAGGCTACTAATCCTTCTAGAGGAAAATGTGGCATGAAGTATCAAGGATCCTAAATAAGTCGCTACCCTTTGACCCAGTAACTCCATGCTACAAATCTACTCTAAAGAAATAATTGGACTGGGCTCAGTGACTCAGTCTGTCATCCCAGCACTTAGGGAGGCCGAGGCGAATGGTTTGCCTGAGCCTGCAGGTTCGAGACCAGTCTGGGCAACTTGGTGAGATCTCGTCTGTACAACAAATCAAAAATTAGCCGGGCGTGGTAGCGTGCACCTGTAGTTCTAGCTACTTGGAAGACTGAGGTGGAAGGATCCCCAGAGCCCAGCAGGTCGACACTGGGGTGGCCGTGAATGTGCCATGGCATTCTAGCCTGGGTGACAGAATGAGACTCCAACTCAAAAAAAAAAAAAAAAAAGCCAGAAAAGAAATAACTGACGTGGCAATAAGTATGCGTGTACTGGTGTCTTTTTGGTAGAGCGGTTTAATTTATGTTCCTCTGTTCCCCGTTGGAAGTGAACTAGATAAAGGAAAGAACATATACACGATGGAATATTACACCGCCATAACAAAGGGTAAAATTATGAATTTACACAGCAATTTGAATGCAGCTGGGGACCATTGTACTAAGTGAACTATCCCAGAAGCAAAGAACTGAATACCACATGTTCTCACTCATAAGTGGGCCTTTGAACACTAATCATATATGCACAGGGTAGGATCAGCAGTCGCTGGGTCCTACTAGGGAAGGAAGGATGAGAGCATGTTACAACAATTGGGTACCTGGTTCACTACTGGGGGATAGAGGGTCAGCTAGAAGCCCATACTTCACCTGCGTGCAGCCTACTTAAGTGACAAATCATCACTTGTACCTCACAACTCTAAAATTAGAAAAAAAGAAATAGAAATGCATACAAATGATGCCATTGTATCATTATTTATAATAATAATTTAAAACATCCAATATTTTACACTCCCACCAACAGTGTAGAAGTGTTCCCTTTTCCCCGCACCCTCTCCAGCATCTGTTGTTTTCTGAGTTCTTGATGATGGCCATCCTGACTGGAGTTAGGTGGTATCTCAGTGTGGTTTTAATTTGCATTTCCTTGATGACTAGTGAGGCTGAGCATTTTCTCATGAATCTGTTGGCTGCTCGTGTGTCTTCTTTTGAGAAGTGTCTATTCATATCTTTGGCCCACTTTGTAATGGGGCTGTTTTTGTTTTTCTTTTCGGCATGTTTGACTTCCTTGTAGATCGTGGATATTAGGCCTTTGTCAGACTTACAGTTGGCAAATATTTTTTCTCAGTCTGTGGGCTGTCTTCCTGCTCTCTTGATGATTTCTTTAGTTTGCAGAAGCTTTTCAGTTTGATGAGGTCCCACTTGTCTGTCTTATCTCTTATGGCATGGGCACTTGGGGTTTTTGTCAGGAATTGGTTGTCAGTTACGATTTCCATAAGGGTGTCTCCTGCATTTTCTAAGGTTCTTATAGCCTACACTGTTGATAGGAGTGTAAACTAATACAACCTCTGTGGAAAACACTTTGGCGATTCCTAAAAGATCTAAAATTCGACCTTCCATATGACCTCACAATCCCTCTCCTGGGAATATACCCAGAGGAACTCAAAGCACTCTATGAAAGAGATGCCTGCACATATATGTTTATTGTAGCATTATTCACAAAAGCAAAAACATGGAACCAACCGTGCTGCCCATCAAAAGTGAACTGGATTAAAAATAATGTGGTACATATACACGATGGAATATTATGCAGCCTTAAAAAAGGACAAAATTAGGAACTTTGCAGCAACTTGGATGGACTTAGAGGCTATAATACTGAGTGATCTATCACAGAAACAAAGAACTGAGTATCACATGTTCTCACTCATAAGTGGATCTTTGAACAATTATCATAATACTGTGAGAAAAGGATTGGCAGTAGTGAGAATCTGCTGGGGAGGTGTGGGGGCACACCTCATCAACAAGGGTACACAATGAACATTTGTATACCTAACCCTGAATGAACATTTGTATATCCTAACCCCACAACTTTAAAATAAAAAGTTTAAAAAAGGAAAAAAAAGGAAAAAACTCTACCTTGAAAAAAATAAGTAAATAAAAATAAAATGTCCGATATTAGGAAAATGATTAATTTGCTTGTGTAAATGAGACAGGCATAGTTAACATAGTTCAGAAGTAGTTAGGCAGGTTTTCTTGGGCAGGTCTAAATTAAAATAGGGTACGCGTTCAGAGATCTTTCTTATCCACACATGACCTTCACCTGATCGACCAGTGGATCATACCTGACCACCTTGCAAGTTGGAATGTAGAACTACCAATGCAGTAAATCACAGAAACAATAGGGAATTACCCCAAATACAGACATGATGTTCTAAGAAAAGCCCAAATCTAGTTAGGCAATCACTTTAATTATTTAGAAGGTCCTTGTGACCTTTAAGTTTGAGAGATGGTAACCAAAATTTGTGACCAGATAGCTGCAGCCCTTTACTCTTAGCTCATGGTTTGCTTAATCATCCTTGTAAAGGTATGTAAAGCTTCTTGTCAAAGGTAAGCACGTGTCCCTTCTTAAATGACCCATACTCTCTCTCTTGAGCATGCCTCTTTCTTTCTGATAAACTCTTTTTTTTTTTTTTTTTTGAGTTGGAGTCTCACTCTGTTGCCCAGACTGGAGTGCAGTGGCCACTCCCGGCCACTGCAGCCTCGACCTGCTGGGCTCCGGCGATCCTTTCGCCTCAGCCTTCCAAGTAGCTGGAACTATAGGTGCGTGCTACCACACCTGGCTAATTTTTTTTTTTATTTATTGTAGAGATGAGGTCTCGCCTGCCCAGGCGGGTCTCAAACCCGCAGGCTCAGGCAATTCACTCACCTCAGCCTCCCAAAGGCGCGGGATTACAGGCTGAGCCACCGAGCCCGGCTCTAATAAACTCTTAAACTATACTCTGGACTCGCTCTGAAATTCTTTTCATTGGCAAAATCAGAGACCTCACAAGGCAACACGCTGCACCCCATATGGCATCATAACCACATGATGGAGTTCAGGTGGGCTGTTAAAACTGTTTTCAAAACCTGCCATGGAAGTGTTAAGACAAAAAAAAAATGTTTTCAAAGAAAATTTAATGACACATCTAAATTATTGTGATACAATGTTAGATGAAAAAGCAGCCTGTAAAACATTATGAAAAAGGTTCAGCCATTTTGAAAAATAGTCTGATTAATTTCTCAAAATATTAAATATAAAACTATCAAATGATCCAGCATTTCCACTCCTAGGTAGATGAGAGGGGACCCCCCAAAAAACAGAATTATCTTTTTGAAGGTTTCCCCCTGCTACATAAGTGTTCTAAGAACATGTTGGCCTCAGTGTACTAGCTAGCACTGTTGTGAGAGGCTGTGTTCAGCTGCAGTGAAATTTGTTTGTTTGTTTTTGGAAGATTCTTTCAACACATTTGCCCATTTCATGATGGCTGATTTATGAGCACACTGGCCCACACTGCACTGAGTGTTCAGCAGTTTTTGACCAAAGACAGCATGACCTTCAAGCCTTACCCTCCCTATTCACCTGATCTCATCCCAAGCAACTTTTCTTTTGTTTCCCCAGATGACAAAAGTCCTCAAAGGTAAATATTTTGCCTATGTGAAAGAGGTGAAACCAAAAATGGCAGAAGCACGAAAAGACCTCAAAATTGGAAACTGTTTTGAGCAGTGGAAAAAGCATCTCACTAGGTGGATTACATCAAATGGAGAGTACTTTGAGGATGACTGAAGTTTAAACATGTAAGAATAAATGCACAATTTTTTATAAATAAATTCTGAGGTTTTGGGTCCCCCCATATATGCTCTCAGGGGACTTGAAGCCATATGTCCACACAAAACTTGTACATGGATGTTTACAGCAGCATTATTCATAACAGCCAAAAGGTGGAACAATCCAAATGTCCATCACCTGATGGATGAATAAGTAAATAGTGGTGTATCCATACAATATTATGAATGGCATCCAACTATAAAAAAGAATGAAGTTCTGATACCTGCTACAACACAGATGGCCCTTGGAAACATAATGCTAAGTGTCAAATGCCGACCACAGTAGGCCAAATGTTGTGTGATCCCATTTATATGAAATGTTGTGACTAGGCAAATCTATAGACACAGAAAGCAGATTTGTGGTTGCCAGGGAGTAGGAGACAGGGGGAGGAGAGGAGTGACATTCAATGAGTATAGAGTTTCTCTTTGGGGTGATGAGAATGTTCTAAAGTCGACTACAGTTATGGTTGCACAATTCTCTGAATATACTAAACATCTCTGAACACCTTAGAACAGTGAATTTTTTGCTAGGTGAATTATCTTAATAATGCCATTCTTTTTTAAAAGCTTAGAAAAAACCAGTATATATGGTAAAACTCAAATTTTGTAAGAAAAATCTGTATGCATAGAATAAAGTCTGGAAGAAAATTGACTAAATATTAACAGTGGTCCTCCCTTGTGATTGGATTACAGATTTTTTTCTCTCTTTTTTTGTCATTTCAATTTTCTAGACTGAAAATATAAAACAAGAAAATATGAAAAATCAACTGTTTTAAAAGATAATGAGGTATTTAATTTAGTATATAATGATGTCATTCATGATTTCTTGTTTCAAGGGACATAATTTTTCAGGGTTTGACAAAAAGAACCACATTCCAACTCCAATTGAAAACACCTAGCCCAACCTTCTCTCTCTCTCTCTTTTTTAAACTTTTCATTTAAACATTGAAAAAAAATCTAAGAGTAATCAGTACAAATTTAAGCACAGGGTGCTGCTTTTTCAAAATGAAACAAAAAGAATAAATCTTTAGCTTTTACAGAATTCAGATTTACTAACACAGGGAGGCGTTTGCTAAAATAATAATCATCATCATTCACATCGAGCTCTACAGATAACTATGGAATAGTCATGCTACAGAAATCCACTGGGATATAGACTATTCAGCTGGGTAACACCCCAAAATAGACTCAAAGGCCCTTTGATAATTCAAACTGAAGCACTCTTAGTCATATGAAATCACATAATGCTTTGAGTGGTTACTTCATCCTTGGGTGTACATCTCGCCTTCCAATGTGACAGCAAGGTCCCTGTGAGCAGGCATCTCGGAGAACTTCTGTGAAGCCTAAAACTACTTGAAGTGGAAAGCCCATAAATTTGTTGTGCACTACAAGCTAACCAAAATTACCTCATGTAGGGCACTGAGGAGAAACTCGTAAATCGTCCTATTGCTCCTCACAATAACCCTATGAGGTACACATGGACTTCATGGGTGAGGAATAAGAATCATAGAGATGACAACAACCAGGGGGCCAAGCAGGGATTTAAACCTAGGGAGTTTAGCTCAAGAGTAAGATGACAAAAATAAACACTGACTACAAGCAATGCCCTATGGCATTTTACTAATTTATTTATGCAATTGTTAGCTTATTTACACTATGACATTAACTTAATCCTCAGAATAACCTTATGCTATAGTACCAGTGACAAAGGGGTCCACACAAAACCCTGGAATTTATTTTTTAAAACTGTGTATTTATTCTTACATGTTCAAACTTCAGTCACCTTCAAAGTCCTCTCTGTTTGGTGCAATACACCTATCGAGATGCTTTTTCTACTGCTCAAAAACAATTTTTGAACTTGTCCATTTTAGCGCTTCTGCCATGTTTTGTTTCATCTCTTCCACATTTCACAAAAAGTGCCCTTTGAGGACATTTTTCATCTGGGGAAACCAAAAATTCGCTCAGGGTGAGATCATGTGACTATGGCGGGTGGGGCACAGAGGTCGTGCCATGTTTTATCAAAAACTGCTGAACACTCAGCATGGTGTGAGCAGGTGTGCTCGTAAATCACCCATCGTGAAATGAGCAAATGCATTGAAAGAATCTCCAAAAAAAAAATTCACTAAAGCCAAATGCAGCCTCTCACAACCACACTAGCTGGTACACCGATGCTGACGGGTTCCTAGAACACTTACCTAGCAAGGGAAGCCTGCGCTATAAGGGACCCAGCTTCCAAAAGATCATTCTCGGTTTGGGATCCTCTCTCGCAATATCTCCATAATTATTGTTGCCTCCTTTACAATAAAATAATTCATTTTTCTCTTTCAAATCACAGGTTAAATTTCAGGTCCTTAAAATGACTCTGTAATCTATTTAGGCCTTCCCTTGTATTCTCTTGCTAAGCAGTGCATTTTTCTTTGACCTGAATAACTTAATTTCTGTCTGTTAGATAGAAATAAGTTAAAAGTACTAAATAAGGAATATTGTTAATGGCTAAGGTAAAATAATCAACTACTGTAAGAGATAAACCCTGAACTCCCAGAGGTTTCACAGAGTACTTCTTTTCATGCTCCCTCAGGCACCCGTGGGTGCTCAGATGTAGGAAGAGGGCTCCTGGCTTCATGCCCTCTACTTCTTCTAGGGCCTCCAATCTTTCCCTTCCAGCAGGTGGATGGGAAGACAGGGAGCAAAAAAGGAGGCTTGACCAGGAGATTCTGCTAATGGGCCAGTGAAGCTTACAAGCTTCACTTTTGCTCACGTTGCACTGGGCAAAAATTCAGGCCCATGGATGCATCTAGCTGCAAGGGAGTCTGGGAATGCCATCTAGCTGGGTACTGAAGAGGAAGGGAACACAGATTAGATAAATGGCTAACTCATCTCCTTCGCCAAACAGACCACCACATATGTACCTTTTCATTTTCTGCTAGTAAGAGACTGGAGAAATGAGGGACCAGTCATCTTTTCATGGGATCTCTTTTTTGGCACCTAGTGGTATGTCCTTAATTTCTACGACAGAAGAAAGACCCCACTAGATCATAATCTCCACCACAGCAGAAACTGTGTTTGTTTTGTCTTATCCATCAAAGTGTTCCTATAGCTAAGAGACTTTTGAAGGGCCTACAGAAAATGATTAAGAACCGAAGAAACCATGTATTAGTTAAAATATGGGGGGGAGGGAACAACATGTGAACTACTGAGATACAAGTTCGTTCTACATGGTTATAAAGAAACTCACTGCTGAAATAACAGGAAACAAATAAATAATTTACAAATTTTAAAAAACCAAAATTATAAAAATTCCTTCAAAAATATAAAGCAAAGTTATATTTAAGATGTTTTATGGGGTACGGGGAAGGGCTTCAAAAGTAAGAATACATCATAGGGTAAACAGGCCATAATTGAACAACATTCCTCTATACAGCACTGGGTAGATTGTAGGATTCTGTCCACATTATTATTTTATTTTTATTCTTTTTGTAGAGATGAGGTCTCACTACATTTTTTTGTAGAGACAAAGTCTCACTATGTTGCCTAGGCTGGTCTCAAACTCCTGGTCTCAGCCTCGCCCGTTAACATTATTAAACACTGTTACATTTGAGAATGACAGTGGGGACATCTGGAATTCTTAACAGAAATCCCAGGAAGAGTTTCGGGGGAATAAAGAAATGGAAGATTTGGTAAAGATGAGCTGGGGTAAAAACAGTCTTGGCCATCAGGGGGGAAGAGATCATCTGTGGAGTTGGCTTGAATGCGAGTTCCTCGTTCTCCAAATCCTTCCTGGAGCCCAGGGCTTAACAGGCAGGATCCCTCGCCTCTTTGTTCACAAAACTTTACAAAGAACTTGTAGTTTCTTGATGTGCTTAAGTTTGATTTCATCCTCATTGGCTGCAAGATCAGCAGCGTTGACCTCATCCCAAGCTGTAAGACGTTGTAAGACTTTCTTTATTACAACCCGAAACTCTCAGACTTGCATTTTTCCCTTGGCAATCTGATAATCTGTACTGATATTCTCACTGTCTGTTTCTTCAACCTGGATTCTGACAGTTTATGAATCTGAATCTTGAGTTCTGGCCATTGACTTTTTATAGTTTAAAATATTTACTAGAAAAAAAATAAAAAGAAACGAATCTGGCCACCTGTGGAATGGCCTAACTTTGGTTTTCCAAAGCTATTTTACTTTCAATTTCATTCAGAGACCAGCAGGCTGGCTCCTTAGGATTGTGACTAGTATCTTGGCAGCTCCAATTCCTGGTTGAAAGGAGAAATCCCAAATCCCAGCTCCGGCCCTCATTCCACAACTGGGAGGCTATTTCTCAGACAGAGTCCTCACTCTGGAGCAGGCTGGATCCCAGGCTTCCACCTCTGATGTCCCAGAGCAATTCAGTCAACCCTTCCTAAGGACCTGCCACGGGCAGGGCACCTGGGCATTTACTGATGGCTTGCAAGGGCTTATATAGAAGAGCTGACCCCTTCAGCCAGGAAGCTTACAATCTAGAAGGGGCAACTCGCTCCAAACAGCGTCCACACAGCAAGGTAAAAATGTCATGTGCGCTAATAAAGAAAGTCTGTAGTAATGGGTACGGTACTTGCTCAGGCGTAGAGTGCACATTCCTCGACCTGAGACCCTCAGGATTCAGTACGACTAGTAGTCCTGGTCGAGATCATAATGGCAATTGCAGCCGCCAACGTTGGCTGAGAAGTTTCTATGAGCCATGCTCCGTGCTTTGCCAGCTACCCAATCCTCGCGTCTCTCTGGATGAAGTGTTATTTTCATTATTCTCATTTTACAGGTGAGAAAGACCGAGGCTTAGGGGGATCGAGTCAAATTGCTCAAGGCTCCATGGCTAGTTAATGGGGCAGCCGGGACTCGGTCCAGCAGCCAGCTCTCAAGTGCTCGCTAGGCTGCCTGTATAACACATTCCACTATTATGTAAACTCCAAGAAACCGAGGGCCTTCCAAAAGTTTGTCCCTTCAAAAGGCGCTCTTTGGGACAGTACACCTCAGGTTCAGCGGGAGGATTTAAAAAAGCATGTCCAAGGCAATTAATCAGAAACGGCAAATGGCTTATTCCAGTCCAGACTTTTTCAATTTGCAAGCACCAAATAAACATTTAGTCACGGAGTCAGAGGATCGGGAAACAAAAGCGAAACCTTGGGGAAATAATACAGAGCACACCTTAACACTATATATCTTTTTAGTCTTCAGAAGTTATTGCTCTTTATAGCTAAAGGCAACTACTAGTTAACTAGCAATGAGATACAATGCCACTGCCTTTATTATTCCCTAAGCGATAGTTACTTTTTCAGTCCAAATAGGAAAAGACACTTTGGACTTTTCTCATTCCCTTTTTATTTTAATTAAAAAGAGAGAGAGAAAGAAAGAAGTGTTCCCTGTCTTTGTACTTAAGGAAATAAAATACAATATGTTTAAATTGCAGTGTGGAGTTTCAATGTGTTTTTTACTGGCATAATTTCACCTTTCTCCAAAAAAAAAAAATCTGTAAAATAAATTACCAGCAAAAATACTTCACAGCAACTTGTACAGTCAGGCAATATGGAGGAACAGATTTATCTACTGTGAGGTCACTCCTCCTGGCTTCCCAGCCTCCGTGGACTACACTCTCTAAGTAAAGGTGTGGGGAGGGGACTCACACTTCATTTTTCTCAAGGATTTGTTTATCTCTTCATGAGTTGGTATTTAGGGGAGAGGAAGAAGTAGAAAAACAGCAACCAGAGTGCTCCTTTCCAGGTTATTGGTAATATTTCTTGTCACACGCAATTGAATTGCACTTTGGAAACATTGTTTTTGGTTTCTCACAAGCCTCTAGTTTCCCATGTGGGCACTCTTCCTTCTAATCCTTATTTAATCAATCATTAGTCAAAGAAGTATGTACTGAGCACTTGTGTGCAAAGCATTATCCTAGATAGAAAGGATTACAAAATTAAATAAGAAATTTATGTCCTCGAGAAGCTTGAAACCGAGACAGAATTCCTAGGAAAGGGTGTGGAACCAGAACCAATGAACTGTTAACTTGGAGGTGGGATAGGGTTGGGAGAGATTACAGAACACAGAAGTGATCACTTAAAAATAGTACACGCAGGCTGGACATGGTGGCTCATGCCTGTAATCCTCGCATTTTGGGAGGCTGAAGCAGGAAGATTGCTTGAGGACAGCCTGGGCAACATAGTGAGACCCCATCTCAAAAAAAAAAAAAAAAAAAAAAAATCCAGGTGTGGTGGCCCATGCCTGTAGTCCGAGCTACTTGAAAGTCTGAGGCAGGAGGATGGCTTGAACCCAGGAGTTCAAGGTTACCATGAGCCACGATTGCGTCACCACACTGCATCCTGGGTGAAAGAGCAAGATCCTGTCTCAAAAAAAAAAAAAAAAAACGTTCACACCAATTTTTCTTTACAAGGAGCGTGTATTACTCTTTTTCTAAATTTAATACCAAGCTAGAGAGATAAGATTGAAAAAATATAAATGAAGGCATCCAAGTAATGAGTCAGAAGATCACAAGCCTGTCTGTAGGTCTGTCACTGTTCAATTTTAGTCACGTTGACGAGAACACTGATGGTTTTGTTGTTTGTTTTTTGAGCTGGAGTCTCACTCTGTTGTCCAGGCTGGAGTGCAGTGGCACACTCACGGGCACCACAGCCACAACCTGCTGGGCTTTGGCGATCCTTCCACCTCAGCCTTCCAAGTAGCTGGAACTATAGACGCATATCACCACACCCGGCTAATTTTTGTGATTTATTGTAGAGACGAGGTCTCACCAAGTTGCCCAGGCTGGTCTTGAGTCCCTGGGCTCAGGCAATCCTCTCGCCTCGGCCTCCCAAAATGCTGGGATTACAGGCTGAGCTACCACTCCCAGCCAACACTGATGATTTGCAGGCTCAGGAACTGTGGACTGCATTCGGTTCTAACATATTTCAAATTTGAGTCCAGGCTTATTTCACCAATGGTGACTTCATATTTCAATCTTGGTGGCTTCATAATAGAGAAGGTATTTTTATAATGCCAGCTGGCCTCCGACATTGCCCAGGGTCTGACCACATAATCAGAAGTTTCTAGCTAGTTTTGGGATGCATATGCTTCTTTACAAAATTTATGGAATGGTGTAACCTTTGGGTGAGCACCATTCCTTTTTGGATGGGTCAATTTCTCTTACCAATTTCACTACAGCGATGAGGCTGATGCTTGATTATCTAATTAAACCAAAGCAACTGACAAGATGGTTCTCACGGGAACCCACAAAGCTCTTCTGTAATTTCAGTTTCTTCTAAGTAACTCTGGAAGTCTTATTTGTTTGGTCTGGATTTTACTTTTGCCTTCACATTTTCTAATTCAGTGTATTTAGATGTCTCGTCCTATTAGTAAGACAGTGATGTACTTCAAACTACTATAGAGTCACCAAGACTTTTGGTCCCTAAAAGTCCTTAACCTCAAAAAGAAGTTGAGGAGATCCTGTCAACAAGTTTCCATTGCGGTCTGATGACATGAAAATAAACCAAATATGAATACCCTGCTGCAGTTTTTTCCAAGTATTCCATCCCATAAATTGGTGAGAGTTAAGGGCAGAAACGTGTAAGTCAACAACCTTGATCATTTTCTCCATCATGTCATGCCTTGAACCTGGCCTATGCTTTCTCCTGAAGACGGATGAAATGGACGCTGGTTACACCAATCACTTCTTTGAATTGAACAAACTCTTGGAAGTTGTTTACTCCTGTCCTTTCCTGCATATGCATATGACTATGCGTGAACTCAGCGTTTACCTGTTTAGGAAAAATTTCCCATTTCCTTCTTGGTAAGTAGTTAGACCCTATTAGTTCATATATGCTGGATAATAATTAGGTTTTTTTTTTGGTTTTGTTTTTGTTTTTTAGTTAGGGTCTCACTCTGTCACCCAGGCTGGAGGGCAGCAGCAGGATCACTGCAGACTCGACCTCCTGGGCTCAGGCAATCCTTCTGCTTCAGGTTCCTGAGTAGCTGGGACTAAAGATTCATATCACTACGCCCAGTTAATTTTCTTTTTCCTTTCTCTTTTTTTTTTCTTTTTTTGGTAGAGACAAGGTTTCACTATGTTGCCCAGGCTGGTTTTGAACTCCTGGCTCAAGCCATCCTCCGACCTCAGCCTCCCAAAGTGCTGGGATTACAGATGTGAGTCATCAAGCCTGGCCTAGATAATAATTATTTCTAAGCCTTTTTTTTTTTACAGAAAGCCTTCGAAGTGTTGCATGTAGAGTTCAACTCATAAGCCAAAGGTTAGATACCCCGACAGAGAAGAACTCTAGACTGGGTTAGTCTGGAGCACTTCACAAAGCGGGTGGGAAGTATTTATTGCAGCTTTGTAAAACAGCCAGGGTGTTAAGTAGTGAAGTGAATAGGGGCATTACTGGAAGAGGAAGCCAGCTCAGGCAACTGCTGAAAGACTGGTAGGGAACAGAGGAGCACTGCTCATAGTAACTCCAAGCTAAGAACAACTGAGATCACTGTGAACAAGAATAGGAAACTCATGAAATGTCATAAGAAATAGCAAAGAGAACACACAAACTACAGCTACATGCAACAACATGGGTGAATCTCACAGACACAATGTTGGGTAAAAGGAGACACACAAGATAGAAGCTACTATGAATTCATTTGTGTAATGTTCAAAAATAGGCCAAGTGAATCCATGGTGTTAGAAGACAGAACTGGTTACTGTTGTGTGAGGTAGAATGAGAGAAAGAGAAACTGGAAGGGATACAAGGAAGGCTTGTAGGGTGCTAATGTGCCAGGTGTTGGTTTTGGCATGCATTAAATCACTGGGTTTACTTTGTGAAATACGTGAGACTCCAACTCAAAAAAAAAAAAAAAAGAAATACATTGATTTGTACACTTTGTGTGATTTGAGTATTTTTTTCATAGATGTCTCAACAATAATTGAGAGAGAGAGAGAGAGAGAGAGAGAGAGAGGATGAATATAAGAATAAAGGGTAAAAAATAGGACACTTCTGAAAAGAAGTTGTTAGAACTTTCTAATGTCACCAGCACAGTGATGGATCGATTAACCAATGAACTAGGTAAGAGGACTTAAAGAACACCCAGGCATGTATGAAATTTTATGTGATAGGGGTAGCATGCCCAATTAGAGCTGGAAAATGGATATTGATATTTTTTAAAAAGATAAAAATGGGTCCCTGCCTCACACCATATACAAAATCAGGGATTAAAATGGGTTAGGGAATTAGATGTCAAAATTAAAACTTGTAAGTTTCTAGTAGAAAATATAAGTGGACATCTTATCTTCAGGTAGGGAAAAAATGTAAAGGCACTGATTATAAAATGAAACTTTAACAAATTTGACCATAAAAATTAAGAGTTTTGTTTATCAAAAAATCCTACAAAAAAGAAAAGACAATTCAAATCTAGGAAAAAACATCAGCGATACACACAAACAAGAAAAGATAATACTCAGAATATATTTTATAAATGCTACAAATCAGTAAGAAACGTAAGTAAACCAACAGAAAGTAGGCAAAAGAACCAAGGCATTTCATAGGAAAAAATTATATATGCAGCCAATGAAAACATGAAGAGAAGGTGAACGTCATCAGTGACCAGAAAAATGCAAAATTAAACAAAGAAATCTTTTTTAATCCACTTGATGGGCAAAATCACAAGTTGAGAAAGATCAAGTATTAGAGAAGATGGAGATCTAGAGAATGTTTTATGTGTCACTGAAGAGGGAATGTATAAACTGGTGCAACCACTTTAGAAAACAGTGTACTACTAGCCGGGCTCGGTGGCTCAGCCTGTAATCCCACGCCTTTGGGAGGCTGAGGTGAGTGGATTGCCTGAGCCCGCAGGTTCGAGACCCGCCTGGGCAGCGAGACCTCATCTCTACAATAAATCAAAAAATCAGCCGGGCGTGGTAGCACATGCCTGTAATTCCAGCTACTCAGAAGGCTGAGGCGGAAGGATCGCCAGAGCCCAGCAGGCGAGGCTGCGGTGGCCGGGAGTGGCCACTGCATTCCAGTCTGGGTGACTGAGTGAGACTCCAACTCAAAAAAACAAAAAAACCCAGAAAACAGTGTACTACTATCTCCCAAATGTGAACGTTCACATAGCTTATGTTCCCACAACCTGCCTCCTATGTGTATCACCAAGAAAAATTTTGGACATGTATATAAAAAGCAACATAGAAGAAAATGTTTACAGAAACACTGTTTAAAATAGTAAAAACACAGAGACAGTCTAAATGCCCATCAGTTGCAGAATGCATAAATAAACTTTTATATATTCATACAGGGGAACATTATATAGCAATTGAAACAAATGAACAACAACAACACAAACAGTATAAATGAAACTTAGAAATATGATGTGTAAAAAAAAAAAGCCCCAAAAGGTTACACACAGTGTACCTTTATATAAAGTTCAAACCAACTAAAATTTAAAACCTGTGGTTTTTTATTGAGGTGAATTCACAAAACGATCGATCATTCTGAAGTGAACAATTCAGTGGCATTTCCAAAAAAGTACATAGTTCTGCCAGCGAAGCACCTCACGCTTCTGGAAGCTGAGGTGGGAGGATGGCTTGAGCCCAGGAGTTTGAGACCAGCCTGGACAATATAATGAGACCTCTTCCCTACAAAAATAAAATTTAAAAAACAGCCAGGCATGGTGACTGTAGTCCCAGCAACTCAGGAGTGTTAGGAAGAGGAGTCACCTGAGTTCAGAAGGTCGAGGTTGCGGTGAGCCATGCTCATGCTACTGCATTCAGCCTGGGCAAGACAGTGAGACCCCAATTCAAAAAAAAAAAAAGCATAGTTCTTGAGACTACATGGAGAGGCAATGACACCATATAAAAAAACAAGTAAGGAAATGAGGAAACAGAATTCAGGATGATGGTATCTGGGTAGGAAGGGGCAGCAGAGATTTCAAATGACCAAGAGAGGACCCATATAGCTAGATGTGGGATTTATCAAGGTCCTAGCTTTACTTTTGACTGCTAAGTTCATGGGTGCTTACTTCATTATTGAGAATGACCAACAACACAAACAAATGGGTCCTCTTTGCCTCACATCAACAGATGCTGCCAACAACCTTTTGCAAAGTAAGTATTGAAAGCAATTTTCACAACAGGTGTTTTGAAAATAAAACAGGAAAATTTCTTTTCTCCTGAGAGTAATTACATCCCTTGAAATGGTATGGGAAGCAAGAAAAGATGGGGGGTGGGGGGAGGGAAAAAAGTGACTAAGACAAACTGACCGAGGACCTCAGGAGTCCATATCATATCAGGAATAGTCCCATGGGCTCCTGCAAGGGAGAAACGTGGTCCATTTTCTCACGGTAGAATATTCTGCCTTCTCACTGATGAGAGAAGCAAACACAGCTCCTGGAAAGGGCTGGTATCTCACCTCCTCCGTGGAGGCTTCTCAGACTACACAAATCTTCCTGCCACCCCTTTCGGTGCTTAGATTTATCGCCCACAATTTTTAGTTATTCCTTCATGGTCCACAGAGAAAAATCTGTATTTACATGTGAATAATGCAGCAGGATGGTTCAAAATTGAGATGTAAGAATCAAAAATAGGCTGGGTGCGGTGGCTCAACCCGTAAGCCCAGCACTTTTGGGAGGCGAGGCGAGAGGACTGCCTGAGCCCAGAGGGGTCGAGACCAGCCCAGGCAACTTGGCGAGACCTCGTCTCTACAATAAATCACAAAAACTCCCCGGTGTGGTGGCGTGCGTCTGTAGTTGCAGCTACTTGGAAGGCTGAGGCGGAAGGATCGCCTGAGCCCAGCAGGTCGAGGCTGCAGTGGCCGTGAGCATGCCACTGCCCTCCAGCCTGGGCAACAAGAGTGAGACTCCAACTCAAAAAAATAATCAAAACCAAACAAACAAATGACAACAGTTATATAGTACCAGGTACTGTTCTACATACTTAAAAATTTAGAGCACATGTGTTAACATGTGTTTAACATCAAACATATAAAAATCGATTAATCTTTACAAAACCCCAAGAGTTATGTTAAATTATCATCCTCACTTTGGAAATACAGGCACAGAGAGATGGAGTAACTTGCATTTAGTCACAGAGCTAGTAAGTACAAGGCCAGAATTGGAACCCAGGCAAACTGGCTTCCAAGTTCATACCCTTAACCATTATGAAACCGTAAGCCCTCAACTGCTTGGCTGTTATAATTTGGTCTGTTCAACTCCACACCCGTAGATCAGAAGTAGATTTTGGCATCCGGGCCCAGGACAGGAAAGTAGGCTTGAGAGCAACCTGGGCCCCAGCCATGGCTCTGAAACAGACGCCTGACCAGACCGGGCAAGGCCATTGTCTCTCTCTGAACCTGTTTCCTTCGCTGTAAAATGAAGGGCTGGACCCGGTAGCCTCCAAGGACCTCCTAGTGCTGATGTTTTATGAGCCTGGGATTTCTGGCTCAATTCCTTGCGGCTCAGACCATATGGGCCCTTCCTGGGCCAGGTCTGGCCCCTCCTGTTGGGCTTAGTGTCTCGCATTTGGCTCTGTTTCCCATAAATAAGAGAAAAAGAACAAGGGAAAATCTCCTCCTGAGAGACTGGGAGGGATCTCACGGCTGTTCTGTGTGCTTTGAAGAACTCAGGGTCGTTAACCAGAGAGAGCTACCTGCCAAGGGAAGGGTGGAGGGAAACTAGACTAAGGGGAGAGATGAACTCACAAATCCTGGCTACACTCAAATTAAAAGGGCATCTCCAAGGACTTGAAGAACTGACAATGTTATTGCCATAAGATGAGCCAGTTTCTTAAAGAAGTGAAGATGGGATGGGCCATGAAAGAGAGGATGGCTCAGAGAAGGCAGGACAGATCTGGTCATCTATGCCCCCATCCAGGTTATTTGTAATCCAAGGACTGTCTGTCTCCACCACCCCAAAGCGACCTCTTCCGGACCAGTACTGAGTCTTGGGAAACTACGCATCCCAGGAACTCTCAGGGCATGAGGGCTCAGAATCAGCTGACCTCACAGTGCACCTTCTATGTGACATGGCTATTGACACCAGAACAATCACCTGTCTGGGGTCCTAGCCACTTTATTCATAAAATGAGGAGCTGAATAAGGTTACAGAAGATGAGACAGTTCAGAAATTTTCTTTTTTTTTTTCCGGGTCTCACTCTGTTGCCTAAGCTGGGGTACAGGGGCATGCTCACAGCTTGCTGCAGCCTCAACCTTCTGGGTTCAGGTGATCTTTCCTCCTCGGCCTCCAGAGTAGCTGGGACAAAAAGTGTGTGCCACCATGCCCAGCTAATATTTTGACTTTTTTGTAGAGATGAGGTCTTGCTATGCCACCCAGGTTGGTCTCGAACTTCTAGGCTCAAGCAGTCCTTCCATTTGGGCCTCCCAAAGTGCTGGGATTACAGGAATGAGTCACCTTCCTGGCCTTCAAACATTCTGTAGTTCATAAAGTTATCAAATGCTTATTTCTGACTCACCTAGAAAAGCATTCACCTGGACTAATTTAATTTCTCTGTAGCTCAGGCCATTGGAACTCAGTAGACTTCACTATTCTGAGCATATAACATGTAAATCCAAGAGAAAAACAACTGTAGCCTTGGGTATTAGTAGTTCTGTGTGGTATGCCCAGCACTACTATGTATGGCTGGGCACGTTGTGCCCTGTAGAAGGGTTGGCAACTGGCCAGGGAAGGTAGAACAAATTGGGCTGAATCTCAGTCTGCCTCTTGGCATGAACTTTGTGCCTGGGAAGCTCAGTCCAAACCCAGGGTGCATTATGGGTTTGTGGGTACCTGTGAATTGTCCATCCACACTGAAGGAAAGTAGTGGCCAAGACCGATGCAATGGCCAAGCTGGTGTGGTATACAGACCTTACAAATTTACCTTTGCTCCAAACATTTCCCGTACACCTCTTTTTGCCTCCAGTTTATAAGATCCCCAGTAAAGCCAATCCTGTCTTTTATAGTCACACAGTAACACTGAACCCAAACCAGTATTCACCGGTATGCATGAATAAATTCTTTCTCAAATCTCAATCCAAGCTCAAAGAAGGAAGACATTTTGCAGAATGATAGCATTAATAGAAAATGAGGGCAGTCTTTCAAGGTGATTCCTTGGAAAGGAACATCCCTTATTTAGTTGAGAACATCCTGGTGTTTAAAATAAATCTATTTCACCAGGCACAGTGACTCACGTCTATAATCCCAGCACTTTTGAAGGTCAAGGCAGAAGGATTGCTTGAGCCTGGAAGTTCGAGACCAACTTAGGCCACATAGTGAGGTCACGACTCTAAAAAAAAAAAAAAAGGGTCAGAAAACTAGCTGGGTGTGATGGTGCATGCCTGTAATCCAGCTACTTGGGAGGCAGAGGCAAGAGGATCACCTGAGCCCAGGAGTTTGAGGCTGCGGTGGCAGTGACAGTACCACTGCACTGCAGCCTGGGCAACAGAGTAAGAGTTTGACTCAAAATATTAAAAAATAAATAAATCTAGTTCATTACCTTCATATTTCCAAAGCAGGGTAGCTACTAAATGTATTTGACCAAAATACAGAAAAACAAAAATCCTGAGAAAAACACTCACTGGATTCTCTGGTCTTCTAATGTGTTGTCCTCACATGTGGCCCATGTCTTTGCCACCATGATCACGTCATTCATTTCAAGGATCCTGACTGTCAGCAACGAGTTAGATTTGCACTGGTTCATTCACATTCTTTTTCCTTTACATTATAATCAACAGCTATCAGGACCATTCTGCCTGGATTTTCCAGCTCAGCCTCAATTTCAAATGTCCTGGCCTTTTTCCTCTGAATAAAAAGTTCCCAATTTTTTATTTGGAAAATATGGTCACCATAATAATGGCATTCTCCTCACAAAAATATCAGGCCAGAGTCGTACCACATTACAGTACCCATATTTGGGTCGTGACCATCCAGAGAGGAACTGTCTGGTCCACCCAGGGCCTGAGACCATTTTCTTGGTCTCATTAAAGAGAAAAATAACACATTTGCTACTAGGCAAGTTAGAACTCAAATGAACCTTTCCCTTGTTCTGGAAGAGAGTTGTTCAAGGCGAGGGAATGACTATTTGACGGAAGGGTACAAAATCTGGAAAAAATGAAGCCACGGAGCTTTCTAGCTGCCAAACTCCCACAAGGCTGGCGCTTGGGGTATATCACACTCACTATTAAAGTGTCACCATTTATAATTTGGTGCTAAATCTTTCTGAAGCTAAGCTCCTCCGCGTGGTCTACGAGCAACCGGATCCCTTCTTCTGTGAAAACACAGAGATAAGCTGATAGACAATAGATAAGCTGTTATCTAATCACAAAGCTGAAAATAAAATTATTTGTTCACACCAGCGCCGGGAAAGGCAAAGCAAAGAAGTGGGCTTTGGTGAGCAGGTTCAACTCAATGCTTGCAGCATTTATGAAAGGCAACAGGCTGCCTCTGGTTTGTTCTGCGGCTTTTCCAGTAGTTTCGCGTTCCCTTTGCCTCCAAGAACCTCCCTCTGAATCCTTAGAGCACGGAGAAAGGGCAGAAGAGTCATAGTTGCAGGGAGATTTTATAACGTTTGCCAAGTGTTTGAAAACACCGCCAGCTTTCACTGTATCCCCCGTCTCCCGACCCTGTGAAGTAGGCGAAAACTTCATTTTAATGGCATGACTGTGGAAAGAAACGCGACTGAGTCATGGTTTTCATACTCGGGTCAGTTGGTCAGAACCCTTGAAGATCACAGAAAACCTTAAATTAAAATGGGAAAATCCTAAAGATGTTCCCAGAAGTTTTGGGTATTTCAGCCTGATCGTGAGTAAACTATAGATTCAGACTCAGATGTGTGCACTTGGCTTTGGACTTTGTCCTTGCTTCCTCGTAAAACTTCTTAAATGTACTTCTAAATTACAGCACTTCTGTAAAAAATTCAACCCTTCGGGCTTGGTTTCCTCCTCAGAGCAGGCTGAGTCATAAAAAGAAACCTTAGCCCTTTCAATAGACAACACCCCCCTCACATTAAGAACTGGTATTGTTCCTCACAACTCGCATTTCATCCAAAAGTCACACCCAGCTCACAGTTGAAGAAAGAAAGAGCTCAAGGACTTACCCAGCCCAACATTTGCACATTTAATAAGAGAACTGAGCCCCTGCCACGTTATAGGGGTGAATTGCATCAGAACCTTCCAGAGGAACTTCTTAGGAGTGGTTCTGAGCATGGTTTCTAGAGATAGCCAGACCTGGATTCAAGTCCTGACACCGTATGGCTTGGTCTCATTACTTGTACTGAGTATAAAAGCTGGGACTGCATACCAGGAGTGCCCCCCAAAACCTGAAATGTATTTATTGAAAACCGTGTATTTATTCTTATATGTTTAAACTTCGGTCACCTTCAAAGTACTCTTCATTTAATGCAATACACCTATGGAGACTCTTTTTCCACTGCTCCAGACAGTTTTTGAACTCATCAATGTTGATCCTTTTAGTGCTCCTGCTGTTTCTTGTTTCATCTCTTTCACACAGGCAAAGCGTTTCCTTTTGAGGACTTTTTTTCATCTGGGGAAACCAAAAAAAGTAGCTCAGGGTGAGATCTGGTGACTAGAGAGGGTGGGGCACATGGGTCATGTGGTTTTTTGGTCAAAAACTGCTGAACACTCAGTCCAGTGTGGGCAGGTGTGTTGTCACGGGAGAAGAACCAGTCACCTGTCTGCCACAACTCAGGACGTTTCTTCTGCAAATCGTGATGCAACCTTCTCAGACTTCCAGATAAAAACATTGGTTGACTGTTTTATCTGGAGGAACAAATACCAAATATACTCCAAGGTGCCCACCCTCCAAAAGATAATTCTGGGTTTGGGGGTTCCTCCTCGTATAATATCTGACTTGTAGACAGTTGTTATGAGAACAAAAGGAGAAAAGACAGCTGGGAAGCCATTGCCTGGCACACAGTAAGTAACACACAAGTGCTCACCATTTTACTTCTACGGAAGTGATCACCATTTCTGGGCCTAGCCAGTGATGAAGGGGCATCTGTCCCCTGTCCTTTCACTGCACCAAGAGGAGGGAAGGGACCAGACTCAATCCAAGTCAAACATCAAGAAGACGCCGAGGAGAGGCAGGATATTCATGCCGCCCCAAATCCAGGGTCAGGATTTAAATAGGGAAGTCATACATAGGACTGAAGAACCTTTAGAGTTCAGAGGAAGTGTGTCATTTAAAATTTGTTTAATTACTGTATGCAAACTATACACAGTGTCAGACACACAGCAGGCAACGAATCCGTGTCTGCCCTCACTGTCTTGTTAATACTGGAAGGAATGAAAATCCCAGGCCCTAAAGTGTCTTGCTCAAGGTCACACGATCAGCTAATGGCAAAGCTGGAATGGGTCTTCTTAGAAGAGGGAGTTGTTGTCTCAGGTCTATTATTAAGAGTACTGGGGTCCAGTGGTTTGGAGGAACTGGTTAAACACCTCTCAAGCCCAGGTGAGAAGAGTCTCTTTCCTTCCTGGACCACTGGGGCACACAGCAGTTTCTGGTGCTCCCAAATCAGCACAAAGCATCTGGAAACTTTCCCAAAAGCTGCAACAGCCAGATGAAATGAGAGCCCAGGACAAGGAGATGCAAACGTGACCTTTCTTTGTCTTACAGGCCAAGTCTAGGGAGGTGACAGCATGGATCTCTGGCCTGAAAAGACCTTTGGGAATGTCAATGGAAAATCCTGATTCACTCCTAGGTGTCACACAGAAGAACTGATTCTAAGCTCTGGAGACATCAGGAGAGGTTGGAAACTGCCTTTCTTCATTTATAACACGAGAGTCATTCAAGAAATACAGACTGAGCACCAACCATCAGAGAGACTCTGGACTGGGGTCCAGGGTAGGAATCGGCGGCTGCCAGGGAAGATCAGCGAGAGGATGTGAAACAAAGCTCAGGCCAGAGGACTGGATAGGAGTTAGCCAGGTAGAGAGGGGTGTTCTAAACCAGGGTAGGCACAACTTTGTTGCAACACCAGATGATAAATGTTTCCATCTTTGCAGGCCACCCAGTGTCTCAGCTATGCCACTCTGCCGTTACAGCATGAGAACAGCAACAGACAACACATAACGGCAGGAGGGCGGCCACGCACCGATAACCTTTGTTTGCGAACACTGAAATGTAAACTTCATGTAATTTCCACATGTCATAAAATATAGTTCTTCTTTTGTGTTTTCAACCATTTAAACATGCAGAAGCCACTCTTTGCTTATATTTTAAGAATATCCCATCACTAGGCACAGTGACTCATGCCTATAATCCCAGCACTTTGGGAGGCTGAGGTTGGGAGGCTGAGGTAAGAGGACTGCTTGAGGTCAAGAATTTGAATCTAGCCTGGGCAAAGTAGTGAAATCCCTGTCTCCACCAAAAAAAAAAAAAAAAAAAAAAATATAATATATATATATATATATATATATATATATATATATACCATACACACACGCACACACACACACACACACACACACACACACACATACACACACACACATATTTGTTTGTTTATTTTTAATTTTTTCTTAATTTATTGTAGAGATGGGGGTCTTACCAAGTTGCCTAGGCTGGTCTCGAACCCATGGGCTCAGGCAATCCTCTCACCTCGGCCTCCCAAAGTGCTGGGATTATAGGTGTGAGCCACTGCTATTTTTTAAATTTTGTTGAGTCAGTGTCTCACTCTGTCACCCAGGTTAGAGTACAGTAGCATTATCATGGCTCACCACTGCCTCAACCTCCTGAGCTCAGGTGATCCTTCCACCTCAGCGTTCAAAGTAGCTGGGACTACAGGTGTGTATCATCATGGCCAGCTTATTTATTTTTTATAGAGATGAAGTCTCGCTATCATGCCAGGCTGGTCTTGAACTTCCGGGTTCAAGCAGTCCTCCAGTCCCGAAGTGCTAGGATTACAGACATGAGCCACCACATTCAGCAAAAAAAGAAAAAAAAATTGTTAAGAATAAAAGAAAACTGTTGCTGGTTGTGTAATGTGAGGTACACTGAGAAGGAGATGGATGTCCAAGGAACGTGTTTAGCAAGCATAAGTATGCATGAAAACTGTCAACTTCCTTTCCACTATCTTTCCTTCATTATGTCTATAACTATGTCTATATACAAATACATATTGCAAATCGTATATCTGATAATGGTCTTATATCCAGAATATATATTTTTTAATCTCAAAAATAAAAAGACAATGACTCAAAAATGGGCAAAGGATTTGCTAGACATTTCTCCAAAGCTAAATGAACAACTAACTGCACCTGACATGTTCCATATCATTTGCCATCAGGAAAAAGCAAATCACAACAACACTGAAATCTCAGTTCACACCTACTGGGATGGCTATCACCAAAAAGATACACAAAGACATGCTGGTCAGGAGGTAGAGAAATCAGAACACTCATGCATTGCTGGTAGGAACCAAAAGTGGTGCAACTACTCTGGAAAACAGTCTGATCTTTCCTCAAAAGATCCACCATAGTGATATCATGTGACTCAGCAATTCCGCTCCTGGGTGTGTCACCAAGAGAAATGGAAACACAGGCACATGCAAAAATTTCTACATGAACACTCACAGCCACATGAGCCACATGAATCACATTAGCCTCAAAGTAGAAACGACCCAATGTCCAATAATTGATGAACAGATAAATAAAATAAAATGTGGCATGTTCATACAATGAAATATTATTCAGCAATAAAAAGTAGCGAAGGCCAGGCACGGTGGCTCACATCTATTATTCCAGCACTGGGAGTCTGAGGTGAGAGGATTGCTTGAGGCCAGGAGTTTGAGACCAGTCTGGGCAACATGTTGAGACCCCATCTCTGTTTAAAAAAAAGACAAGAAGTCAAAGCATTTCTCTTGCCCTCCCAGGAGACCTATTGTGGTTGAAAGATGATCATCGCATGACTTTGCCTTGCTGAAGGCTGAGGTGGTTTTCTGCTGAGTTTTCTGGGGTCTTGAGAAGTGATGACCACATGAGAGGAAAGGGAGTGGCTTGAGGGCAGGGACCTAGCATTAGGGTTAGGGGTTCAGATGCTTGAACTCTACAAGACCTGTATTGAATGTGAGGCTCTTAATGGGTCCAAGTCAACCATTAGCACAAAGAACCAATGAAAGAGGCACCACCTGGGTGTCATGGGGCTCTTTGGGGCCAGAAAATGAACCCAGTACCACTTCCTGCAAACAGATTTTCTTTTTATTTATTTATTTTGTTTTTTAAAGTTGTAGGGTACAAGTCAGGATTAGGTACATAAGTGGTTTATGTACAGGTGGAGCTTGCAGCCTCCCATTGGGCCTCACTTCACCTGGATTAAAATCAGGCATGCTTATTGATGTTAAGTGCCCCCTACGTGGCAGTGTCCCACAGCTGCCAATCCCTTTTTGTGGTATTGTGATAGGTGTTCAAGGTCCACTTATGAGTGAGTACATGTGGTTCTCAGTTCTCAGTTCTTTGTCTCTGTGATAGATCACTGAGAATGACTGACTCTAAGTCCATCCAAATTACTGTGAAGTCATAATTTTGTTCTTCCTTATGACTGCATACTATTCCATCATATATATGTACCACACTTTTATCCAGTCCAGTTTTGATGGGCAGCATGGCTGGTTCCATGCTTTTGCTATGGTGCATGTGCTGCAATAAACATGCATGCACAGGTATTTTTTTGTGTTCCTCTGGGTGTATTTCCAAAAGGGGGACTGCTGGGTAGTATGGAAGTTTGGTGTTTAGTTCTTTTAGAAACTGTCACACTGTTTTCCATAGAGGTTGAACTAGCTTGCACCCCCACCAACAGTGTAGAAATGTTCCCTTTTCTCCGCATCCTTGCCAGCATCTATTGTTTCAGGTTTTATTAATAATAGCCATTCTTATTGGAGTTAGGTGGTATCTCAATGATTTGCATTTCTCTGATGATTAGTGAAGCTGAGCAATTTTTGGTGTGTCTGTTGTCTGCTCATATATCTTCTTTTGACAAGTGTCTGTTCATGTCTTTTGCCCATTTTTTAAAATGGGGTTGTTTGGTTTTTTCCTTTTGTCACATTTGAGTTCCTTATACATCCTAGATATTAGGCCTTTGTCAGATATACAGTTGGCAAACATTTTTTCCCATTCTGTGGGCTGTTTCCCCACTCTCTTGATTTTTTTTTTTTTTTTTTTTTGCTTTGCAGAAGCTTTTCAGTTTGATGAGGTCCCACTTGTCTATCTTAGCTCTTATGTCATGGGTTTTTGGGGGTTTGATCAAGAATTGGTTGCCTATTCCAATTTCTATAAAGGTATCTCTTGCATTTTCTAAGATTCTTAAAGTTTGAAGTTTCACATTTAGGTCTTTGACCCATTTGGAATTGATTTTTGTAAATGTGAAGGGCAGGGGTCCTGTTTCATTCTTCTGCATGTGGTCAGCCAACTTTCCCAGCACTGTTCTCTCCCCAGTGGTTGTTGGTGGAAGCTTTATCAAAGATGAGTTGGTTGAGAAATTGAGGTTTTGCCTCCAGAATGTCTTTTCTATTCCATTGGTCTCTATTCCTTTTCTTGTACCAATACCAGGCTTTTTTGATTATTGTAGCCTTATAATAAAGTTTAAAGCCTGGGACCTCTTTGTCACTTTTGTTGGGGATTGTTTTGGCTACTCGTGGTCATTTTTGTTTCCATATGAATTTCTGTATTGTTGTTTCCAGGTCTGAGAAGAATGCTGCTGGCAATTTAATGGGTATTACGGTAATTCTGTAGATTGCCTTGGGTGGGATGAACATCTTAACAATGTTGGTTCTTCCGATCCATGAGCATAGACTATTTTTCCATTTGTTTGTATCTTCTTTGATTTCTTGAGCAGTGTTTTGTAGTTTTCATTGTAAAGGTCTTTCACTTCTCTGGTTAGGAAGATGCCAAGGTCTTTCTTTTTTCTTTTTCTTTTTTTTGTGGCTATTGAGAACAGCTTTTCAGAGGGCCCTGCTGAGCCACCAGTGAGTCTAGTCACAGGGGTTGAAGGATGGTCACCCGCCCACACACACTGATGCTTCAAATCTTTGAATGCTGAATCATTTGGTCATCAGGGTGGAAAGCTCCCACTACCCCAGGAAGCCTATATGCCCTGCGGGGTCTGCTATACTCGAATCAGCCCCCAGGGAGGAGGACTCTCCCTTGACTCATGACTCTGCAGATGTCATTCAATGGGGAGACTGAGTCCCTTCTCTGTAAATGCAGGTGTGGATGAGATCAAGGCTCCACCTGAAGGTCTTATTCTTCTTTGCCCACTAGCTCTAATGCTTTCAGGCCACATGCTAAGAGATGCGGTCTCCTCTAGCTGGGCACGGTGGCTCACACCTATCATCCCAACATGCTGAGCCCAGGAGTTCAAGAGCAGCCTGGGCAATGTAGTGAGACCTCATCTCTATGAAAAAAAAACTTTAAAAAAAATTATCCAGGTGTGGTGGCATGTGTCTGTAATCCCAGCTACTTAGGAGGCTGTGGCAGGAGGATCACCTGAGCCCAAGCAGTCAAGGCTGCAATGAGCCATGATCGTGTCATTGCACTCCAGCTGGGACAACAGAGCAAGACCCCACACTGAAAGAAAGAGAAAGAGAGGGAGATGGGGCCTGACTAGCTGCTATTTTCCATTATACAGGACATTAGGGAAAAAGGAACAAGATACAAATCCTAACGCTGGTACTGCCCCAAGGCTACCATGAGAATCACAGTGGCCACCAGTGTATTTATTTTACGGAGTCAAGTCAGGGTTTTTCATGCCATCTCTTGCCAAATCCCGGCCAAAGAGCTGGTGTGATTGCAGAGGTGTGGAGGGACGTGTATTCTACACTTGACCAGCGCAGCTCATCAGAGAAAGGCATCCAGTCATCACGGCACAGGCTCTGACAGCCATCACATTTTCCACTCATGTACCAGACGTGACTAAACCGCACAGTTGCTGAGCAGATGCTGGATTCCCTCTCTCTGTGCTCAGCAGGAAGGGGCCAACCTCACCCTCCACCCATGTCATGGGCCTAGCACAATCCTCGGTAATGGAAGAGGAGGCCGGGCCATTTCTAAATGCAGCCTAAGCACCCCACGAAGTTGCAATCATCTCCAGGTCCAAACTGTCCCTCAGCTCTGGGGCAACAAAGCTTCCAGATCAGGAAACCGGACATGTTGCCATTTCAACAGCCATCCCTGACAGCACTGGGCAGTGGGGTTCGGTTGCGACTTAGGAGATGACTGTATTATCTGTTGGTCCCTTGACACAAGGCAGACATTGCCGCTCTCCTAAAGTTTGGTGCAGCTCAATTTGAAAGAGACAAAATACAGAACCAAGGATGTACACACTCACAAAGGTAGTTTTGTAAAACACTCCAAAAATGTTCATTGCTTCTTAAGTTTAATTTCCTGTGCTTGAAAGTAATGTATGAAGAAGAAAGACACTTTTGAAGGAAGAAAGCCGACGAGAAGGGAGGAATACAGAGGCTGTTTTCAACCTTTCTTTTTAATTTACAGTTTTCCTAGTTTGATGCTTTTAAATATTTTTTCTTTATTTTTCATTTTTATCCTCTGTTTTAATTCCTTTTTATCTGAAAAAAAATTTCTTTTCCTCTACTCTGCCATTCACATTCTGGCACAGTAAATTCTCTCTCTTGTGGATCAAAGAAGAGAAAACACCAAAACTGGCGAAATTTCTGTTCTGATCACCATCTTCACTTTCTCTCAGTGCATGTGGCACTCAGGTTACGTGAGCAACACCAGCAGGGCAGATACGGAAACTCCTTGCTCTGTCTTCATGTTTAAGATAACTCGAGGTATCTAAACTCCCCAAAATTCTGGCAGGGAGAGAAGTTTTTAAAAGGAAACATTTCCTTTAGTTTCCTAGCAGGAAAACTGGTGAAGGGTTGGCTAAATCCTTAACCCACCTTTAACCTGGAGACTTCAGCCCCTGGTCAAAATATCCCGTCTTGTTGGAACGGAGAACTTAAGAGCAGGAGAGAGGGAGTGAGACTGTAACTGGAGAAGGGCTTCCATTTTTTATGAGAAGAAAGAGGAGGAGACCAGCAGAGTTCGTATGTCAACAAGCATTAATTCTCATTAACGTCTTCCATTCACATCCATTCTTCCCTACACAGCTGTGCAAATATAAGTTAATTGGGTCATTTTGACCAAGGCATCCAAGAAAAAAAAATATTTTAATGTGAGGCCAAGGAATTAATTACAAATAACACATTCTTTCAATGCGTGGGAAGGACTGTTCAAGCAATGACACCATAGATGGCGAGACATGTGTTCAAATGCACACCGCTGTCAATGCCCCTGAACAAAAAGCCACCAAAGAGCAGAATGAGCTGGGAAGGTGTTCATAGTGAGAATGAGTAGCATACGCTCTCAAGTGCCTTGCCAGCACTGTGTTGGGGAAGCATCTCCTGTAAGGACCACAATAACACCACTATTCCCAGTTTGTATGCCGGGTAATTAGGAACAATGGTTAAACAACTTGCCAGACGGCCATTCAGAGGTAGAGTCGTCAGCAATTTAAATTCAGGTCGACTGACTCCAGGGACCGTGTTTCTGACCATGACACTCTCCCTGTTTTCTATATACTTGGCATGACGTTGGCAACACAAAGAGTAAAGAAATGTAGGACCCATTTCTTGCCCTAAATGAATCTACTATCTGATTAGGAACCAGCATGGACACTCCTGAAATAATCAAAACACATGAGGGTTTGCATCTTTAAGAAAGTAATTCATGTGGCCAAGTGCAGTGGCTCACACCTGTAATCCCAGCACTTTGGAAGGTTGAGGTTGGAGGATCACTTGAGGCCAGGAGATTGAGACCAGCCTGGGCAACATAGCGGGAATCTCATCTCTATAATAAATTTAAAAACTAGGTGAGTGTGGTGGTGTGTGCCTGTAGTCTCAGCCTCTCCAAGAATGAGATGGAAGGATTAGCTATCAAGTCCAGGAATTCAAGGTGGCACAGAGCTATGACTGCACCCCTGCACACCAGCCTGGTTGACAGAGCAAGACCCTGACTCAGAAAAAAAAGACAAAAGAAAAAGGAAACAATTCGTAGGAATTGGGAGAAAGTGGTTGTAATTGATCTGTATTGATCTGCGCAACTTTTGAGGATTTCCACTAAATTGTAAACTATAAAACAAGATGCTCACCATATTTTAGAAAATACCAATTCATTCCTGCCACAGTGTGGTTTGATTACTCAGAAAGAGCTCTCCCTTGCAGAAATCTCCCTCAAGAGAGGACAAAGGACAGCCAGCCCATCCCCTAGTTGCACCCAAAGAGCTAATAAAAATGCCCACAGCCTCCTCCAAGCCTGGTCAGTCAGAAGGCGTAGATGTTTCTGGAGTCCACTCTGACAAAGGTCTGGCAACCTCTCCCAGTCTCCAGAGACTGAGAAGCAGGAAGGAGGCAATTCTCATGATTTCTTCAATCTTTTTCATTGGAAATTAACCATTCTAGGGTCTCTGACTGACAGAAAAAGGCAGATCTGAGCGAGAGATCAGTGGACATCTCAGAAGCAGCAGCAACAAATGGGAAACTGAAGGAGAGTACAGCAAGCCAACAATTATTCTGAAGTTTATACCAGATTCACAATCCTCATTGAGGAACTATGAGAAAGATTCTAAAGCAATCTATGTCCATTTGATTTGCTATATTTAAATTTTTGTTGTGTTCTTAATGTTCAAGTGTACATGATTTTAAAAACCACTGCATTTTTGGCCAGGTACAGTGGTTCATGCCTGTAATCTCAGATGTTTGTGCTGTGCCCTACCCCAGTGATTCAGAGGGTCCGGAGAGGGGTCTGAATACTGACTGTGACATGTGACCAGGGTTAGAATCACCATATCTAATAGGGCCAAGGCTGACATACCACACACATCAGTAAGTGGGACCACTCAATCCACAGACGCTGAAATGAACAGAATTCTTCAGCTCTTTGAAAAGTTCGCTCTGAATTCTGTTCCTTTCTGGATCTTCAGAAACTACCTAAAAGTGTGAACTGCCTGGATTACAATCTCAGCTCTACCACTTACGAGCTAAGTGGTCTTGGACAAGGGTGCATGACTTCCCATGAAGTTTGTTTTCTTTGCAATACCGTAGGGTAAATAATTACACCAGCATCAGAAGGTAGCTGAGATGACTGCATGGCATTGAGTATGTAAATTATTTAGCCCAATATCTGGCACATGTTAAGTGTTCGATAAATGCTAGCTATGATGATTGACAATGATGAAAGTAAACATACACAAGTTATATTTCAATGAAAGAGATGCTTTTCTAGACCTGGTGCTTATTTCTACAGCCAAGTTTTAAAGGAACTGTGAGACCAGGCATAGTGGTTCACACCATTCATCCCAGCACTTCAGGAGGCCAAGGTGGAAGGATCGCTTGAAGCCAGGAGTTTGAAACCAGCCTGGGCAACACAGCGAGATCTCACTTCTACAAAATAATAAACAAATAAGCAAACAAATAAATAAAGGAACTGTGAAGAACTGGAATGTGAGAGATCTAGAAACAATTTCACCTACATGACTGAAGGAAGACAGAATTCATTATCAGAACAAGAGAAAACTGAGACGGCACATGGTCCTGCCTTCAGATGTAAAGATCGGGTCTGAGAGCAGTTAGCCTGATACTACGTATTTCTAGAGCAAGAGTCTTTTTTTCTGAGTTGGAGTCTCACTCCATCACCCAGGCTGGAGTATAGTGGCATGCTCATGGCCACCGCAGCCTCGACCTGCTGGACTCAGGTGATCCTTCCGCCTCAAGCCTTCCAATAGCTGGAACTACAGGCATGCGCTACCACGCCCGGCTAATTTTTTGATTTATTGTAGAAACAAGGTCTCACCATATTGCCCAGGCTGGTCTCGAAGCTGTGGGCTCAGGTAATCCTCTCGCCTCAGCCTCTCAAAATGCTGGGATTACAGGCTTGAACCACCACACCCAGCTAGAGCAAGATTCTTGAAGAGGGAGACAGAAGATAGAATTCAAAGGACCTGGAAATTTGAATGAGGGGAAAAATATTTTTTCATCAATCTCAAATTAAAATTTGGCACAGCAACCTGGATGGACTTAGAGTCTATGATACTGAGTGATCTTTCACAGAAACAAAGAATTATCACATGTTCTCACTCATAAGTGGACCTTGAACAATTATCTTAATACTATAAGAAAAGGATTGACAGTAGCGGGAAACTGCCAGGAGGGGGGCAGGGAAGTGGAATTGGTAGTCATGGGAATCTGCCTGGGGAAGGGGGGGCATACCTCATCAACAAGGGTATCTGCCTAAGGAACATTTGTATGCCTAACCCTGAATTTTACCCCACATCTTTAAAATAAAAAATAAAATTTGGCATTTCCTTCAATTATATATATAGGCAACAAATCTCAGTAGTAGTAACTGTGATCTCCTCACCCCAATATATATATCACAGACATTTCCATATTGTACAGTTGTGACAGATAGCCTAAGTGATTAGTGATATCAAGGGTGACCAACTGCCCTGGTTTGCCCAGGACTGAGGAGTTTTCCAGGACATGGGATTTATGGTGCTAAAATCAAGACAGTCTCAGGCAAACAATTCCCTACTCCTTTTCATCACTAAGTCATCCATCAGTATGGGAGGATTGGTTCCAGGACAGCCCCCCACTTCCGTGGATACCAAAATTCAAGGACACTCAAGTCCCTTATATAAGTATCCTCCTGTATACCTTAAATCTTCTTTAGATTACTTACAACTCCTAATACAATGTATGTGCTATGCAAATAGTGCTATATTGTCTTGATTTTTAAATTGGTATTATTCTTGTTGATATATATATTTTTAGACATATTTTCAATGTGCAGTTGGTGGAATCCATGGATATGGAACCTGTGGATATGGAGGGCCAACTGTACTCTAAAATGATGGTAGCTATCACATCACTAGATACCACTATTTAGTGCATTAATGAAGAAGCAGCTAAATTGCAATATCACAATTTCAAAAAAAACCTTAATAGATGGATATCAACATAATCTGTCCTTTATGATGCTTTCTATCCCATTTGATTCCTTTAAAAGTATTGTTCTAAGTCCACAGACTTCCTCTCTTTACCAAAGAGACCCATGGCACAAAATAATTTAAAAGAAAAGGAACTGGGACCACTGGTTGGGGAATGTCGAAAACCAGAATTCAGTTGCCATAGATCTGGAAATCTAAAATCAATAATGAACTATACCATAGAAGAGGATCCAGGCATTTATCTTCAAAAGACACAGAGAAGCAATGGATGAAGTCATTTTTCCACATTAGGAAACTTTCTTAATTCCTCCACTTCCCACAATACATGTATGTGTATTTTGTGACTGACTAATATTGTTGGAGTATCAGCTTAATCTCTATAGCGATCAACTGGAGCATTTATTTTCCAGTAACCGCAAATGTTTACCCTAAGAATCACAATCTGACAGATCTAAACATTTTCTATGAATTAAGACAATGGAAATTTGGATTTTTAAGAAAAGCAAGTTTAGGACGGATTTAGAGTCAATCATAGTGATCTAGCACAGAAACAAAGAACAGAGTACCATATGTTCTCACTCATAAATGGACCTTGAACAATTATAATACTTATAAGAAAGTGATTGGCAGTAGTGGGAAACTGTCGAGAATGGGCATGGGATTGGCAGTTGGGGGAAAATGCTAGGGGAGGGAGGGGCGTACCTCATCAACAAGGGTACCTGTATGATCAACGTCTGTATACCTAATCCTGAATCGTACCCCACATCTTTATAATAAAAAAAGAAAAGCAAATTTAAAGAAATGATAAGAAGAAACATGAACTCTTACCAGATACCACTGGGCTTCTGAGGGACACCGGCTCACTCCTTGCCTTATCTCCACCACCAACAGAGGGTCCGTTACTCTCCTCCAAGGCAGTAAGAGACCATTTTTCTTCTGATCAATGTAACTCCAAGCAACCAGCCCAATGTGGCCAGAAGGCAGAGTCCTCACAATGGCTCTTGTCCCAGTATACACAGATTTCTTAATTTCCCTGTCATTTTTACAAAATCTCCTGACTAACAAAGTGGACCGCTCCTTTTTGCTTTTAAAAGAGTCTTCTTCTAAATCGTCACAGTTATCAGGGATGTCCCCAAAATGGCTCAAAAAGGTTTTGGCAGGTGGACTATCAGTAAAATCTTCCCTGCAAAAGCTACCGCTTGAACATACCACGTCGAGCTTCCTGCAAGAGCCTTCAAAGCACACATATTTCTCATTCAGAGTGTCACAGTGATCACACTGCAGTTGCCCATTCTCATTGTCACAGTTTTCAGCCAACTCCATCAGTTTACAAGTATACGCCACGTAGTTTTTCTTTTGCTTCCCACCAGCATCAGGCAGTGGCACACAATTTCCACAATCATCCAAAATTACATTTTCCGATAGGGTACAGAAAGCGTCTGACATTCTTCCGTCAACTTCATAATGAAAATGAAATACTGCCATGTTGCTCTCTGGGTGTGCTCCGCCAGTCTCTATAATCGTCGACTGATTTTCTAAAGGACTAATGCCCAGGGGAGGTGCATCTATTTCCAGTTGAATTCCAGGGAACACCTTTCTTTCCAGGGGAGAAGGAATTCCAGTTTCCAAACACAGGTCTTCCTCTGCGACAGAGTTGCACGTTTCATAAAACTGGTTCTGAGGAAGGTCATGCTGATGGTTTCTCAATATGTTGTTGCAGTTAATGTTAAGGTTTTTCACAGAGTCTGGCATGCTTTTCCCCCAGGAATTTTCATTACTGTTCTCATCACTCATGATTTTCTCCCTTGCTATTGAGGGAATCTTGGGCAAGTTGCTTCCAGAAGATTCTTCTTTAAGTTTGTTCGGTTGTGAGATGATGTGAGAGGTCTGCCCACTCTGCCTGATAGCATGTGCCTTTGGAATATTGATATCGGAGACATTTTCACTACTCTCATCTGCAGCTGACTGGGCAGAAACGGCTTTTCTCTGAGTCATGGGTATGAGGACAGAAGCTGCCATTTCTTCGGAAGTCATTTTGGACCAACACAAGTTTCAACTATTTCTCTGTCTGTCTTCCCTGGTGATCATGTCAGGATGTTTATAAAGTGACTGATAATTTAAATAATCTCAGATATACAAATCTTTCTAAGAAGCAAAGTGACAATTCTTCATTCAGGTTATTAAGAGCCAAATAAATGTTTCCAGTTATAGGTTCCTATCATAAATTTTTTTTTCTACAAAAGGGTCTTAAGGCAATAGATAAGTGTTCTTCTCTGTTATTTGAAGCAAAATGTTTCAAAGACTTCTATTCAGTGCATTTTGCAACTTCTGATTCATCGTTGATCTGAAATGATTTCAAAATCCAGCTTGAATGTTTCCTGTAAGAAAAGGGATAATGTCAAATATTGGGGCATTTAAATGAGGTGTTTTTTTTAAAATAAGTTTTTAATTCTAAGCTATCAGCCAATTTTGAGAAAGTTTTGTGATCAGAAGTTAGTTTTTAATGTTTCAGGCATTTATTTTTCTGATTTAACATCTCAGAACTTTTGCTTCCAGGAAAAATAGGACCAGATTTGTCTTCTCACTTTAAATAACAACAGAAAAAAAAATCAGAAAAAAAGAAACAATGGTTTTCAGACATTGAACAACAGGCAACACAGAAGAGTGACCTCTGCAAGAAGAAACTAGGTAGGCCTATAAATGCCCTAGTTTACTGCTTAGAGAGTTTCTAGACCACAGGGCAGGGAAGAGAACTCAGATAAAAGCCAACATTCTATCCAAGTCAAATAAAAAAATGACTTCAGGGAGGCCAAGAAAGCTAGAGCAATAAGATCATTAAGTAAAAAGGAGCAAAATAAGAATAACAACAGACTTCTAATCAGAAGTAATACAAGCCAGAAGAAAGTGAAGCAAATCTTTAAAGTACTAAAAGAAAAAAAAATACCGTCAACTTAGAATTCTATACCCAGCAAAAATATCTTCTGCAAATGAAAATTAAGTAAAAACATCTTGAGACATTCAGGGTTGAAAGAATTCATCACTAGTGGGCCTGCACTACAAGAAATTATAAAGAAAGTCCTTTAGGCAGAAGGAAAATGATACTAGATAGAATGCGCATCTGTGTAAAGAAATGAAAAGACTGAATATGTCAAATATGTGGGTAAATACAATATCTCTTATTTTTAAAACCACTTAACAAAATAATTGACATTTAAAGCAAAAATAATGACAATGTATTTTGGGCTTTCTAACAAGTTGTAGAAGTAAAATGTATGACAACAATCATATAAAGGTGAAGAGAAGGAAAATGAAATTATATTGTTGTAAGGTTATTTCCTATATGAATAAGTATAGTATGACTTACAGGTAGATTGTGATAAAGTTAAAAATGTATACTACAAATTTTAAAGCAACCATTTTTAAAAAAAGAAATAGGTTTGCATACCTAAACATGAATTGTACCCCACGCTTTTAAAATAAAAAATAAAAATAAATAGGTAAAATTATCTCAGGAATAAATAGAATCACAAAACATGCTCAAATAATTTTTAAAATGAGGAAAAAATGTGAATCAAGACAGATTAGAAAAATAGGAATCTAATGGTAGATTTAAATATTTAAAAAAGTATCTTCAGACAATTTCCAGGGTTTTTTTTCCTGCCAAAATATAATTTTTTAACTCCCCCTTCCTTCTGTTTCATTTGAATAAGAAGCTATCCAATTGAATAGTCAGTAGCCATAAAAATTTTTGATTTATAAATGGTATTATGTTTTTAAAATATAGTTTGCCTATCTTTATTCTCCAAACAGATTACTGAACATTTGATCTACACTGAGTACTATGTGATTGGCTAGACAGCTGGTAGCTGCCTGCAGTTCTATTAATAGACAGGAGGGAACCAAACAAACTTCCATTCAATGTAGGAAGTACAATTACAAAGGACATATGAAGCCCTATGGGACTAGAGTGTGCCTGTCAAGAGTATACCATTCCTTAGTAGGTAAAACTGTTCCTCCCAAGGCAACTGATCAGCAGTCATGCTCTGCTGTCAACACCAGCTTTGCCTTGTTGTTGCCCCTGCCCTTGCCCTTAGCCACAGAGATGTCTCTCTTCCCCTTGCTTCTCCTGAACCTCTTTTCCCAAAGAGTCATCGACCACCCCTTCTTCCCTTATATACATGTTCCCTTAAGCACAGACATAGTCTCTCACCACCTCTCTGCACATGCAGACCTCCACAACTACCTGAAGGATGAGAAGACACCCTAGCAGTCAGATTCTTCACAGGGAATAGACCACGCTACACAGATTAGCAATGTCCTAGCTCAATATCCCAGCTCTAATGTCCTCCTTTCAATTTGCTTTCTTTGGGCTTTTCTTTGGAAAATACCTCTATTGTTTTTATAGGTATATGCTCAGTGTAAAAAAGAAAATTCAAATGATGCAGAAAATAACAACCACTTTGGAGTTGGACTTCCTTACCTGAAAAAATAGAAATAAAATCACCTACTCCATCAGGTTGTGAATTTAAAAACCAAAATTCAGGGCAAATGTTTGTCATCCTATGCTTTGTAAATATCTTGGTGAAAGAAAACCACCAAAGTTCAGCACCTCTGTTGCTTCAATATCGTGATGTTGAATTTATTTTGCCAGACACATACACTCTCTTCATCAGATCCACTGAAATTTTAATTTTAGTTCTATAGCTCAGATCAACTCTTTGAATCTCAGCTGCATGACCATGAATTGGTTAAATTGTAAATTTTGAGTTATACTTTCAACATGTATAATATTGAGATGAAATATACATATTTGATATGCCAGCAGTGGCTGGCCCATCAGTAAATCTTAATTTTCTATTTACCTCCTCTCGGGCAGCCCTAGGTTGTCTTTAGGAGAAGCTGGTTGGATTAGGTTAGGGTTAGATTTATAATGAATATTAGACTACTAGAGAAAGAACACCTGAAGCTCTGAATGAAGACCATCCTCTAACAGGTTTGAAGAAGAAAAGGACAGAAAAAGGGATTCTTCTTTTCTTACGGTGGGTAGGTTTGTCAGGGAGATTGAAGAAGGGCCAGCCTAGAAGAGGACAAACCAGGCGTAGGCTAAGGATATGGCAGAACCAGAAGGGACTTGTCAAGGTAGCATGTTCAAACTAGAGATATTTTAGGATACATAATATGACTCAGGAAATGACTGACCAAGAAGTAGAGCTACAAAGATGTAGGAAGTGCTAGAAATCCTAGCCAAAGTATTAAGACAAGAAAAAGAAATGAAAGGCAAAAGAAGAATCCAGAGTAACATCAAGTCAGTTTTCAGCTTCAGGAGAAGAGAATATCAGCCAGAAATAACATTGCTGATGGGTTTTCATGGGTTAAATCAGGGGCTGGCAAACTACAGCCTGAGGTCCAAATCTGGCCTGACACCTGTTTTTGTAAATAAAATTATATTGGAACGTGGCCATGTCTATTTATTTATGTCATGTCTATGACTGCTTTTGCATTATAATGGTAGAGCTGAGAAGTTGTAACAGACACCATGTGGTCCCCAGAGCCAAAAATACTTACCATCTGACTCTTTACAGAAAAAGTTTGTCAATCCATGTGTTGGATATATAATAAGTTAATGAAATGCCTGTTTAGAGCAAGAAAACTAGCCGCCTTCATCTATTCGAATAATTGAGATGGGGAAATGGGCATGTATCATATTGTCTCAAAATGTAGGAACAGAGCTAAGACATATGAATTACTGAGAAGGAAAGCTTTGGATCAGTCTGGTAAAGAATCCCTCAACTTCTAGAACTGTTCAACAAAGGGCGAGCTATAATGGATGATGGTCTTCTGGCTGCTCATAGAGGTATTTCAACAGTGACATATTATTCAGCATCAGCAATGCTCAATACACGTTGAACAAATTAATAGAGTAACTGGATGACTGTCTACTAAGGGTAATTATAAAAAACAATGGCCTAATACTTACTGAACAGGTATCATCTATCAGGCATGTTCTAAGCACAGTATACATAATATCTCATTTAACCGTTACAATAACAGTATCAGTAGGGTGGCAGAGACTCCTAATTTCCCCCCAAATCTATTCTCATTTATTTTCCTTAATAATAGAACCTATGAATTGGGGCCAAGCTCATGGCCACCATTTTATTAGCCTCCCTTACAGCTTGCTGTGGCTATGCGACGTAGTTACAGTTAATGAGATATAAGCAAACATGGTTTGTAACTTCTGAGACGTGTCCTTGAAGGGAGAGTGTGCCCTTCTCTTCCTCCACTTTCTCCTTTCCGCTTGTTGGAAGAAAGGCATGATGGCTAGAGCTAAAGCAGCCATCTCAGAGTGTGAAGTGAACAAAAGAATGAATGTCACACATGTCAAGGAAATAAATAAAAACCCGAGTGCCTGTGTCCTGGACTTTAGGGGAGAGAAAATAAAAGTCTATCCTATTAAGCGACCATCATTTTATATTTTATGTCACTCACATCCAAACCTTTTCCTAATTAATAAAGGAGGGTGCTATTATCATGCCCGTTTTATGGATGAGTCCCAGAGCGTTTGAGCGACTTATCCAAGAGTTCAGAGACTGACATAACAAGGAAGCTCTATAGAAATTATGCATTGGGGGACACAATGGTCACTATCTGAGGAATGGGCTACCTGATACCCAATCCCTACCACTACACAATATGTCCATGTAACGAACATGCATGTGTACCCTCTGAATCTAAAATAAATAATACTAATAATAAATTACTGCATTGTTGAGAAAGTTATATTCACTAACTCCTAGAATGTTCCCAATTTTATTCTGCTAAGTCGAATGGAATCCTAAAGAATAGTTAAGTTAGAAAAATATTAAATGCAAGCATATTGTCTTTTCTTATGGAAGGTGTTGGAAAGAGATGAAGCTTAACAACAATAACAAAAACTAATTTATCAGATAACTCTGAATTACTTGTTGAGCACCTGTTATATTACTGAGTTCAGAGGGTTAGAAGGTTATGGGCCAGGAGGTCAGTCAAGCTCTGACGGATGGGGGATTTAAGCTGGGACTTTACATACAGTGAGGTAGCAATTAGCTGTATCCCTGGAGAGGAAGAGAGACTTTGAGTAGAGGGAACAGTGTAACAAGAGATGAAGAAGTTAGAAAACAATGCATAACCGCGAATCCATCTGAAAGTGTAAGGGGAACACTTCATCCAGTCAAAGAAAGTGAAAGTCACTCAGTAATTTCACCATCACAGAAGGGAAATACTCGGGTAACTGTCAAAGCTGCTAAGAGAATGTAATAGTTTATTTGCATCTCTTTTTTTGAGTTAGAGTCTCACTCTGTCGCCCAGGCTGGAATGCAATGGTACACTCACGGCCACCTCATGGCCACCGCCGCCTTGACCTGCTGGACTCAGGTGAACCTTCTGCCTCAGCCTTCCAAGTAGCTGGAGCTACAGGTGTGCACCACCACCCCGGCTAATTTTTTGATTTATTGTAGAAACAAGGTCTCACCAAGTTGCCCAGGCTGGTCTCGAACCCCTGGGCTCAGGCAATCCTATTGCCTCGGCCTCCCAAAATGCTGGGATTACAGGCTTGAGCCCCCATACCCAGCCTTATTTGCATCTTTAAACTTAGACTTTTGTAGAATCCCTTTGAATATCTGTGTATGACAAGCAAACAGCCATCGGATAGTTATTTATTCATGCATTCTCTTCCCAAGGTCCACTCTACAAAGAGATTAAAGAAAATATTTTGTCCATGCAGTCCTTCCTTGCTTTATCCTTGTCACGTGCACAGGGTAAGCATGAGTTGAAGTGTGTGCACGTACCCACAAACAAACCCTACCGAGTATGAGTCACTTTTCTTCTCCGAATATCTGCTGCTTCACTCCCTCCTGATCTCCTTTCTCCAAACCATGATGATGGAAATTCCATAATTCACAAGGAAACAAACCTCTTAAAACATTCCCCAAAGGCACTGTGTACTCAACTGCATTCTCTTCCAAGACCACAAAGATCGAACCCTGGGGCTTTCAAATCTCTTCTAGAAAAGTTTCTGAGTCTGGAATGCAAGACTTCAAACCCAGAAAATCCAGGTACCCTGATCTTTCTGCTCTATGTATATTAGCTGTCAGGAGCTGACTGAGATATAAGTGAGAAATCTACACAAACATTTTTGAATCAATACACCCATGAGGCTGCCAGGATAAGTAAAATGGGTAAGTAGCAAGAAAGTTTGTCCATAACAAGTTAATTCTCGATTGTAAAACGCACAAGGAAAGAAACCCTCCTGTAAACACCATCTCCAATCACTGTGCAAATCACCACATGTCTATGACCCAGAAACATGGGTCATAGACATTAGCAGAACATAACTTCAAGCCAAGAGTGGAGGTGGGTAGGATGCTGATGCTATGATGGTCATGGGATTCCCTCTCCTTCATTGCAGTAAGATAACATCAAGAATCTGGAGATTCTGGAGTAATGTTTGTGTACACCCATGCATATGCACACACAATGCACTTTTTTTTTTTTTCAGTTGGAAGTCTCACTCTGTTGCCCAGGCTGGAGTACAGTGGCATGATCACAACAATCACAGCTCACAGCAGCCTCTAACTCCTGGCCTCAGGTGATTCTTCTGCCTCAGCCTCCAGAGTAACTGGGACTATAGGCGCGTGCCACCACACCTGGCTATTTTTCCTTCCTTTCTCTCTTTCTCTCTTTCCCTCTTTCCCTCCTCCTCCCTCTCTCTCTCTCTCTCTCTCTCTCTCTCTCTCTCTCTCCCTCCCTACCCCCCCTTTCTTTCTTTTGGTAAAGATGAGTTGTAACTATGTTGCCCAGGCTAGTCTCAAACTCCTGCACTCAGGTGATCCTTCTGCCCTGGCCTCCAGAGTAACTGGGACTAAAGGCACATGCCACCATGCCTGGCTAATCAGTCTTTCTTTCTTTCTTTCTTTCTTTCTTTCTTCTTTCTTCTTTCCTTCTTTCTTTCTTTCTTTCTTTCTTTCTTTCTTTCTTTCTTTCTTTCTTTCTTTCTTCTTCCTTCTTCTTCTTTCTTTCTTCTTCTCCTTCTTCTCTTTCCTTTCTTTCTTTCTTTCCTTCCTTCCTTCCTTCTTTCTTTCTTTCCTCCTTTCCTCCTTTCTTTTTCTTTTTCTTTCCTTCCTTCCTTCTTCCCTCCCTCCCTCCCTCCCTTCCTTTCTTTCATTCTAGAGATGAGGTTTCACTATGTTGCCCAGGCTAGTGTCAAACTCCTGGGCTTAAGCAATCCACCCACCTTGGCCTCTCAGGATGTTAGGATTACAGCCATGAGCCACCCACCCGGCCTGCTGCACATCTTTGATAAAATGAAAAAAGAGAAAAGTGGGCTGCAGAAGATTTTTAGACGTCATTAAGCCCTCCACGAGTCAGTTTGAGACTACTTTTCCCAGCTTCATCTCTGAACAACCCTCAAGGAAGAGTTGTCCAGTCACACTGGCTTTGGGGCCATTGACTGAATGAGCCTAGCACTTAAATGACTCTATGAATTTCCCTTCTCACTGTTTCTGAGTATTGTACTGACTCCATCGCCCAGCTGAAAGGGCATCTTCCTTCCACAGCCCTCCTGGATACCCGCCTGTCAGCATCCATCACTCTCATCTGTTTCCTGAAGCTCCTCCTACATTCTACCAGCACTGCAGGCCATGGCATATTACACTGTAGCTGATGATTACATAGGGCCTCTGCATGGATGAGAGCCACGGAAGAGAACAGCATCCTTAAACTTAAGTTTCGTTATGTTTTGTTGTTAGGGATCTCACTCTGTTGCCCAGGCTGGAGTGCAGTGACACAATCATGGTTCCACAGCCTCCTTCTGGGCTCAGGTGATCCTCCTGCCTCAGCCTTTCCAGTAGCTGGGACTGCAGGCAGGCACCACTACAATCAGCTTTTTTTTTTTTTTTTTTTTTAAAGAAATGAGGCCCCTAGGCTTCCTAGGCTGGTCTCAAACTCCTGGGCTCTAGGTATCCTCCTTCCTTGGCCTCCCAAAGTGCTGGGATTACAGGCATGAACCACTGTGCCTGCCCATAAATTTAAGGAGCTGTATATATACTCTGCACTCTACACTCTTGGTACAATGACAAGGCATATAGTTAGTTTCAAAAACGCTTGACCCTCCCCTTCCTTTCCATGGCTACATGAACTCAGTCCTTGTCCATTGGGGTCCAGATTACTTAAGGGCTTCCAATCTCCCAATCTCTTACCTCCTCCTGTTTCAATCCTACCCATAGGATTGTTAGAAAAATCTGCCCAATGTTTTCATTCTCACTTTACTTGAGAAGGAACAGAGCACCACATTCTAGTGTGGTACAACCAAATCATTTACTTTGATTGTCAAGAATAACAACAACAACAGAAAGGCTTTAGGGACTTTGATGGATTGGTAACAGATCCACTTGGGGAGAAATAACATTTTAACAATATCAAGACTCCTAATCCATAAACAAGATATAAACAGCCAGTGATAGCACACTCACTGCTCCCTCTCTCCCTACATAGATTTACATATGTACACAGAAATAAAGAAAAAATATATATGCATTCATATAGATTTGTGAGTATACACAATACATATACAGAGGGTGCCAAAAAATGTATACACATTTTAAGAAAGGAAAACACTGTAATAAAATTGTAATCCTCAATATATACCAATAATAAAAGATGAATACAAGTCACGTTTGACTTCTGCAATTACAAGAGGTGCTCAAAGTGGTTCCCATCAGCATCCAGACACCTCTGATGACGGTGAACTACAAGAAATACAGAGATAATATCTCTTAAAATGTGTATACGTTTTTTGGCATCCCCAGTATATGTATAAACATATATACATATCATCTTTAAGGAATGTCTTGCACTTTTATCTACAAACAGGTCTTTCACATCATTTTTTTTAAGATACACAGTCTGAGGCCGGGTGCGGTGGCTCAAGTTTGTAATCCCAGCACTTTGAGGGGCCAAGGCGAGAGGATTGTCTGAGCTCAGCGGTTCAAGACCAGCCTGGGCAACTTGGCGAGACCTCGTCGCTACAATAAATCAAAAAAATTAGCTGGGCGTGGTGGTGTAAGAGGTGATGAATTATGTGGAACCTGTGTGAAGCCTTATATATTAAGTGTGATGAATTGTGTGAAATGTAATGAAACTATAACATCATATATTAAGTGTACTGAAACTGTGCGCTGTGACCTCTCCCCTAAAACTTAGTAATTCTTGGAAGCCCCAAGTTGTTATGTTAGATAAGTTAACCAGTTTTTTCTGCTTCTGTAACCCCCGCTGGCAGTGTATAAGTGTTGTGCGATAAGCCCCTTTCAAATTCTGGCGGGGTTTTCTCTGTTTGAATTGTGGCAGGCAAGCCCCTCTTCTGGCGGGCTTTGTGTTGTTCAAATTTGAATTATAACTGCCTTGTGAATTAGGCGGGCTTTTGCCTATTTAAGAAAGGCCCCTGCCACAGTGTGCGGCCCTCGCCTAGAGACCTAAGAGTCTGGTGGGTGGCCCTGGCCAGTTGAACCTGGCTAATAAACCTGTCTCTTGGTAAATTGTGTGTCGGTGCCGTGAATCAAACACTCAGATCCCACATCAGTGGCATACACCTGTAGTTCTAGCTACTTGGAAGGCTGAGGCAGAAGGATCGCTGGACCCCAACAGGTCAATGCTGAGTGTGCCACTGCACTCCAGCCTGGGCGACAGAGTGAGACTCTGACTCAAAAAGAGAGAGAGAGAGAGAGAGACATAATCTCCCTCTGTTGCCCAGGCTGGAGTGCAGTGGTGCAATCATAGCTCGCTATAACTTCAAAATCCTGGGCTTGAGCAATCATTCTGCCTCAGCTCCCAAGTAGCTGGACTACAGATGTGGGCCACCACACCTGGCTAATTTTTTTATTTTTATTTTTGTAGAGACAAGGTCTTGCTATGTTGTCCCAGCTCATCTTGAACTGCTAGCCTTAAGTGATCCTCTCACTTTGCTTCCCAAAGTGCTAGGATTATAGTCGTGAGACACTGCACCTAGCTCCTTACATATCTTTTGTTAAGTGTGTTGCTAAATATTTTATGTTAGCAATGGTATTGCAAATGAAATTATTTTAAATTTTATTTTCCAGTTGTTTGCTGCTAGTACACAAGTACAATTGACTATTGTGCATAGACTTTATAACTTGTACCCACGTTAAATTCAATTATAATTTTTAGCAAATGTTTTTTAGGTGACCTAGAATGTTTTTGTTTTTGTTTTTTTGAGTTGGAGTCTCACTCCGTCCCCCAGGCTGGAGTGCAGTGACATGCTTCTGCCTCAGCCTTCCACGTAGCCAGAACTACAGGCGCACGCTACCACACCCGGCTAATTTTCTATTTATTGTAGAGACGGGGTCTTCCCAAGTTTCCCGGGCTGGTCTCGAACCCGTGGGCTCAGGCAATCCACTCGCCTTGGCCTCCCAAAGTGCTGGGATTACAGGCTGAGCCACCAAGCTTGACCTAGAATTTTTTACACAAATAACCATCTTCATCTTCATGTAAAGTGTTTTTTTTTCCCCCAAGTGTATATCTTTATTTTTCTAGCCTTCCTGCATTGCTAGGCTCTCCAATTATGATGCCAAGTATTAAGAGCACACATACTTGCCTTGTTCTCAATCTTAGGGGGAAAGTATACAGTGTATCACTATTTAATATGTTAGTGTAGGTGTCTTATAAATGTCCTTTATTAAATGGAAGATGTTCTCTTGTATTCTTAGTTTGCTAAAAAAATTTTTATCACAAATGAGGATTTCCCAATGCTTTTCTGCATTTAGTGAGATGATAATATAAATTTCCTTTTTTAGGAAAATAGTGAATTTTACGGACTGATTTTTCAGTACTGAAACAATTTTGTAAATTCATGAAAAATTTACATGAGTTTTAAAAAATTAAAAGGACCTAGAGTAGTCTAAATAATTTTTAAAAGATAGAAAAAAATGAAGAACTTAACCTAATTTCAAGATACTATGATGCTACAATAATTTTGACAATATGATATCAGCATAGGAATAGAAATTTACATCAAAGAAACAGAATAGAGTCTAGAAATAGCCCTACACATCTCCAGTCCATTAATTTTTCAACAAAGGTGCAAATGTCATTCAAGGGAGAAAGGACAGTCAATAAGAGATGCTGGATCCAAAGAAACAAATATTGAACATCTACCCTTATATCACCGCGTATATAAAAATTAATTTATAATGGATTATAGGCCCGGACATAAAACTAAAAAATCTTCTAGAAGAAAACAGAAAAATGAAGTCTTTATGACCTTGGGATACAAAAAGTTTTCTTAAGACACAAAACCATGAACCAGTTTTTTAAAAATGATAAAATGGACTTAATGCAACGTAAAATGTCTGCTCTTTCAAAAAAGAACCACAAAAAAACAAAAAGGTAAGCCATAGACTGGGAGAAAATATACCTGAAAGGTTCTCTTATTCAGAACATGGTATATATGAAAAACTATTTTAACCCAACAGTAAACAAACAACTTAAGTTTTTTAAAAAATGAACAAAAGACTTGAAAAGACACTTCACACCAAAGGAAACATGCAAAGGCCAACAAGCTGGTTGTGAGAGAGCAATGACATTTCTGTATGTAAAAACACAATGAATCTCAACCCTACCTCACACCGTACACAAAAGTTAACTCAAAGTGGATCATAAAAGCTAAAATTATATACAACTTTAAAAAGAAAACAGCAGAAAATCTTCACAATATTGGAATACAGAGAAATTCCTCAGACTAAACACAAAAGCACAAACCACAGAAGAAAAATAATTGGTAAATTGAACTTCATCAAAATTAAAAATATCTGCTCTAAAGAAGGCAAGTCATAGAGTGGTAGAAAATATTTGTAATACAAATATCTAACAAACGATTTGCATCCAGAATATATATATATATTTAAACTCCTACAACTCAATCATAAGAAGACAATCTACTCTCTTTTTTTTTAATGGGCAAAGGTTTGAATATGCACTTTGTCAAAGAAGAAATATGAAAAGACATATGAAGCATACGAAAAGACATCCAACATCATTAGTCATCAGGGAAATACCAATTAAAATCACAATGAGATAGCCCTGCACACCCACTGGAATGGCTAAAATTAAAACGACTAGCCATGCCAGAAGTGGTGAGAATGTGTAAAGACTGCAATGTTGCTGGTGAGACTATCAAACAGAACACCCACTTTGGAAAACAGTTTGACAGTTCTTATATACTTAAATATACCATCACCTATGTGTTATGATCCAAAAATTCCACTCGTAGAAGAAAAATAAAAGCTATATCCACAAGTAGGTGTGTACACAAATGTTGATAGCCAACTTTATACACAAGAACATCAACCTGGAAACAACCCAAAAGTCTATCAACGGATAAATACACAACTTGTGGTACAGTCATCAAATAGAATTCTACTCAGCAATAAAAGGAAAGATCCCCCGCTTGGATGAGAAACATGGATGAATCTCGGAAACATCCCATTGCCTGAAAGTAGCCAGACACTGAATGATCCCATTTATGTGAAGTTTATTTCTAGACCTGTGCTGTCAAAACAGTAGGCCTGGCCCCATGCCACTATGCAAATTTAATTGAAACGCAGTCGATTTTTAAAATTCACTTCCTCATTTGTGCCAGCCACAAGTCATGTGTTCAAGGGTCGCATGAGGCTAGTGGCCAACATTGAAGACAGCTCGGATCTAGAGAACATTCCCACCATCTCATAAATTTCTACAGGACAGGACTGATATAAAACATGCAATAAGCCGGGCTCGGTAGCTCAACCTGTAATCCCGTGCTTTGGGAGGCCGAGGTGAGTGGATTGCCTGAGCCCGCGGGTTCGAGACCCGCCTGGGCAATTTGGCGAGACCTCATCTCTACAATAAATCAAAAACCAGCCGGGCGTGGTAGCGCACGCCTGTAGTTCCAGCTACTTGGAGGGCTGAGGCGGAAGGATTGCCAGAGCCCAGCGGGCCGAGGCTGCGGTGGCCGGGAGCGGCCACTGCACTCCTGTCTGGGCGACAGAGTGAGACTCCAACTCAAAAAAAAAAAACATGCAATAGGAAGTCCAGAGACAGAACCAGATCCGTGGTTGCTGGGGACTCGGGCAGGGTAGGGGGCTAGGTGGAATGAAAAGATTACAAAATGCCACAAAGGTACCTTCTGAGAAATATTGGAAACGCTCTAACTCTTGATCAAGGTGGTGGCTACACAGATGTGTACATGTCCAACCACACACTTTATCCTATATCAGTGTTTCAAGTGGACCACAAGCTGCATCTCTATCTCACTTACTCTCTCACCTTGGCGGTTCTGAACAGTGAACAACCTGGTCAACTATACGAGATGATGCTGAAAACCTCAAATGAACACATAGCACCAGGATGGTGGAATCAATGCATCTGGATCCAGATCCTGCCTCTGCCACTTAACAGGCTGACCTTTGACAACTCAGCCTTGCTAAGGCTTAGTTTCCACACTTGGAAAATGGGGGGGGAACAAGTTTATCATGTAATCCTCACAATAATTCTACAAAGCAGCAATCCCTCAAAAAATAGTATTTTTATCATTATAAAAAAACCTCTCCAGGGTCATCACATATTACTTCCTGATATAGGACCAAGTCTATTTCTTTGAAATCACCGCCAGTACTATAATAATAAAGGCTCAACTAGTTGCATCTTATTGCTTTGTGTAGAATATTATTTGTATGTTAGTATGGGATCATTTTCTTTATCTCATCCAGTGTAGACAGCTAAACGATTCTTAAAGCTCTACAGGTTTACTGGGTGCTCAGCACATGTGCAAGGTCTGACATGTGTTCGCAGGAAGAGCGAGACCAAGGCCCTACCGATAGGGAAATCATGACTTATTACAGAGCCATCAAGGAAAAAAAATTAGAGGCTGGATGTAGTAGCTCACGCCTGTAATCTCAGCACTTTGGGAGGCTGAGGCAGGAGGATCACTTGAGGCCAGGGGTTCAAGACCAGCCTGGGCAACATAGTGAGACCCTGTCTCCACAAAAAAAAAAAAAAAAGGAAAATAAGCTGAGTGTGGTGGCACGTGCCTATAGTTCCAACTACTTGGGAGGCTGAGGTGAAGGATGGCTTGAGCCCAGGAGTTTAAGGCTACAGTGAGCCGATTGTACCACTGCACTCTAGCCTGAGTAACAGAGCAAAAGCCTGTCTCAAAACCAAAAAGAGAACAACAGAAATAAAAAAAGAAAAAAATTAGGATATGAGCTAATTTCATAAAATACTCCAGTAGAGTCCAGTCTGTTAAAAAGTAGGAGACTCATTCAATAGTTTGAGTGTGCTAACCGTCCAACAGACAAAAATGCAGATAGATGGAAGAAACAGCACGAAAGCGTCACCAGTGAAGACCTCGCAGAGAATGTCATCATCTGTACAAGAGGACTGGCCCTGGGAAGTAAGGCCAGGAGTGAACGCAGCACAGAGGGCGTCTCTGTCATTTCTTGGAGCCGGGATGGAAGGTGGTGGCTTGGTCTTGGCTTACCCTTGCTAAGCATAATTTCAGCAGAGACAGCAGAACCACCTCAGATGGGCACAAGAAAGTTCTTCCAACAGGTCAAGGCAGCACATTTTGGAAGCCTGGCAACAGAGGGGTAAGGAGAAGCGGGGGAGGACTCCAGAGTCACCTCCGTGAAGGCCTCGCATGACACATCCAGTGCATCCAATATGCAACAAGATTCTCCAAGCAGCCAACCACCTCCATTTAGCTGGGATCACCAAAGCTCATGTTACCAAGCCATTTTAAATTAATTGACAGGCAACATCAACACACCTATTTGCTCAATTTTTTTCAACCCAGTACTCAACGAGTCATTTTTTTTTAATTAATGGAATTGTCTTTCCAAAGAATTAAAAATACATGTGATGAAAACTCACTCTGGAATAGATAAACAACAGAACCGCTCGGCTACCCTCACACATTCTCATGTTACGGTCTCCCAGTAAAATGATCCCGATTTAATCAAAAGAAGATATGACTCGGCTTCTGCAAACCCTTTTCTTCATGGTTGTGTCTGCTACACCCCTCGTATCTGGGTCCCTGCATCTGATATCCAGTCCGCATTTCATCATCACACCGAGTAAAACATTTTCCAGACTAAATAACTCTCCAGCCTCAGTCATTCCCCCACCGGGCCCTAGCACATGGAAAGCATTTTAAATCCACCTACCTAGAGTATAAGATGGCCCTCTGCAGCCATTTTCTTTTTTAGATCTAGATGATATCTAACACCAGCTCCGATGAAGGCCTTCAGTGGCCTTCTGGTCAACAAGCTTAAAAAATCATCCCTGCTCCTCACAAATGCCCATCCATGACATCAAATTTTGGGTGGCCGCCCAAGGCAGCAGCTGACTCAAACGGTTGATGTCATTCTAATGGCTTGTTTGGGTAGAGTTAAAAATGCAAATAGAACACCTCGTTAAAACTCAAAGTTCATTTCGGCTGTGCCTCAGATTGACCACTGAGAAGTCATCAACCAAAGTAGAGATGTAATAGCATTCATACTTCTTACTTGATTGGAAAAAAAAAAATGAAGCAAACAAGTCTTTTTAGGGTTTCTTTTTGGTTTTGAATTTGCTTCATCTGCAGGCCCACACCTTAGCACTTTCGCTGTGTTTTTCTGGATGGTGTAATCCGAAGTAAAACATACAGAGTTGTTTGCAGAGTCTATGGTCTGAAGCAAGCAGGGTTGTTCTGACCTGTCCTACCAGCCTGTAAGTCATTTCTGAGGCTCCAGCAGGGGTGGGAGGTCCGAGTATGCAAAGAGGTGGATAGAGGCGTGGGGAATGAGGGGAAACAAATTCCAAATTGCATCACACAAAACAGGTACTATCACACTTGGCTAAGTAGAGGAAGTACCGTGAGCATAGCTCATTTTTTATATCATTAAGCCATTGCTTCAAATATCAGTTGTGATTTTTTTTTTTTTAAGTTGGAGTCTCACTGCTTCGCCCAGGCTGGAATGCAGTGGCACACTCAGGGCCAACCCAGCGTTGACATGCTGGGCTCCGGCAATCCTTCCACCTGAGAAAGCCAGAGCTATAGGTGTTCTCTGCCACAACCGGCTAATTTTTTGATTTCTTGTAGAAATGAGGGCTCTCCAAGTTGTCCAGGCTGGTCTTGAACCCATGGGCTCAGGGAATCCCCTTACCTTGGCCTCCCAAAGTACTGGGATTACAGGCTTGAGCCACTGCGCCTGGCCCAGTTGTGAGTTTTATGAGTGCCAGGGATTAAAAAAAAATTTTTAAAAAGCTTTGGCGAAAGTGCTATACCACAATCTACACTAACTCTTTAACAAACCCCTGCTATATTTTTCTGATTATAAAAGTAATACAGGGCGTGGTGGATCATACCTGTAATCCCAGCACTTTGGGAAGTTGAGGTGGGAGAATTACCTGAGCCCAGGAGTTGGAAACTAGCCTGGGCAACACAGCAAGACCTCATCTCTACACTAAATCAAAAATTACCCAGTGTGGTAATATGCATCTGTAGAATCAGCTGCTTGGAAGGCTGAGGCAGAAGGATCGCCTGAGCCCAGCAGGTCAAGGCTGTGGTAGCCATAATCGTACCATTGTACTCCAGCCTGGGCAACTCCAACTCAAAAAAAAAAAAAAAAGAATAATACACATTTACTGTGGAAATTTTGACAAAAGTCTGATTGGTAAATGAAATGATACTATCCATAAGTCCTAATTTTGTTGTAACTTCCAGTTTTCCCCCATGAACGTATACCTTTTACAGAACTGAAATTATGCTACATATGCTGTTTTTATCCTGCTTCTTGAGACAAAACACAAGTTAAGCATCCCTTATTCCAAAATCTGAAATCCAAAAGACTTCAAATCGGAAACATTTTGAGCACTGACATGAAGTAGAAAATTCCATACCTGACCTCATGTGATGGGTCACAGTCAAAACTTTGTTTCATGCACAAAATGGTGCAAAGTATTATATAAAATCACCTTAAGGCTATGTGTTTAAGGAGTAAATGTAAGCTCAACATAAATGTATGTTGAGCTTAGACCTGGGTTCCATTCCCAAGATATCGCATTATGCGATACAAATATTCCAAAATTTAAAAAAAAATCCAAAATCTAAAACACTTCTGGTCCCATGCATTTGAGATAAGGAACACTCAACCTCATAAGATCATATTATCTCAATAAAACAACATAATACCATCTAAAGAAATAACTTTTGGATATAATGAAACCTATATAAACTGCAGCAATCTGTTTTCCAAAGTTCTAAATGTTATTTTTAAAAGGAGGAGATGGCCAGGCTCAGTGCTCACACCTATAATTCCAGCACTTTGGGAGGCAGAGGCGAGATGATCGCCTGAGCCCAGAGGTTCGAGACCAGGCTGGGCAACTTGGCAAGACCTCGTCTCAACAATAAATAAAAAATTAGCTGGGTGTAATGGCACATGCCTGTAGTTCCAGCTATTTGGAAGGCTGAGGCAGAATCACCTGAGCCTAGCAGATCGAGGCTGTAGTGGTCGTGAGCATGCCACTGCACTCCAGCCTGGGCAACAGAGTGAGACTTCAACTCAAAAAAGAAAAAAAAATAAAGGAGGCAACATGGACAATTATACCGCCCTGCCCCTGAAATCACACATACTCTCACCTGTTTTACATATTTGTAAACACTGCCTCATCCTTGGCATATAACACCCTCCAGATTGCTCAATTGTTCTCCCATGTGCTGGTCAACCAAAGGGTAAGATCCATTCATTCACTTATTCAACACACAACTTTTGGACACCTACTGTGTGTCAGGCCCTGCGCTGAGCGCCAAGCATAAGTGGTCCACATACAACTACTCTAAATGGTCTAGTTGATATGTATCAAGGGGATATTTGCTAGGCTTAAGTGAAGGTTTATGTTTAATTAGGCCAAACAGAGCCAGGTTTGAGGCCAATCTGGTCAACACTAGCCTCTCTCATTCACCAACTTGACATCCACCTCAGGTGTGGTGGTGTGCACCTGTTGAATCAGCTGCTTGGAAGGCTGAGGCAGAAGGATCGCCTGAGCCCAACAGGTCAAGGCTGTGGTAGCCATAATTGAGCCACTGTATTCCAGCCTGGGGAACTCCAACTTAAAAAAATAATAATAATATAATAATAATAATACACATTTACTGTGGAAATTTTGAAAAAAACCTGATTGGCAAATGAAATGATGCTATCCATAAGTCCTACTTTTGTTGTAACTTCCAGTTTTCCCCCATGAACATATCTTTTACAGAATTGAAATTATGCTATATATGCAATCTCTTCCCCAAAGTTCTAAATGTTATTTTTAAAAGGAGGAGATGGCCAGGCACAGTGCTCACGCCTATAATCCCAGCACATTGGGAGGCAGAGGCGAGATGATTGCCTGAGCCCAGGGATTCAAGACCAGCCTGGGCAACTTGGCGAGACCTTGTCTCTACAAAAAATAAAAAATTAGCTGAGCGCTGTGGCTCACGCCTGTAGTTCCAGCTAATTGGAAGGCTGAGGCAGAATCACCCAAGATGGTCTGAGTGGTCTGGCCCCCTCTTCCCTGAACCTGGCCTGTTCATCCCCACTTCTGTGTTCTCGTCATCTGTCCCAAGCCCCCTCCACTGTCCCTTCTGCCAAGCCACATTCTGCTCAGGAAGCCTTTCTGACTGGTGTCTACGGGGTCTGACAAGTGGGTTCACAAACTCATCCCAGAAAACGTGCTACATGCCTCATGGCTGAATATCATTAAGGTCGCCTTCGAAGCACTCCTCTTGGGAAGCTATGCACTGACACCAGCACCTAGTCCACCCGTCAAAGCAATTTTGGAACTCTTTTGCTGGAATGACCATCAGAGCCGTCGTCGTATTATCCTTGATGTTCTAATGTCATCAAATGTCTTCCTTTCAATATTTCCTTGATCTTTGGGTAAAGAAAGAAATCACTGGGGGCCAGAACAGGTGAGTAGGGAGGGTGTCCCAATGTAGTTATTTATAGTTATTTGTACAATGCAGCCAATGCTCACAGTGTTTCCACTGTTGCAAACTTCAACGTCAGACCTCAACAAATAACAACGGCGGCTCTGATGGCCATTCCAGAAAAAGAGTTCCAAAATTGCTTTGACGGTTGGACTAGGTGCTGGCATCGGTGCACAGTTTCCCAAGGAGAGTACTTCGAAGACGACCCCAGTGATATTCAGCAACGAGGTACGTAGCATGTTTTCTAGGATGGTTCGGGAACCTAACTGTCAGACCTTCGCTCTCAAACCTAATTGTCAGACCTAATTGTCAGACCTTCACTCTCAAACTACTGTGACACCAACCATCCAGAACATTCTTTAAACAACCCTGACTTCCCAGTTCCCAAGTGGGAAGGCGGTAGTCTCTAGTTCAGGCACCAACATCTCGTTTTCTTGCTTATTTCCCACAGCTAAGCAATGGATGCATTGAACACTACTAGTCACGCAACCATTCCTCTCAGGAAGTCCTCCAGCTCTGAAAAGCTTTTTCAGGAACACTCTGCCTCTCAGTTACGGCAGGCATCCTTTTTTTCTACTCTAATTATCTCAGTTGCTCTCCTGTATTGGATGACAGCTAAAGGTAAAGCTCCCCTGAGATAGTAAAGTTGGACTCACTCTACCCACAACTCCTCAAGAAAATACAACTCCAGTGAGTACAGCAGCCTCTGGCTAGGCCTCACCCCCGCACCCGGCATTAAGACCTCTGTCTTAAAGTCAACACGAGGCACCATGCTGAGAATCTCACGTGTATTATCTGACTCTGTCTTCACAGCAACCACATTGAGGTGTGAATCAAGATTACAACTTCCAATTTGGAAACAAGAAAACTGAGGTTTAGAGAGATTAAGCAAATTAGAGTCCTACAGCTAGCCACCGGTGAAGCAGTAATTCAAATCCAGCAAACGCCTCCCTATCTAGCAAGCCTTTGCCATGAGCTACCGCAGCCACCTTCCCTAATAGTCTTCCTCACGTGTTCTTCCTCGAGAGGCTCAGACCAATAATTCTCACATTTACATCAGCATCAGAATCATGGGCGAGGGAGGGAAGCTGGGCGCGGTGGCTCACACTTGTAATCCCAGCACTTTGAAAGGCTGAGGCAAGAGGACTGCTTGAACCCAGGAGTTCAAGACCAGCGTGGGCAACATAGCTACAAAACAAGCAAAAAAAAAAATAGCTGGGCTTTGTGGTGTAGGCCCGTAGTCCCAGCTACCCAGGAGGCTGAGGTGGAAGGATGCCCTGAATCCAGGAGGTCAAGGCTATGGTGAGCTGTGACCATGCCACTGCACTTTGCCTTGGCAACGGAGAAAGACCCTGATCAAAAAAAAAAAAAACATCATGGGTGGGATTTGGTAAAGATGCACTTGCTAGGGTGGACCCCCAAGAAATTATTCCAGGAACGAGGAGGAGATCTGCATTTTTTTTTTTTTTTTGAGTTGGAATCTCACTCTGTCGCCCAGACTGGAGTGCAGTGGCCGCTCCCAGCCACCGCAGCCTCGAACCGCTGAGCTCTGGCGATCCTTCCACCCCAGCCTTCCAAGTAGCCAGAATTACAGGCATGCGCTACCACGCCTGGCTGATTTTTTTATTTATTGTAGAGATGAGGTCTCACTGCCCAGGCGGGTCTCGAACCCGCGGGCTCAGGCAATCCACTCACCTCAGCCTCCCAAAGGCGCGGGATTACAGGCTGAGCCACCGAGCCGGGCTGAGATCTGCATTTTTAACAGGTCACACTCCTGCCACCACCACCAGGTGACTCTGGTCTTCAGACTACACTGAAAGATGCTGCCCTGAGCACAAGGAGACTGCATCAGGGGAGAGGCTTTTGTAAAATGGCTTTACTTTCCTCATTACCCAGGATCCATTGGGGCTTTAACAATGGCAGAGAGTTACTGTGTAAGGAGAACAGAGTTTCAGTTTGGGGTGATGAAAAAGTTCATGAGATAGATGGTGATTAATAGTTGTGAAACAATGTGAGTATACTTAACCGCCACCAAACTGTATACTTTAAAAAAGTTAAAATGGCTCATTGTAGGTTACATACATTTTACCACAATGTTTTTTAGAATGTCAGGATGCTGGCCGGGCTCAGTGGCTCAGCCTGTCATCCCAGCACTTTGGGAGGCCGAGGCAAGTGGATTGCCTGAGCCCACAGGTTCAAGACCAGCCCGGGCAAGTTGGCGAGACCTCGTCCCTACAATAAATCACAAAAATTAGATAGGTGTGGTGGGGCGTGCCTGTAGTTCCAGCTGCTTGGAAGGCTGAGGCAGAAGGATCGCCGGAGCCCAGCAGGTCGACACTGGGGTGGCTGTGAGCATGTCACTGCACTCCAGCCTGGGCAACAGAGTGAGACTCCAATTCCAAAAAATAAAAAATAAAAAGAATGACAGAATGCTAACCTCTTAGTTGCTCTGGGGAAGATGTCTCTGACACTATCTCCTGCTGACCCAGAGAGAGGGAGGTTTCATCCCATGGGTCCCTTTGAAGAAGGGACCGCCAAAGGCCAAAGGTAGAGCCAAGTTGGCTCTGGGTGGCCCCTCTTCAGTTCTGGGCTACTATGCAGACTCAGGTCGAGGGGACAGAGCTGCGCTTGGAATTCCCAATATCCTGCAGCATGCCCCCCGCCCCACAGTTAAAAAAACCAATGTCCAGTCCTTGACATAACTCACAAGTGTCCATGGACACAGGGAAGAGGGAAGAGAAGGGCCCAAGGGATTCTGGGAAAGAGCCTCTTCAGGGATCCAGTGACAGCTCCCCAGGGACCGTCGACCAGTCACTCAAGTATCACCTGGCCCTTTCTGTCTCACCTTTCTGATTTCAGCTCAAATGCCATCTCCTTAGAAAAAGAGCTTCCCCCACACGCCTGCCCTTGACCTTCTGTGATATTACCCTGCCTGGCTGTCTTCTGAGCATGAACCACCGCTGGAGGTTATATGTGTTTTGTTTTGTTGAGTCAGAGTCTCACTCTGTTGCCCAGGTTGGAGTACACTGGCATGATCATGGCTCACTGCGGTCTCAACCTTTTGGGTTTAGGCGATCCTCCCATCTCAGCCTCCCAAGTGGATGGGGACTACAAGTGCGCACTGCCATGCTTGGCTAATTTGTGTGTGTGTGTGTGTGTGTGTGTGTGTGTGTGTGTGTGTGTGTGTGTGTGGAGACAAGGCCTCACTATGTTGCCTAGGCTGGTCTCGAACTCCTGGGCTCAAGCGGTCTTCTTGCCTGGGCCTCCCAAGTGCTGGGATTACAGGCATGGGGTACCGTGCCCGGCATATGTATTATTTCAGTGTGCACAAGTTACTTGCTTGCCTCCCCTGTCTAGAATCAAAATGTCTGAAAGCTGAGAGTGCACCGTTTTTGTTTACTGCTGTATTCTCAGGGCCTGGTTTGAGACATAGTTGGAACACAATACGTATTTGTAGAATAAATAGATGAACCAGCCTCGTGTGTTTCACTCCGTAGACTCAGTTATTTCTACCTCGCAAGGTGATCCATGGGAAAGGTCAACTGTGACTGAGTATGCCAAAGTGCTTCGCAACAGGAAAGATGTGCCTTCCGTGGTGGGATGACTGTGCTTGGGAGGGAGGGAAGTCCAAAAAGCCCTGAGAGCCTCTCGAGCCTCCTCCTGGGACCCTGGCATGGTGGCGTGCCCCTCTCCACTTCTCCACCCCTCCTAGGCGGAGTTTTCTGGAATCTAAAGATGACGGTGCAGAACATCCAAACTGAATGTGACTACCCTAGGACAGGGTGGGAGCCGCTCGAGGAGTTTTCTCATTATCGATCTCAAGTGACAAGATGTTATTTACCAAGGCAGGGATCTGCCAGGAGGCAGATCTAGGGAAAGAACCACAGAGATGCTCCCTGCCCTGGCTTGGTTGGTTCAGCCAGCCTGAATAAGTGAGTGAATGCCCGGTATGTTCCAGACTCCGGGCTCAGCCCCCGGGAGAGAGATGGTCACAGTGGAGTTAGGGAGAGAGACACTAGGCAGAAAACTCAAATTCAGTGTGGTGAGTCTGGTAGTCATGAGAGGCCTTCTGGAGAGATTGATGCCTGAGCTGAATTTAAAGTAAGTATAGAAGAAGCTGGCACAGTGGCTCATGCCTATAACCCCAATACTTTGGGAGGCTGAGGCCAGAGGATTGCTTGAGCCCAGGAGTTTGTGACCAGTCTGGGCAACAGAGGGACACTTCATCGTTAAAAAAAAATTTAAAAATTAGCTGGGTATGGTGCCGGGCATGGTGCCGGGCACCTGTAGTCCCAGCTATTCAGGAGGCTGAGGTGGAAGGATTGCTTGAGCCCAAGGTGTCAAGTCTGCAGTGAGCTGTGATAGTGCCACTGCACTCCAGCCTGGGCAACAGAGTAAGACCAAGGAAGGAAGGAAGGAAGGATGTTCTCAAACCCACCCCACCGCTCCCCAAATCCATCACTCCCGCTTTGGCAGGAACAGGGCCGAGGTGGAAGACCACACCTCATCAATCACCTGCACTTCCAGCTTAATGACTCCGAGAGCATCCATCGAGGTGGAGCGCAGCATGAGCTGAGCCTGACATGCAAATTCCCTGCCATAAGAGGTCAGTGGTCTCCTAGCCGTCAATCCCCGGGGGATGATGGGACCAGGGCACGGAGGGCAGTACCTACTCAGAGCTCAACTCAAGCTCCATCCATGTTTCCACCTTGCAAAACCTAGGCGCGAGCTCGGCCTCCCTCGCCTGCTGCTGCGTTCCCCCAGGGAATAAGGTCTTGTTCCCCTAAGCCATGGCAGCAATGCTAAGAACCAGAATGTTCTGCCTCCTGTCCTCCTTGTGAGCTTCTTGTTGCCCCAGACAGCATGTAAACTCCCGGCTTACTATTGACCCAAGTACCCCAGTCTCTGCTCAGCACCACCTGGAAATAAACATCCGTAGGACGGACAGGTAAGAAAGCTGGAAACAAGCTCTCTCCCATCAACAGGGCAAGGATTAAGCAAAACACGGCACGTTCATGCCCAGGAAAGCAGGTCTCATTGTTTTCACGACTTTGACGTAGATACATTTACCTCGAAAGATTTCCAGAACATACTGTTACCGTTTTAAAAAATAAAAATACAGTGAGCAAGGCATAATATGAGCTCATTTAGATAAAACGAAACTACACATAAAAGTATATCTTTATGTTCATGTGTGTGTCTGTATAACTATAGAAATATACAGAAAAAAGCCTATAAGAAAACCCTCCAAACCGAGTGATTCCTGCAGAGCAAGTAAAATTTGAGGACTAACCAAGGGCTTTTACTCTATCTGTAGTGTTTTTTTGTTAGAGGTGGGGTCTTGCTAAGTTGCCCAGGTTGGTCTTGAACTCCTAGCCACAAGCGATCTTCCCACCTCCCAAAGTGCTGGGATTACAGGTGTGAGCCACCCAGCCCGGCCATATTTCCATTCTTTACAAACAGGAATGTATTCACGTATTACTGGTGCAATCAAAAATAAATAACAAAATATAATTTTTTAAAACCTAAAATTATTCCGTGAGATTTTTTTCCATCCTGTAGAACTTTGCCTTAATGAGTTAAATGCGAGCACCAGGAAGGCAGAGGAACTAGTTCCCACTTGGGCAAGAGTTTGTTTATGCTGCTTATCGCAACTCAGAGCCAACAATGCTAACTAAGGCTTCTGAACCGCGCCAGCCACTCCCTGGCCATCCCATCCCCTCCCACCCATGGCTTCAACTATCACCTCCATGTGGACGACTTCCAAATGCCTCTTTCCAGACACAGCCTCTCCCTCAGCTGCAGGCCTGACTTTCCAGCTTCCTGCTGGGTGAAGCCAACACGCCTGGCCGCCCCCTCCACGAATCCAGTTCTTCTGCCCAACTTCCTCCTTCCCATGAACTGGCACCTCTTTTTCCCCAGAAAGGAAACTTCCTAATCAATTCCAGCCCTCCTTATCCACACAGCCAGCCCCAGATATCCAGTGAGTTGTCACAACCTGGTGATTTTTCTAGAAGGTTCTTCCCAACGAATGACTCCCTTCGGTTGCCACTGACACTGCTCAGATCCTTTCCCCCTGGATTGGCAGGATCACCGTCACGTGGTCTCCTGGTCCTGGACCACTCTGACCTACCTGTGAGACGTCCCACTAGGTGAAGGACCCGCCTTCTAGCCCGTGAGGTCCTTTGGGATCTGCCAAGAGGGCAGACCTAGGGAAAGAACCACAGAGATGCTCCCTGCCCTGGCTTGGTTGGTTCGGCCAGCATGAATAAGTGAGTGTGTGCCTGGTATGTTCCAGGCCCTGGGCTCAGACCCCGGGAGAGAGAGATAGTCACAGGGGAGGGCAGGACACAGAGGCTACACAGAAAAGTCAAATTCAGCGTGGTGAATCAGGTAGTCAAGAAAGGCTTTCTGGAGTGATTGATGCCTACGCTGAATTTAAAGTACAGAAGCAGCCCCTATTGTATTCACTATCTTCCCAGTTTTGAGTCATCTGCAAATTTGGGAAATATGGCTTTATGCCTTTATCCAAGTAGCTGATAAAAACGCTGGGCTGAGCCGAGAACAAGGGTCTGACTACACATCTCTTTCCAAAGGAACGCAGAGCTAATCGCTAGAGTAAAGCAAGTAACTTTTTTTATTTCAGAAAGAACAACATAGTGAGACCTCATCTCTGCAAAAAATAAAAATAAAAATTGGCTGAGCATAGTGGTACACCCCTGAGGCAGAAGGGTCGTCTAAGCCCAGGAGACAGAGGCTGTGGTGAGCCATGAGCATGCCACTGCGCTCCAGCCTGGGCAACGGAGTGAGACCTTGACTCAAAATAAATTAAATAAATAAATAAAAATCAGTATCTCTTCCCCTAAGCGGCCTGAGGTGGCCTGTGAAAATGGTATGATAGTCACTTGACCCAGAACGCCCCACAGAATCTTGCCAATCTAGAAGTTCAAATCTTTGTGTTCATTTTGAGAACACTCATGAAACTGTCCAGGCCATCAAAGGTAGGCATATACAAAAGCCACCAAGTATCTGAAAGAAGTCACTTTACAGAAACAACGTTACAAGGCTGGAGTTGGCAGGTGTGCCCAGGTCAAACGGGGGCTGGACACAGGCGGGGGGTCTAGAAAGAGTGCTGAACTTTTGCTGCAAATGTTTTAAAATGCAGAGAGTAATGCTGAACTTCAACATTTAGAGGTAGATTCTCTGGTCTTTGAGCACATTCAGTTAAACAAAGCACCCAAGATGCATCACTTACAGAGCTCACGGTGGGAGTAACCCATCTGTGAGTGCCCCGGCCACATCGACATGACCCTTACTGAAAAGGAACAAATTGTTCCTAAACCAGAGGAGGAAGTTGAACATTAAAAAAAGATCTCCTGAGCCAGATGTGGTGGCTCACACCTGTAATCCCAGAGCTCTGGGATGCTGAAGTGGGAGGATCACTTGAGGCCTGGAGTTTGAGACCAGCCTAGGCAACATAAAAAAACTAATGGCATGAAAATAAATTCAGCATGAAATCATCACAAATCAAAGAATGTTAAAAAATGAGATAGGTACCAGAGTTATGTCCATTTTACAGATCCAGAAACGGATGCAAGAGAGATTAAAAATAGCTTCATCTGTGAATCAGAACTTATCTCAAAATAAAATTTTATTTTGAATTGGAGTCTCACTCTGCCATCCAAGTTGGAGTGCAGCGACTGGATGTGGTGGCTCACGCCTGTAATTCCAGCACTTTGGGAGGCCTGGGGGGAGGATCACTTGAGGCCAGGAGTTCAAAACCAGCCTGGGCAGTCATGGCTCAACTTCGTGAGCTCAGGCAATCCTTCTGCCCCAGTCTCTGGAGTGCCACCACACCCAGCTAAGTTTTTTAAAATTTTTTTGTAGAGGCGAGGTCTCACTATGTTGCCCAGGTTGGTCTCAAATTCCTGGGCTCAAGCAATTCTCTCACCTTGGCCTCCTAAAGTGCTGGGACTGAGCCACCATATCTGACCTCCTGGATAAGACGAGCCTTAAAATGGAGGCAGCAGAGAGTGCGGAGGACTGGAAGGTGAGGCCTCTACTGCTCAGAAACCACAGACTCGGTCAGGGTGAGGTTTTTGACCTCAGCAAGCAGCTTGATCAAAGTTCTATTCACCACGATGGAGAAACAGAAGAAATGCATTTGGGAAAAGACTGAGTTCAGTTAGTTTTGAGGAGATGCCACACGGGCCACTGGATATTCAGCTCGGTGCGGGGGGGGCTGCCCAGAGCCTTGGAATCATTGGTGTAAAGGGGCAGCTCAACCCACGAGGTGGGCACCCTTACCAAACATTCTTGGTAGAGACATTGACGTTTCATGTGTTCGTGCCCTGTCTCTTAAGTGGACCAAGACCTTGGATGGCAGACCCTGAATACAGAATGAAGAAGGCAATCAATCTCCTCTTTAGAGACCCAACCCAAAGTGTTCAGTTTCAAGAGGAGCATAGCCATAAATCAAGAGGGGGGAATGCCTGTGAATGAGTTATTCCAGAGGAACTGGAAGGGCTTTCCCAACACACAGCAACCGACTCGCTCAAGCATCCCCCTGAGTGAAGAGAGCTGGTCCCAAGGTGAGCAACCCTGCCTCTCCTTGTACGATGCTGTCTCTTATTCCTTGGGATGTGCTGCCCCAGTTCCAGGAACCCTTGCTTTCAGGGTTCTTGAATCAAAAAGAAAACTCTTTGGAATGGAAGAAATGAGGATGGAAATGTCTTGCAAAAGAAAACACCAAGCAGGTCAAGCACGTAGGTTTACACCTGTTATTCCCAGCACTTTGGGAGGCTGAGATGGGAGGATTGCTTGAGTCCAGGAGTTCAAGATCAGCCTGGGAAACATAGAGAAACCTCTTCTCTACAGAAAGTTTCAGGTCCTCACCTGCATCGCCATGTGGCTCAGGTGAGCTCAGGTGGGCATTCGATGTGGGGGTCTTGCTCACCACCATCCCCACCAGTCAGCACGGTGCCTGACACAGGGGAGTGACTCAAAATGATTGTTGAGTGAATCAGTGCTGAACAGATGGGGAAAAAATGAGAAAAAAAATTAGAGGAAAAAACGGAGGAGATGGAATGAGGGGTAACATTAAGTAACAAGAGTCAGAAGTCAACCAACTACCACTTACATCTAAACTAAAATTCTTCTTTGCTTCTCTACTAAGACATCCACACAGTAAGGTCAGTTGTTGAGTCTCACAGGCACTGTCAAATGCAAATTTAAAGTATTTACCACTGAACCTTTTTTTTTTTTTTTTTTGAGTTAGGGTCTCACTCTGCTGCCCAGGCTGGAGTGCAGTGGTACGATCATGGTTCACTGCAGCCTCAAATTCCTGAACTCAGGCGATCCTTATGCCTCAGCCTCCAGAGTTGCTGGGACTATAGATGCATGCCACCATGCCTGGCTAATTTTTTTCTCTCTTTTTTTTTTTATTTTGTAGAGACAAGGTCTCACTATGTTGTCTAGGCTGGTCTTGAACTCCTGGGCTAAAGCAATCCTCCCGCCTCAGCCTCCCAAAGTGCTAGAATTGCAGGCATGAGTCACCATGTCCAGCTCGCCATTTAATTCTTTAAATTTCATACCTGATTTCTCTTTTTCCTTTCTATACACCTTGGGAACACTTCCCGCCCCCCGCCCCGCCTTAATCTTTCACCTAAACTAAAACTTGACCCTGAATATGACTCCTACTAGGTTCTTCGGGATGATATATCCCAAGTTTTGTCTTGCAGGTTTGCTGACCTGCCATTTATAATAACATTTATTTACTTTAGAAAAGGAAGTCCACATTCCATGTCCAGAATCCTCACGTATGGTGCCTCTCCATCTAACACTAAAGTTCCAGTTCCACCTCTCTTGGGAGGAGCACAAAGAAATGAGTGTCTGTTTAAAATTTTTTTACAAAGCCTTCCATTTTCTTCTCGCAGGAAGGCAGTCATAGAGGTTACCTTTGATTAATACCGAAACTTCTTTTCAGAGCACAAGTCCATCATCCCACCCATGGTGTGCACGCTATTCTCACTCACTCCCATGTAAGCAGTGTTCCTCGCTTCATACCACATCTGAAACTGTCCCTGTCCTGCTTAGGAAAGCACAGGGGTCTCTGGAATTCAATCTATATACTGTCAGGAGCGGTAAGCTCATTTTAGTTCTGACCTTTGAGGTCCATACTAAAATAGAGCTATTTTTTTAATTCAAAGTAAAATCAAAATGGCTTCCAGATTAATCCCTCTATCTGAGAGATTTAATCAATTAACAAAATGATATGAAGCAGCCACATCAGGACTGCAAACATGGTTTAATGATAGGAAATTTGTCAACACGCTATAACGCATCAGTTGGTCAAATGTGAAGAAAAGCATACAAGGATTATCTTTTTAGCATTTGATAGAATTCAGTTCCTGTTAATATATTTTTTTCAATCCAGGAATACAAAACTACTCCCTCCAAGTAGTTTAAACTATCTTAAACCAAAAGCAATGCCATACTTACCAGCGAATATGAAAATCATTTTCCACTAATATCAGAATAAAATAAGTCTATTATCCTCATCCTTAGTTACTAATGTCCTGGAATTTCTGATTTAAAAGAAAAATAATCATTATTTGTGGATAATATAATTCTCTACCTAGAAAACCCAGGAGAATTAACTAAAAAACTAAGTTGATTAAAAAAATATATAAAACATGTAGAAAGAAATGAATGAGAAATAAAACATGTAGAAAGAAATGAATAAGAGATATTAATATAAAGAATTCTAGAAAACTTGACTGAAAGATACAGAAACATTTAAGTAAATCAAGAAACATACTAGAATCGAAAGACTAAATACTGCAAATGTATTAATTCTTGCTGAATTAACATAACCCCAATCAGGATTTCAATAAGGCTAACATAACAAAAACAGTATGACAATCATTCAAGAAGTTATAGATAGGCCAGGTACGGTGGCTCATGCCTGTCATCCCAACACTTTGGGAGGCAGAAGAGAGAGGATTGCCTAAGCCCCAGGGGTTCGAGACCAGCCTGGGCAACTTGGCGAGACCTCGTCTCTACAATAAATCAAAAAATTAGCCGGGAGTGGTGGCGCATGCCTGTAGATCCAGCTAAGGTAGAAGGATCGCCTGAGCCCAGCAGGTTGAGGCTGTGGTGGCCATGAGCATGCCACGGCACTCCAGCCTGGGCAACGCAGTGAGACTCCAACTCAAAAAAAAAAAAAAAAGAAAGAAAGATCAAGTGGTGCCAGAAATAAGGCCCTCCTCAGACCACTGCCCCTACTCACAAAGTAATAAAGGAAACTTCCTTGAACTGTAGCCATCTATAACCAATCAAATCACTGCAATATATGCACTGGTCTTGTGTGGAAAATGTTGTAATCCTGCTACAAAGCCTCTGTCTCTGCCTACATAAGTGAAACCTTAACTTCTCCATTCTAGAAAGCTGACCCCACTCTTTTACAGTCAGTGCTTTCTGGGTGGCTCTCAAACTTTGCACTCAAATAAACTCTACACTTAATCATATTTTCTGAATCTCATTATTTAAGGTTGACAATCTTCATTACATTAGGCAAGGAGTCCAGGATCCAAAATTGTGTAGGATATCTGTAGGGTACAATCTCAATTTTGTTTGAAAACCAAAGTCCTGGCTCTGCTGTGCCCCAGCTAGGTAGCACTGGACAAATCCAAGAGTCTCTTGGAGAGCAGCTAATTCCTTCAACTTTAAAAGTGAGAGAGAGCCAAACTTGGACACTCTCCTTTTTAGCCTTCAAATCTATTTAGGGGATGACACAGCATATAATCAAAAACTAATAAATAAATTATAAACACATGCCTGTCTGCACTAATCCTTTAAAGATAAAATATAAAAGTCCTTTTTATGTCAGTAGCTTTAAGGATATGAGTGGTTTTTGGTTACACGGATGAATTGTATAGTGGTTAAGTCTGGGCAAAACCTAGAATTTTAGCTGTTAAAAACAAAATTATGTTTTGTATTAAATATTTTTTTAAAAGATAAGTATCTTCTAAATAGGTGTCATATTTTAGATCTGAGTGCTCAGTGAGTGAGAGTCCATTAGAAATCACAGCATGGCTAGAAATAAGCACAGTTTCTTATCCTCCGTGACTAATTTGATCTGGGTTTGCCTGCCTGCAACAGGAACAGCCTTCACCTGTTGCCAGCCATCCCAGGACCTGGCATCGGAGACGCCCGGGCCATTCTCAGTCAGCAAAAGGCCGTCAAAGGCCTGACTCCAAGAGTGTCACAGAAGAACACGCAGGGTTTGCCTGATGTCTGTGCTGCACTGACAGTGCAGGAAATTAACTTTTGGAGTTCTTTTTGCAAATGTAGATGCTTCCACGCACAGCTCAAGAGGTTCCTGTATCCCTCTCTTAGATCCAAATCATAATGGAGCCTATTTCTTTCACAACAACCTCTAGCTTCACCAACCCCTACCACTGTGGATTTTAAAACTGTGCCCAAGCCACGATGAAAAGAGAAACCTCAAGCGCAGTGAGCCAGGCTGAACGAGGAACAAATTAGCCTGCTGAACGGCAGGGATGTGAATCCACTCAGACCCCAGCAGTGAGCAAAATCTGCTCGAGCTCTGCCCTGGCTGTCCAAACTCATTCCACCTCGGAGGAGGAAAGGAATACCATTCCACGCCAAGAGTATTTCACTCTTGTGAATTTCACCCACCTTCCTGAGATTGCAGACGGCAAGAGACTACTTCAGTCCTTCCAGGCAAACATTTCAGAGGCGAAAATATGTTCAATCAATGAAATCTGAGTTCGCGTTATGAGTGTCAACACATGGATTGAAACCTTCTTTAGAAACGACGGTAACTTGAAACAACTCCAGCGATATCCAAATTAAACCGTGTTATATGATATTTTAATCCCAACGTGGATAACATGCACTGGGTCACATGCGTTTTTCCCAAATGATTTTTTTTTCCATTCTCTGGATTTTCCATAGTCGGTAATATTATATAGTTTAAACCTAAAATGAAGTCATCAAAACAGAGTCTCTCCTTGCTTCTGCCTCTTCCTTAATTCTGAATATATGAGCCTGACTGTTTTATTATTCCAATGTAGCTGGTCCCACAAAGCAATAAAAATAGACAAACGCCGGCTGACTTTTGGCGCGGCTGTGGACTTGTGTGGATGGACGATCGGTGCCTCCGAGGGACACTTCTCACTGTTTTTGCCAACGGAGCACCTTTTGTTTCGGCCACCGTACCATCACAGAGCCAGCAGCAGTGCCACCACCAAGGAGACGAGACAACAGAGGTGGGGCAAACAGCATGGCCGACACTGGCCAGGACTGCTTGACTAATAACCCAGTCCAGATCAACCCTTGTTGTGTTCTGCTGCATTTCCCCCCAGGTATCTTCCTCTTTCCCCATTCCAGCAAGTGGTCCTGTGCTCTCTGCTTCAGGGGAGGAGGCTGGGCATGCAGGGCAGAAATCTGTGAGTCCTTTTGGCTTTTGCTTTCAAAACGCGAGCTCCAGAGTAAAGAGGAAAGGGTTTCAGGGTAACGGCTGTATTATAGACCAAATATTGAGCAGAAGCAGAGAGGAGACTGGAGTTTCATTCTGTCCCTCTCCCTGAATCCTGGCTCCTACTAGCTGAGGGCAGAGAAAAAAAGAAGAAATGTCCTGTAGGAACCGGGAGTGATGGCTCATGCCTGAAATCCCAGCACCTTGGGAGGCTGAGGTGAGAGGACTGCTTGAGCCCTGGAGTTTGAGACCAGCCTGGGCAACACAGCAAGACCTCATCTCTATCATAAAAATAAAATAGTTAATGAATTAAAAGAAGAAATGCCCTGTAGGTCCGGAAAGCAGAAGGAACCCCACTTCCTGGCAGAAAGAATTCCAATTCCTGGCAGAAGGAATCCCACTTCCTGGCAGAAGAAACCCTGCTTCCTAGTAGAAGGAATCCACTTCCTGGCAGAAGGAACTCCACTTCCTGGTAGAAGAACCCCACTTCTTGGCAAAGGAACCCACTTTCTGGCACAAGGAACCCCATTTCCAGGCAGAAGAAGCCCCGCTTCCTGGCAAGGAACCCCGCTTCCTGGCAGAAGGAACCCCTTTCCTGGCAAAAGAAAACCCACTTCCAAGAAGGAACCTACTTCCTAGCAGAAGGAACTGTGCTTCCTGGCAGAAGGCACCCCACTTCCTGGCAGAAGGAACTCCATTTCCTAAGGGGAACCCACTTCCTAGTTGAAGGAACCCACTTCCTGGCAGAAGGACCCCCACTTACTAGAAGGAAACCACTTCCTAGTAGAAGGAACCTACTTCCTGGCAGAAGGAACCTTGCTTCCTGGCATAAGGCAGTGAAACCTTAGAGACCTTAGGGAGACATGGCTGCTGCAACCATGACAAGCAACCCAGTAAAAGACATTCGTGAACAGGAACAACGGGCACTTCAGTAGCAGCCAGGGAAGGAGAGAAAGTAAGACCTTCCCCTCCTCCCCCCACTCCAAGCTGTAACACCACCCAGAGAACAGGGGAGTGGAAGCCCAGGACAAAGATGAGGCTGAATTATTTTCTGCCATTCAGTCGGGATTCTCAGGAACAATAATAAAAACTATCAAAACAGCTCATACTTTTTGGATTCGGCTTTGGTATCAGGTGCTGTTCTAAGCCCTTTACACGAATTCTCTCACTTAATTCTCACAGTAACCTATTCGAAAGAGACTCCTATGACCCCTTGACCCCTCCGTTATGCAGATGAGGACATTTAGGCCCAAATAGGCCAAGTATCTGACACAAGGTCAGACTATAAGTAACCAAGGTGGGATATAGACAAATCCAGGCACAGTGGCTCACGCCTGTAATCCCAGCACTTTAGGAGGCAGAGGGGAGAGGATTGCCTGAGCCCAGAGATGCAAGACCAGCCTGGGCAACTTGGCAAGACTTTGCATCTACAATAAATTTTAAAAATTAGCTAGGTGTGATGGCACGCACCTGTAGTCCCAGCTACTCAGGAGGCTGAGGCAGAAGAATTGCTTGAACCCAGGAGGTCAAGACTGTGGTCAACCGCGATCGTGCCACTGCATTCCAGCCTGGGCGACAGAGTGAGACTCCGACTCAAAATATTAAAAAGCAAACAAATTCAAGCCACCTGACTCCAGGTGCCAAACTTCTCAAAGGAAATGAGAGAAAAGCCAATTCTATTTCTCATATCCAAGTCTGTAGGTGAAAAAATCATACAAACAGCACCCTGACTTTGGGTTTAGTTCTTCTGAAAATCCTCTCTCTGTCTCTCTAACAACAAATGCCCCTTTTCTCGCAATATCTAAGGCAGAGTCCCAGGACACAAGACGAACAAGAGCAGGACCGCTGGGCAGAACAGAGAGAAGGCTGCGGTCTCCCTTCCCAGCCTCCCCCTCACCCAGCGGAGGCCTCAAGCCCTCTGGACTCCCTGGTCCAAACCAATATCGCTCTGAATTATGTGCTCCAGAGACCAAAGCAGCCCAGCTGGAACAGCAACACCAGCCAGAGAAATCCAAAGGAAAGGGCACCAGGAGCCCCCGACTGGCAGGCACACAGGGCCCTCCCCGTCGGGCCTGACACTAAGCAGCCCGAGTGGAGCCCTGGAGGGCCCAGAGGAGGTGGAATTCCGGGCTGGAGCAGAGAGTCAGGAATGAGACAAATCCAATAAACAGGCAGAGGTGGGAAATGCAGCCAGCGGGGCGCCAGGGCCAGCGGTCTGTGGTAAGGGAGGCGGCTGCAGGAACAGAGGTGGGAGCAAGAGGAGGCCAGCCCAGGGGCTGCTCCCAGGCCCGGGCCGTCCAGATGCCTGCTAGGAGGTGGCAGCAGTGAGCACTTAACCCAGGACTTCAACAAGGAGGGCGGGCGCTGGGGGTGGGGAGGGGTACTGGGACACCGCCCTCCTTCCAGCACTGCCCTTTCCCGGCATGGGGTCACCTACCATCCAGGGGCGACAGTGTCAGACTCAACAGTCAGAAATGCCTGCCTTTGGGAGCAGGGGGGGTGACAGCCAAGGGCGCCCGATGGGCCTGGACTCACATCCCAGCTCTACTGAGTACTCGCTGTGCGACCTTGGGCAAATGACTTAACCTCTCAGTGCCTCATCTGTGATACACAGATAATACTTACCTCAGAAAGCGCTGTGGGCATTAAACAAGCCAATGCCTATAAAGTATTTAGAACAGCACCCAGTACCAAGTTGTTCTCATACATATGTTACCCAGATTCGTCTCAAACTCCTGGCCTCAAGCAATGATCCCACCCTGGCTTCCCGAAGTGCTATGATTACAGGCGTGAGCCACCGTGGCTGGCCGAGTTCCTCTCTTCTTTTGGGAGGTCGCCTGGAACAGCAGGGCTGGTCAAGGGCAGGACTGGACTTTCACTTTCCCTCCCCAAGTGTGGTGAGCCTAAGAGGTCTCTTCTTGGTCTTTTGGTGCGAATCTGCATTTGAAGAAATGCTCGAGTAACCGCCTGCCGTTTCTCCTGTGAGGATGAGATTGAAGATGCTCGGCCATTTGTGCGTATCCCTGCAGGACACCCTGCCTCTCTGTGGCCCGGGAACATGTATACATCCCTTGTGGCACAGTCTCTGTTCTGTGGTCTTAGTCTCCCCACTCACCTCACCCCAGTGACCATGACTTAAGGACCACTCTAGTGGTCACAGGCTCTAGAATCAAGCTTATTTGGGTTTCCATGGGCTTTGCAATCTTGGACAAGCAACGAACCTTTCTTTAAAGATAGTAATAATGAGGCCAGGCTCGGTGGCTCAGCCTGTAATCCCAGCACTTTGGGAGGCCGAGGTGAATGGATTGCCTGAGCCCACGGGTTGGTGGCAACTTGGCGAGACCTGTGTCTACAATAAATCAAGAATTAGCCAGGTGTGGTAGTGCGCACCTGTAGCTCCGACTACTTGGAAGGCTGAGGTGGAAGAATCGCCAGAGCCCAGTAGGTCAAGGCTGCGGTGACTGGGAGCGTGCCACTGCACTCCAGTCTGGTGGGCGACAGAGTGAGACTCCAACTCAAAAAAAAGATGATAGCGGTTTTACAGGGTTGCTATGAGGCCTAAGTGAGATAATGTGACAGACACATCCTGCGTGCTCGGAGTTAGCTACTAATGTGACAGTTTCTTCCCCATGGGCCCACCCAAGTCTTTCTGGTCTGCAATGCTAGGTTTTGAAGAGGTGTGTGTGTGTGTGTGTGTGTGTGTGTGTGTGTGTGTGTGTGGTGGGCTTGAAGAATGGCCTCCCAAAGATGTCTAAGTCTGAATCTCTGAAACTTGTGAATGGAGTACTTGACATGATAAAAGGAACTTCGCAGGCATGATTGTGTGAAAGATATTCAGATTATCCTGGTTTACTGGGTGGGCTCAGTCTAATCACCAGGGGCTTTTTATTTATTTATTTATTTTTAGTTGGAGTCTCACTCTGTTGCCCAGAGTAGAGTGCAGTGGCACATTCACAACCTGCTGGGCTCTGGTGATACTTCTGCCTCAGCCTTCCAGGCAACCAGAACCACAGGTGTGTGCCACCATGCCTGGCTAATTTTTGATTTACTGTAGAGATGAGGTCTTGCTAAGTTGCCCGGGCTGGTCTCGAACCCACGGGCTTAGGCAATCCTCTTGCCACAGCCTCCCAAAGTGCTAGGATTACAGCCTGAGCCACCGAGCCCGCTCCCCCAAGGTTTTATGAGAGAGACAGAAGCAATGTGAAGCCAAGCCTCTAGAAGCTGGAAAAATCAAGAAGACGGATTCTTTCCGAGAGCTTCCAGAAGGAGTGCGGCCCTGCTAACCCAGAGAAAAGGCTGGAGTCCTGATCTCCAGAGCTGTACGGTTACAAATTGTTATTGTTTAAACCATGAAGTTTGTGATCTTACTTCACAGCCGTTGTGGGAAACAAATACAGTGTGGAAGAGAAAAAAGAAAGTGGTCAGGAGTGAAATTAAAATATGAGAACAGCCAGGTGCAGTGGGTCATGCCTGTAACTCCAGCATTTTGAGAGGCAGAAGTGAGAGGATGACCTGAGCTCAGGAGTTCGAGACCAGCCTGAGCAACTTGACAAGGCTTTGTCTCTACAATTAATTTAAAAATAGCCATGTGTAGTGGTGTGCGCCTATAGTCCCAGCTACTCAGGAGGCTGAGACAGAAGGATCCCTTGAACCCAAGAGTTTGCGGCTGCAGTGAGCCGTACACATGGCACTATACTCCATCATGTGTGACAGGGTGAGACCCTGACTCAAAGAAAAAAAAAAAGAGGAATTCAGTTTCCCCACAGAGACTTTCCATGAAGTCAAATTGATGCAGAACTTCTGAAGTCACCCCCAGGAAGCCTAGAGCCCTGCTGGGCCACCAGAACAGAGAGGTCCATGCCAGGACCAAGTCATCCCCATAGCCCACCCCACAGCAGTCATGCATATGCAAGCCCCTCTATGCCACAGCTTTCAATGTGGGTCCCGTGGTTTCACCAGCAGCCACTCAACCTCTTTTCCTACCAGCAAATGGCTCAGCACCAAGTGTGGCGGGCACAGGGTGGACAGGGGCACGCTAACCAGCAGCTCATCATGCCTATTAGGGAGCGTTCAACCATCCACAGCATTTTAAAACCTCAACTGCTAAACAACTGAGCCAGAGGCGTATCTGAAATTTCCATTATAACGAGCTGGGTTAAAGCTATTCGGTTTAACCCAGACCAAAAAAAAGAAAAAAAAAAAAAAGAGTCATTTGTTTTGGGTCATGAGCCCAGAGGCTAATACAGGACATCACAGTGGTCAAAATAATGGACTCTAGGGATGGGTGCAGCAGCTCATGCCTGTAATCCCAACACTTTGAGAGGCCAAGATGGGAGGATATCTTGAGGCCAGGAGTTCAAGATGAGACTAGGCAACATAGTGAGATCTCATCTCTACCAAAAGTGTTTTTAAATGAGCCAGGTGTGGTGGTGCACGCCTGTAATCCTAGTTACTCAGGAGGCTGAGGTGGGAGGGAGCATCACTTGAGCCCACGAATTTGAGGTTGCAGTGAGCTGAGGAATTCGAGGCTGTAGTAAGCTATGATTGTTGCTACTGCGCTCTGGCCTTTGCTTGCTCACACCAGAGTGAGATCCTGTCTCAAAAGTGAGAGGGGGGAGATCTCGCGAGAGAAAGAGAGAGAGAGAAAATGGACTCGAGTCAGTCGCTCACTTTGATTGACTTTGGCACTTTCTTGCATGACTTTATGCAAGTTACCTAGACTTTCCAGTGCCTTGGTTTTCCCATCTTCAAAATGGGCATAATAATGGAAGTCCACACTCCCCAGTCCAACATCCAAGGAGCCAACTGTGATTCAGGAGCTTTCTGGATTTTGTAATGGTAAGAGAGTGCATATGCCATATATTACATAACTTCCTGTGGGAGCCACAGCAAATCAAACATGCCCATTATTTCTGAAGCAGAAACATACGAGCAGCTCTCATCGAGTGAGAAAAATAAAGACTGTCATAATCTCACACCAGTTCAGACTAAATTTTGTAGCCAAACTTAGGAAAACCATGGTTTCAGAGCTTTCTTGGCTCCAGAATTACAGGTAAAGATAAACGATCTCTTGCACTAAGAGAGATTAATTCTAAGAATTAAACGAGTTAATCGATGCAAGCTTGGAATTGTGCCTGGCATGTCGTAAGCACAGTGAAGTGTTACCCACAACGACTTCTAGCATTTTCATCTAAACAGACAGTAGGAGATTATAAACAGGAAACTTTAAATTTATGACTAAATTTAGTTTGGAAACCAGTTCACTTTGGAGATTAACAGGCATTAACCCTTTGGAGCCTTCCTAAGAGGATGGAAATACCCTATCTCGGCACTGTCCAGTACAGTAGCTACTGCCCACATGTAACTATTCAGCACTTGAAATGTGGCTAGTTCATTCATTTAAGTTTAATTAATTTAAATATTATTATAAATAAGCCTGGCGCGGTGGCTCGCGCCTGTAATCCCAGCACTTTGGGAGGCCAAAGTGAAAGGATTGCCAGAGCCCAGGGGTTCAAGACCAGCCTGGGGAACTTGGTGAAACCTCATCTCCACAATAAATCAAAAAATTAACCGGACCTGGTGGCACACACCTGCAGTTCCAACTACTTGGAAAGCTGAGGTGGAAGGATTGCCTGACTGAGCCCAGCATGTCGAGGCTGCGGTGGCCAGGAGAGTGCCACTGAACTCCAGCCTGGGTGACAGGGTGAGACTCCAACTAAAAAAAAATGTGCATATATAATATATATATATATATATATATATAATATATATATATAAAAACAAATAGCCATGCATGCTAGTGGCTGCCATATTGCATAGCACAGCTGTTGAGGGCTGGGTTCTCAGTCAGGCCCATGGAAATCTATTTCAGCTGTAACCCAGCTGAATCCCTACCTCGGTGAACACAAGTCTGCACTCTACCGTCCAGGGAGCCGGGCACAATGCTAGAGAGATTTTGGTCCTCCCGTCCAGGCCCCGTGGTTGGTCCACGACAAGATACATCTTCGCTACCTTCTTCTTTTCTCCACTCCCCACTCACCCCGTCTCCAAATCTCCCCTTGGGGACCCCACATAACTGGGCCCCATGCTCTCCTAAGCCCCATCAGTTCCCCCTGCCCAGTCATCTGCCTTTTCTCCCCCCCAACCAAGCCCCTGTTTGCTCAGTGCCAAAGGTCTCCACTGGATGCCGGGAGGAAAGTGACTTCAGCAACAAATTCACACTCTTAGTTGTTTCTGCTTTTTCTGGCTTCTTCCCTGCCTCTCGTTTGGAACTGAGAAGCTCTGGGTATTTTGTTGTTCTTGTTTTTCAGCAGCAGAAACAGCCCGGGGAGAGAGGGAAGAAGCCAGGACTGCCGCAGTTGCCCTGTATGGCCTTCCTGTTGGCCAGGTGTGTGGAAAGCAGGGACGTGTGCATGCGTGTGCACACACTCACACACACTCACGTGCAGCACGGCCTCCTCTATGCAAGTCCTTCCTCTTGCCCAGACATGGAAAATAGTCCCTACTCTCTGCTTTAGAAAACCCTACCTCAGCCGGGCTCGGTGGCTCAGCCTGTAATCCTGCGCCTTTGGGAGGCTGAGGTGAGTGGATTGCCTGAGCCCATGGGTTTGAGACCCACCTGGGCAACTTGGCGAGACCTCATCTCTACAATAAATCAAAAAAACCAGCTGGGCATGGTAGCGCATGCCTGTACTTCCGGCTACTCGGAAGGCTGAGGCAGAAGGATCGCCGGAGCCCAGCAGGTCGAGGCTGCGGTGGCCGGGAGTGGCCGCTGCACTCCAGTCTGGGCGACGGAGTGAGACTCCAACTCAAAAAAAAAAAAAAAGAAAACCCTTCCTCCAGTTATGGTCCTTGTCAATCTTCCTTGATTCATCAAGAAGTTGCTATGTAACACACTGCACATCAAACACATGTTTAAAGCAAACAACAAAAGCCCAGAGAAGAACATTCAGGACGGTTGCAAATAGCAAAAGAAATCCAACCACCTTCATTGGAATCTTCCCCACAAGCCGCTGGAGTGCAGAATATTTAACGACACAGGTCAAGCTTGGAACACACCCAAGGAGCTCGTGTTACCAGAAGGACTGGAAGAATGTCACTTCTTACCTGGTCCCAAGGCTGGGACCAAAGGCATAAAGAGAGTGTCCCCATACAGGGCTGTAAATGAAGAATAGTGTTAACAGTATTATACATTTCTCTCCAACTTTTCAATTCTTTTCTTTTCTTTTTTCCAACTAGAGACAGGCCTCACTGTGTTGCCCAGACTAAAGGTGCAGTTAATGGTTATTCACAGGCATGATCATAGCTCACTGCAGCCTTGAGCTCCTGACCTCAAGCCATCCTCTCACCTCAGCCTCTCAAGGAACTGGCCTAAGGGCACATGCCACCATGCCAGGCTTCCATCTTTCAATGATCTTATGTCTTTCTCCTAAGTTGAGATGTCTGTTGTAGAAGCAAAGTCTTCACATGGAATACCGACCCACAACTATTTCCAGAGAGCCTTCTAGGGTGTGCCGTGGAAGCCACAGTAAAGACCTTCCATTAAAAAAACTCACCTAGACGACAGAGAGCAGAAAGAGACCTCCAGAAAACATACTGCGGGAATCAGAGTAGGGGGGAGATTGACCATTTCAGGCTGCGTGTCAGGGAAGGTCTCACAGCAGCAATGAAACTCAGTCGTAAGGATGGTTAGGACTTAGTGTGGAGAATGTGGGGCAGATGGACCATCAGGAAGAAGCAAAGCTAATGTGGATCAGCGGTCCCAACATTTTAGGCATCAGAGACCGATTTCGTGGAAGATAAGTTTTCCACCGACGCAAGGGTGGGGATCACCAGGCATTAGATTCTCATAAGGGGGCTCAATTTAGATCCCTTGAATGCGCGGTTCACAACAGGGCTCACGCCTTTGAGAATCCAATGCCACCACTGATCAGACAGAAGACAGAGCTCCCTTGCCTGCCATCCACCTCCTGCTGTGTGGCCGGGTTCCTTACAGGCCAGGGCCCAGGGCCCATCTGCAGTCCGGGGGGTTGGACCCCTGATCCAGATGACAGCACCGCAAACATTCCTCAGAAAAGTATTCATGAAGACACAGCTGCATAGGACACCCTAAAGATAACCCTCTTCTCCCACCATGACAAACACCATACCTGTGGGGTCACTCGCTTCCACCTCTCAAGTCTAGCTCTCAAAAATTCTCCCTAGTGAAGCTCGGTGGCTCAGCCTGTCATCCAGCACTTTGGGAGGCCGAGGTGAATGGATTGCCTAAGCCGGCGGGTTAGAGACCAACCCCGGGCAGCTTGGTGAGACCTCGTCTCTGCATACATCAAAAATCTGCTGGGTGTGGTAGCCCGGGCCTGTGGGTTCCGGCTGCTTGGAAGGCAGAGGCTGAAGGATCGCCGGAGCCCAGCAGGTCGACGCTGCCGCACTCTGGCCTGGGCAACAACAGAGTGAGACTCCAACTCAAAAAAGAAAAAAATTCTCCCTAGTGGGGTCCAGCATTCTTGGCCTGGGCAGCTCCCATTCTGTGACAGTAGCCCCACCCTCCCCCTACTGAGGATTCCTGCGAGAAACACAAGAAAACACACAGATCCTGCAGGAATCTAAATGACCCACGGGCCAATTTTGCATATGCAACCGAAAGGATGACCTTCCTGCAGATAAACCTCTTCAAAAAAGGAATCCTGCTTTCATCTCTTCAGGGAGCTCACTCCTTAAAACGACACTGATTAATCCCTAAATGATGACTCTTTCTCACACTGAATAATTAGTGGACTCCGTTGAATTTTGTCTCTCGGCTTCAGTGGTCGGGGGAGCTGGCGGGCAAAAGCCACCGATTTACACCGAGCCCTTAACATGAGCTGGCCAGGACTTCTGGAGCTCTGGGCTATTTCTCATTGCAGCCTTAAAGGACTTGCAGACATAGCCATTCTTCCAGTCGCCAGTGAGAGTGGGGCCAGGGCCAATACGGTATTTTCTAGGACTCGACGTCCATAAATCTCTCCAGGAACAGTCTCTCTCGAGCACTTTCCTTGAAACACTGTTGCCAGGTGCCGCGGCGGGCAGAGCCGAGAGTTTCTGCCCGGCACCGGCCGCCCCGTGGCGTGCACACGGCGTGGAGAGGGGACCCGAGGCTGGCCAGGCATCCCGCGGCGCGCGGAGGGCACTCGCGGGGCGTCCCCGTCCCTGCGGCGGCCGGCCCGCATCCCCCGGGGCTCGCCGGCCCGGTGTCCCCGGGGAGGAGGGCGGGGACTCGCCCGCAGGTAGCGGGGCTGGCCGCGCCCCACCGCGGCGCCGTGCCCCGGTCGCCGGCCCGGCTGCCCCGGCCCCGCGCGCGGGACGGAGCCCGGAGCCGCGTCCCCACCTCGCCGGGTCGCGCCGGCGCCCCGCGGCCGCGTCTTCCGGACCCGCCGCCCGCGCGCCGGTCGCCGGCGCGTGGGCTGTCCCGGCGGCTGCGTGTCGCGGCAGAGCCGACGCCCGGGAGCCCGGCGGGTGCCCGGGAAGCGCCGCCGCCCCCTCCCGCCGCCGCGCGGCCCCCGCGGCCCCCGGGTCCCCGCGCCGGCCCGCCTTACCGCGTGCGCCCGCGCCCGCCGAGCTGTGCGCGCTGCCCGGACCCCGGCGGCGGCGCGGGCGGCGGCGGGGCCCCCGCCCTGGGCCGGCTTTCCCAGAACTCGCCCTCGCGGGTGAGAGGCCGCGAGCGCCGCCGCGGGCCGCCGGGCGGCCGGGGGAGCGGCCTGCGCCGGGCCCGCCCCCGGCTCCGGCCGCGCGGGGAAGGCGGGCGCGGAGGGCGCGGAGGGCGGACCCGGCCGCCGCCCCCGCCCCGGCCCCTGCGAGCCGTCCGGGGCGGCGGGGTCGCCCGGCGCCGGGGAGGGGCGGACGCGAGCTCGCGCCTCCCCGGCGGGCGGGCAGAGATGGAAAGCGAGGCTCGCGGCAGGTCCCTGACACGGCCACGGTCGCTCTGGGAGACCGAGCACCGAGGCGCGACTCCACTGCGACTCGTGTAACAAGTTCCACGTTACGTGTGACAAGTTACGTTGTTACTCAGGTAACAAGTGCTCTTGTTCCTCAGCACCTTCGATGTGGCGAGCGCCCCGTCGGGTTCCGGAGATCTCCTTTTGCTGGTAATGGTGGCCCCCGGGCCTGCGGACTCCAGATCCAGTGCTCTTTCCTTGCCAAAGCGAACCCGGAGATATTCACGGCTGCTAGAAGCCACAGGCTCATCACAGAGCCTCCTTAGCCGCCTGAGCTCGTCCTAGGAGAGCCAGAGGCCTGGTGAAGAATTCAGGCCTACTTCTCCTCCCTCGTCTAAACCCGTGCCTGTCCCCTCTTTACCTGTTCTTGTGGAAGACCTTTCGAGAGGCCTGGCCTCTCCCTCCTGCAGCCCAGATCGCCTTCCATCTGCCTTCTCCCTTGACCAAATCTATCCCTCCCACCACGGCTTTTATTATTCTTCCTCTTCCAGACTTTCACCTACACAGAAGCCTTCACGCGGCCTTGTTGTCCCAACTCTCCGTGGCCGTAGGAGCCCAACATGCCCTTGCTCGTGTGACAGGATGTCTCCCCCCTCCACCCCTGCACTTGAACTTGGGCTGAGCCTTCCACCCCGGAGCATCACTGCCTCCTCTCACCTGCTTTTCCCCTGTTCGAGTTTGACCCTTTCTCTCAGGTCCCTTTTAACTCGGCTAGGCTAGATGGCTCTCACCTGTAATCCCAACACTTTGGGAGGCCGAGGTGGGAGGATCATTTGAGCCCAGGAGTTCGAGACCAGCCTGGGCAACATAGCAAGACCCCCCCATCTGCAATAAAGATAAATTTTAAAAATAGCTGGGCAAGGTGACGCTAGCCTCTAGTCCCAGGTAACTCGGGAAGCTGAGGGGGAAGGATGGCTGAGGCCAGGAGGTGATCATCCCACTGCACTCCAGCCTGGGTGACACAGTAAGACCTAAGACTTTGACAGGAAAGAAAGAGAAAAGGAGAGAGAGAGGGCAGGAGGAAGGGAGGGAGGAGAAATAAAAGTATTCTCCTCTTTTGATCCTGCACAGTTCAGGAGAGTTTGGAGCAAAAATGCACAGGAGGGCCAAGGCATTCTGCCTATAAGAAAAATCTGCCAGATTGGTCCACAAGCTGTTTTGCTGTTTTCTCACCTCTAGATCTCTCACGAAAACTAACCTCCCTTGGGGTCTGGTTTCAGAATGTTCTCTGCACAAGGCACTAAGGAAATTCTTCATCAGGAACTTGAGATCTTAGTACTAGACAATGGGAAGCGGTCGTTCACTCCAACCCCCAGGCTACGCTGTGCTAGACATGTCAATAAAGGAGCCAGGGAAAAGGTCACATCACTGACCATAAACAAGGTGGACTGTTTACTTAATAAACAGAATTATATCACGGTTTTAGCATTTGTTTAAATGAATCTAGTAATAGGAAATCTCACCCATCACCCAGAGGACCCAAAGACTTGTGTGGTTTTTTTTTTTTTAAAGTTGGCCCATGGGAATTAGACTGCTACACACTGGTGGATACACAAGCAGTTAACACGGAATAAATTCTCCACATGAGTCACCACACCATTAGTAGCCAAGGCGAACCCAGGTCTGTTGAGCAGAAAAGTTATTCGAGTGTGATCATCCACGTGGCCCCGTCCTTGGAAAGGGGCGCCTTCCCCGACTCTTTGCAGAGAGAGCAGGTCCAGATATGTGTCCTCTGCTCGCCCCCTCGCTCCGGCTTTAAATGAGGCTGGAGGGAGCCTTGTCCCCGAAGCTGCCTCACCGCATTGGAATGTCTGAGCTAACAGTACTTCCAGGGGGGTCATTGCTCCTCGGAACAGCACTGCCCAGACTTTCTGGAGATTTTAATTCACTCCCCAGCCTCGCCAACCGTTGCACACAAGGTGCCTTTTTTACGCCCTGCTCTCTGTTCAGCGAAACATGCAGCCCATCTCAGGGGAACAATGGCTCCATTCAAGACGTTTTCCAAAGTGCGCCATATAACCTCCACGCTGTGGGTTGCCGCCAGCCATTATCGAGAGGAAGAAAGACAGTTAGATAAGGCGCCCGAGAATTGGGGGAGCACTGGACAGCTTCCATGGAAAATTCAGCATCAATAAACTAAGCGATGCATCTCTTTAGGCAAGCTCATTCTGCACTGTCAACAACAACAACCCTGAAAAACAATGCTGCAGAAAGTTGATTTAAACAGAGCCCATCTGTGTCTGCAATTTCAGAAGGCTCGGGCCTCTGTTGAGCTTGTTACATAATGACCTCCATTCAATGGAAATTGATGTAAGTGATCAGCAGTTGGGACTTAAGAATTCGCATCGTAAAATCATTTTAAGAAATGGAACCATCGCCCCTCTTCCTTTCTGCCTCCCGATCCTGTGATTTTCAGATGAGGGGTGGTCTCTGACTTCATGGCTGTGGCTGCCAGTGGGAGGCCCCCTACCCTACACTGCACACATTGCAGAAGAAGGATTGGCCCGCTGCCACCCTCCGCAAGCCAGTCATCAGTTAACCCATTTATAAACAAGCCCTTCAGTTGGGAACTGACCATTCGGTACTGGCACCATGGACTAGTGAACGCATCGATCTTTGTTAAGCAGCTGCTGATTGACAAGCGGAGAAATGGGCCGACAGACATCTGGGTAGCCTCCCAAGACAAGGAAGGATGGTAGGAGCAAGCCAGCCCTTAGCTTTAAGAGTGGCCATAAGCCGGGCTCGGTGGCTCAGCCTGTAATCCCACGCCTTTGGGAGGCTGAGGTGAGTGGATTGCCTGAGCCCGTGGGTTCGAGACCCGCCTGGGCAGTGAGACCTCATCTCTACAATAAATCAAAAAATCAGCCGGGTGTGGTAGCGCGCGCCTGTAATTCCGGCTACTCAGAAGGCTGAGGCAGAAGGATCGCCGGAGCCCAGCAGGCCAAGGCTGCGGTGGCCAGGAGCGGCCACTGCACCCCAGTCTGGGCAACAGAGTGAGACTCCAACTCAAAAAAAAAAAAAAAAGAGAGTGGCCATGGGGTCCCTTTCCAAGTCACTGCATCAGACTGTACCAGGCTTGCTAGAGGTCTGCAGATAACCTAGTGAGCTCAGACATTGAGCCAGAGCCAAAAGCAAGCTTTCCAAGACTTATCACCTGTGTGGGGTGAGATGTGCAGTTTGAGGTTGGTGAAATGCAACCAGCTTGCTAAAGCAGTAAATGTCTCCATCGGTACTAGGTGGGGAGGAAGAGATCCCACAGGTGAGATGGTCCTAAACATTTCTCTCTTTTTAAGTTGGATAGGCCTAGCCAACTTAAAAAGAAAATTGTACTGGGTCATAGGCATTTCTAAAGGATTAATTTATTATTTAGCCTTCTCCCTTAGCACACGAACAGTCTACTGAGTTTTAATAAAGTATAAGCCTTGTATGTGACAAAAATGAAAAGTGCTTCTATAACATTTTCATGGTAGGGAGTTGTTTTGTTGTTGTGTACATCTATTAAATTATATGATACTAGAACTTTGAGTACTATGATGACTATTTCTATGGTTGATCGCATGGACTTAAGCATCTGATACTGCATTCTAAGAAAGGTTGTTTTTGCAATTAAATTATTTTAATTAAGAAAATGATCTTGAATAAACTCTTAAGCAAAATGGGTAACTAAGATTTACATTATTAACGTTTATAGTTTAAGCTAAAAACAAATAAATAAATAGACATCTCTCTCTACGCAGCCAGTGTTAGGGGCACAGACCCTGGAGTGGGAATCTCAGATCCACTCCCCAGATATGAAAAGGGATCCAAAAACCCAAAAATCATCTTTTGGAGGATGGATCCCTTGTAGAACTAGGGAAAACCACTGGCAGCATGTACCAGCTTGTGAGAGGCTGTGTTCAACTTCAGTGGATTTTTTTTTTTTTTTTTTTGGAGATTCTTTCATCACATCTGCCCATTTCATAATGGGCGATTTACAAATGCACCTGTCCACACCTCACATCATGCCGAGTGTTCAGCAGTTTTTGACCAAAAATGCCATGATCCCCATGCTCCACCCTCCTTATTCATCCGATCTCATCCCAAGCAACTTTATTTTTCTTTCCCCAGCTGAAAAAAGTCCTCAAAGGAAAACATTTTGCCCGTGTGGAAGAGGTGAAACAGAAGCAGTAAAAGACATTAAAATTGACAAGTTCGAAAATTGTTTTGAGTCGTAGAAAAAGCATCTCGATAGGTGTATTGCATCCAACAGAGAGTACTTTGAAGGTGACTGAAGTCTAAACATGCAAGAATATGTACACGTTTTTAATAAATAAATTCCAGATTTTGGGGGTCCCCTGTATGAGCCCTCAGATAAGTTACTCACTGTCTTTGCCTCGCCTTTCTTCTCTGTAAATCATGTCTATCCCTTCAGGGTGGTTATGATTATTAAGCACTTAGAATTTATAAGGACGTGTTAATTAAATAAATAAAAGTCCAAATTTTATTTTCATTTATGTTTACTGCATTTAAAGGCCATGAACTTTCAAATATTTTGTTAATGTTTTGTCAAACAATTCATCCTGTTTCCTCCCTTGAAACATTCGTGAATCTCATCGCAATACCTGGTTCAGAGTCGCTATCAGCCAAAGGAGGGTCCAGCTCAAATTGTCTCAAGGAGCCATAATGAAAAATTGTGGAAGCACAATTTTTTTTGGTATTTTTTTATTATTTTAAAGATGTGGGGTGCAGTTCAGGGTTAGGTATGCAACTGTTCATTAAGCAGGTACTCTTCTTGATGAGGTGTGTCGCCCCACCCTCCAGTAGATTCCCACTACTGCCAATCCCACTTCCCCGCCCCCATCCAAGGCAGTTTCAACACTACTGCCAATCCTTTTCTTTTCTTTTCTTTCCTTTTCTTTTTGAGTTGGAATCTCACTCTGTCGCCCAGACTGGAGTGCGGTGACACGGTCCCGGCCACCACAGCCTCAACCTGCTGGGCTCTGGCAATCCTTCCGCATCAGCCTTCCAAGCAGCCAGAACTACAGACGTGCGCTACCACGCCCGGCTAATTTTTTATTTATTGTAGAGATGAGGTCTCACCAAGTTGCCCAGGCGGGTCTTGAACCCGCGGGCTCAGGCAATCCAATCACCTCGGGCTCCCAAAGTACTGGGATGACAGGCTGAGGCACCAAGTCCGGCCTCTTTTTTTTTTTTTTTTAACTTTTAATTTTTTTTGTCTTAAAGATATGGCGTACAATTCAGGGTTAGGTATACAAATGTTCATTATGCAGGTACCCTTGTTGATGAGGTATGCCCCCCTTCCCCAGGCAGATTCCCACTACTGCCAATCCTTTTCTTATAGTATTAAGGTAATTGTTCAAGGTCCACTTATGAGTGAGAACATGTGATACTCAGTTCTTTGTTTCTGTGAAAGATCACTCAGTATTATAGACTCTAAGTCCATCCAGGTTGCTGTGAAATTCATGATTTTGCTCTTTTCATGGCTGCATAATATTCCATCGTGTATATGGACCACATTTTTAAAATTCAGTGCTTTTTTGATGGGCAGCGCGATTGGTTTCATGTTCTTGGGAAGCACAATTTTTTAAAAAAAGTTTTTGCTGCATTGGAATCCCAAAGCATAGACATTGGAGCTGAAGACTTCTCTAGAAGTAGTTTTATGGTTTTGAATTTTTTTTTAAATAGCCAAATGTTCCTTAATGAAGAAACCTCTGATGCGATCATGGATCATGGAACTCTGAGGAAACAGTGTTTCACTTGTAAAACACCATCTTGGTGGAGGAGATGCGAGTCAAAGGGTACAAAGTTGCAGTGATTTAAGATGGGTTACATCTTAAATACAATACAAAGTATAAACCGGAGTCGGTGGCTCAGCCTGTAATCCCGAGTTTTGGGAGGCTGAGGTGAGGGGATTGCCTGAGCCCACGGGTTGGAGACCTGCCTGGGCAAATTGGCGAGACCTCATCTCTATAATAAATCAAAAAATTAGCCAGGCACGGTAGCACACGCCTGTAGTTCCAGCTACTTGGAAGGCTGAGGTAGAAGGATCGCCGGAGCCCAGCAAGTCGAGGCTGCGGTGGCCAGGAGCATGCCACTGCATTCCAGTCTGGGCGACGGAGTGAGACTCCAACTCAAAAAATAAATAAATAAATAAATAATAAAGTATAGCATGTGGCCAGGCACCATGGCTCATGCCTGTAATCCCAGCACTTTGGGAGGTCAAGGCTGGAGGATCAGTCACACTTAGGAGTCCAAGAACAGCCTGGGAAGCATAGCAAGACCTCGTCTCTACAAAAAAAAAATTTTTTTTAATTAGCCAGATGTGGTGGTGCACACCTATAGTCCCAGATAGTTGGGAAGCTGAAGCAGAATTATAGCCCAAGCCTGAGAGGTTGAGGCTGCAGAGAGCCATAGTCATGCCTCGCTGCACTCTAGCCTGAACAAGAGAGTGAGACCCTAACTCAAAAAAGAAAAAAAGCACAGCTTGAGTACACAATGGAATACTATTCAGCCACAAAAGAAGAACAAAATTATGTTTGTTTTGCAGCCTCCTGTCTGGAAGTAGAGTCCATTATCCTAAGTGAAGCAAGTCAGACACAGAAAGACAAATACCACATACTCTCCCTTATATGCAGGAGCTCAATAATGTGCACCCATTGGATGCAGAGTATGAGATACTAGGTAGTGGAAACACAGCAGGATGAGAGGGTGGGATGAGGAGAAATTACTTAATGGATACAATGCATATTATCTGGGTAATGGCTACCCTAAAAGCCCCGACTTCACTACCACTCAGTCTATGCGTGTAATAGAATTTCACTTATACCTCATACATTTAAACAAATTAGTTTAAAAAGAAAAATAAATAAAATAGAGTATGACATGGGGACCACAGTTCAGAATATCAAACTATATGCTGAAAAATTTGCTAAGAGAATAGAATTTAGATGCTCTTATCACACACACACACACACACACACACACACACACACACACACGGGGTAACTGTGAGATGATGGATGTGGCCATTGCTTTCATTGTAGCAATCATTTCACTAAATATATGTATATCACCATCATGTTGTATACCCTAAGTACACACAATGAAACACTCTTCGAGATGTAAGAATTTGGGCTAAGAACAAACCAAAAAAGTTAAAGCCAGAATTTTGGACAAACAGTTAAGCAGTGTTTTAGCAGCAGCATTCATTTGGAAAATATTATAATGTGATGGCTCACATCTGTAATCCCAGCACTTCAGGAGGCTGAGATGGGAGGACTGTTTGAGTCCAGAAGTTCAAGACCAGCCTGAGCGACATAATGAGACCCTACCTCTAGTAAAAGGAAGAAAAAATATTTTTAATGAAAAAAAATGACAATGGTGTCCACTCTAAGATTTTGTGAAGATAAATATAGTAATATATTTTATACACAACACTGAGCACAGTACCTGGTAAACGTCACTTCAGCTAAAAGGATTCCACAAGCCTCAGAGCCTCCTTTTCTGATTCACTTTTATGGTCAATCATAAACACTCCCTTGCCTGTGTCCTAAGACCTTGACCGTGTCTTGCTTTGTTGGCGACCCTGGTTGAACCCAACCCTCCATGTTTCCGTCTCCTTTACCTCCTATGGGACTGAACCTAGCTGCAGAGAAGTGTCCAGTCCTCATGACAAGGTTCACTCTGCCCTGGTGACCACGGCCGATCACTTAGTGCCTGGCGTTTCATTTTCCTATTTCATTTTCTCGCCACTTTTCAAGATGATTATTTCACACCTTCTCTCTCAAAATTAGTGGGAAGTGGTGGTGTGTGCCTGTATTTGCAGCTACTTGGGAGGCTGAGATGGAAGGATCACCTGAATCCAGAAGGTCAAGGTTGTGGTAAGTCACAATCGTGCCACCGCACTCCAGCCTGGGTGGCAGAGACTCCGACTCAAAAAAAAAAAGATTATATTGTTCCTTTGTTTTTTGTTTTGTTTTGTTTTTTTGCGTTGGAGTCTCACTCTGTCACCCAGACTGGAGTGCAGTGGCTGCTCCCGGCCACCACAGCCTCGACCTGCTGGCCTCCGGAGATCTTCTGCCTCAGCCTTCCAAGTAGCTGGAACTACAGGCATGTGCTACCACGCCCGGCTAGCTTTTGATTTATTGTAGAGATGAGGTCTCACCAAGTTGCCCAGGTGGGTCTCGAACCCGCGGGCTCAGGCAATCCACTCACCTCGGCCTCCCAAAGCACTGGAATTACAGGCTGAGCCACCGAGCCTGGCCTATACTGTTCATTAATTTAAAAATAAAATAAGATAAACCACTCAAAAAAGAAAAACATCTTCTCTGCAAACTTTGCTGGGGCAAGTCTGCTGGGAAAAGGGCTGTGGCTCCCGGGTGTCACTGGATGAAACCAACTTCCTGGAGGAGAAGGGCGTGGAGTTGGGGTTGCACAGGCCAAATTCCAGCTGATGGGTTCTACAAGCTGCCAATCAATCCTATTCTTCAGTTTCTCTGCCACTTCCCCATCATTCAAGCTAACATGTCACTATCTGCTGACATTCCACACTTTTTTATTGACAATTAGCGTGCTGTGCAATCCCAACCACTCTCCGGCCACAAAATGATAATAATAATGAAGATAACAGCAATCATAATTGAGTGCTCACCATCATGCCATTTAAAAAATGTATTCATTAAATCATTCATTGAGCACCTTGCTACCTGCTAGGTGTTGTTCTAGGCGCCAGGGATACAGCAGTGAACACAACCATTAATGAAATCCCTGCCTTTGTGGCGTTTATATTCCAGTGGGAGCAGACAGGTACAAAGTATGTTAAAAAGTAAAGCAGGCCAGGTGCAGTGGCTCAGGACTGTAATCCCAGCAGTTTGCGGGGCTAAGGTGGGAGGATTGCTTAAGCCTGGGAGTTTGAGATCAGCCTAAGCAAAACAGTGAGACCTCATCTCTAAAAAAAAAATAAATTAATAAATAAATTAACCAGGTATGGTAGCACAGGCATACATCTGTAGTCCTAGCTATCAGGAGGCTGAAGCAGAAGGATCACCTGAGCCCCGGAGGTAGAGGCTGCAGTGAGCCGTTATGGTGCCACTGCACTCCAGCCTGGGTGTCAGAGTGAAAGCCCAATTTTTTAAAAAAAGAGTAAGGCATATAGTTCAGTAGAAGGGACAAATGCTTGAAGGAAAACAGGACTCGGAGAGAATTATGGTGTTTTTTTTATTACTATTTATTTTTTTAGTTATAAAGATGTGGGGTACAATTCAGGGTTAGGTATACAAGCATTGATCATGCAGGGACCCTTGTTGATGAGGTATGCCCCTCCCTCCCCTAGCAGTTTCCCTCAACTGCCAATCCCACCCCCCCCTCCCCTGACAGTTTCCCATTGCTGCCAAATGCTTTCTCATAGTATTATAATTGTTCAAGGTCAGCTTATGAGTGAGAACATATGGAACTCAGTTATTTGTTTCTGTGATAGATCACTGAGTATGATTGACTCCAAATCCATCCAAGTTGCTGTGAAGCTGGACTGGATAAAGAAAATGTGGTACATATAACATATACACAATGGAATATTATGCAGTCATAAAGAAGAATTGCGGTGTTAAATAAAAATGCCAGGAATGACCTTATCAAGAGGGGACATTGGAGTAAAAGCTTGCAGTAGGTGAAGGCAGGCCGGAAAACTGCTTATTTCTCTCCAGCATCCTTTCTCCGTTTGTTTTTTTGAGCTACAAGACTGCTCTCCACACCCCGTTTTAGCTGAACCCACAGTTGCCTAACCTGAGACTCGCCCAACCTCCTGCATCTGGCATGGCTGAATCCTGGCCAAGTGTCCAGCATCCAGTCAAGCACTTCCAATGTCAGTGGCTTGCCTCTGATTCCTTTGCCTTCCCACTGTCTGGGGATTGGCAGTATCTGGGGTGACTCTCATGGCCCAGGAATGGAAGCCCTGTCTAAGAAAAGCAGAGCTGTCACTGCATGCCCGGACCGCTCACTTTGGGATGGCTATAAGGGATCAGTGTCAAGGGAGGATTCTTCCAGGTGGGAGAAATTATAGCATGTGGTTGTGTTGATAGGAAAGACCCAGTAAAGAGACAGAATAGGTTGGGCTCGGTGGCTCAGCCTGTCATCCCAGTACTTTGGGAGGCCGAGGCAAGTGGATTGCCTGAGCCTGCGGGTTCGAGGACCACCTGGGCAACTTGGCAAGGCCTCGTCTCTACAATAAGTCAGAGATTAGCCGGGCGTGGTAGCGCGTGCCTATAGTTCCAGCTACTTGGAAGGCTGAGGCAGGAGGAATACCGGAGCCCAGTGAATGGAGGCTGCAGTGGCTGGGAGCGTGCCACTGCCCTCCAGTCTGGGTGACAGAGTGAGACTCCAACTCAAAAAAAAAAATTTTTTTTAAGATACAAAATGAATAATACAGAAGAAAGTGGCAAGAATTCTCTTTAAAATGTAGTGGGTTTTGAGGCCAGGCATGGTAGCTCACGCTGATAATCCCAGCACTTTGGGAGGCCGAGGTGGGAGGATTGACTGAGCCCAGGAGTTTGGGATCAGCCTGAGCAACATGGTGAGACCTCGTCTATAAAAAATTAAAAAATTAGCCAAGCGTGGTGGTGTGTTCCAGCAGTCCCAGCTACTTGGGTGGCTGAGGCAGAAGGATTGCCTGAGCCCAGGAGATGGAAACTGTGGTGAGCGGTGATTGTGCCACTGCACTCTAGCCTGGACAACAGAATAAGACCCCAACTCAGAAAAAAAAAGTCCTTGAGTGGATGAAGGGGGAATAGGGTCTCATGTTCAAGTGGAGGGGGCCATCCATGGACTTGAGCACAGATAGTTCATTTAAAGAAATAGGAAAGGGGCCAGGTGCTGTGCTCACACCTGTAGTCCCAGATACTCAGGAGGCTGAGGCAGAAGGAGCCCAGGAGGTTGAGTCTGCAGTGAACTATGACCATGCCACTGCTCTCCAACCTGGACAACAGGGCAAGACTCCAACTTAAACAAACCAGAAAGAAACAGAAGAGAAGACAGAATGTATTTTCCAAAAGTAATCAAAGAAGTATCTCCAGTCCTATGTCCTCTTCCAAGACCTGCCACTGATGATGTACTCTCCCTTCTCTTAAATAGGAGGAAGCCACAGCAACTCACTTCTTAACCTCTGGAATGAAGTGGAAGTGAGGCTGTGTGACTGCAGTAACTCTGTTGTGGAAGTTGTGACAGTCCCTAGATATCACTCTGTGGACCGCTCACCCTACAGTCCCAGACGCCGAGTTGTGAGGAAGCCCAGGCCACCTGGAGAGGCATGTACAATGTTGCAGGGTAAATGCAGGACATGTTCCTCTCTTCCCCTCCCCTGCTGATAACTGTCTTCTGACTAGGAGAATGGCCCTAGGCCAAGGCCACTGGTGTCCAGTCACAATGCCCTTGAAGTATGCATATCTGCGAACTCAAGACAGTTTCCAAAAGAAAACATCTTTGTTTCTTCTTCTTGGTACATGATGTTTGCTCCTTTCCCACACCGGGGGTATATAATCTCTCCCCACGTCTATTGGGGTACGGGAAACCTTATACCAACCCTCTGACATCAGTTCTTTCCTGTAAGTAATAGTAATCTTTACCAACCTGTCCTCCAGGTGGTTTCTTCAGAACAGGTAAACATTACATGAGTGCCCTGTCCATTGATGAAATACAAATGCTAGCTGGTAGTCCCAGCTAGGATCTCAGCTGAAAACCAGTTTCAACCCTGGACCTGGGGGTGGGCAATCTCCAAAAGATACCAGCCACTAGTCTTCAAGCCATCCCAGCAATAGCAAGGGAGCTGACCAGAGCTATACCAGCCAAGCCCCACCCAAATTGTTAGCTTATGAGCAAAGCAGTGTTGCCAGATTTTTTTTTGGAGTTGGAGTCTCACTTTGTCCCAGGCAGGAGTGCAGTGGCATGATCATGGCTCACTGCAGCCTTGACCTCCTGGGCTCAGGCAATCTTCCCGCCTCAGCCTCCTGAGTAGCTGGGACTACAGGCGCATACTACCATGCCTGGCTAATTTTTTTTATTTTGTTATTTTTAGAGACAAGGTCTTGCTATGTTTTCCAGGCTGGTCTTGAACTCCAGGCTCAATCAGTCCTTTCTCCTTGGTCTCCCCAAATGCAGGGATTACAGGCATAAGCCACCCCACCTGGCTGTTGTCATATTTTTAAGTCACAAATTTTGAGATAGGTCATTACTTAGTTTTAATAACTGGAACAATAGGTGTGGATGTTGGAAGGTAGGTAGGGTTAATGGAAGCTTAGGAAAGTTTTCTTCTGCTGGCTTATGTTTTCCCAGTGACATGGTAACAAGGTCATCCAGTGAGCATAAAGACGGGGTAAGAAGTGCAGAAAGTTTGAGAGAGAAGGTGTGAAATAATCATCTCGAAAAGTGGCCAGCAAATGGAATAGGGAAATGAAACGCCAGGCACTGAGTATTTGGCCGTGGTCACCAGGGCAGAGTAAACCTTGTCATGAAGACTGGACCCTTTTTTGCAGCCAGGTTCAACCCCATAGGAGGTAAAGGAGACAAAAACATGGAGACTTGGATTTAAGCAGGGTTGCCGACAAAGCAAGACACGCTCAAGGGCTTAGGACACCTGCCGGGGAGTGTTTATGACTGACCAGAGACGGAAACCAGAAAAGGAGGCTGTGAGCCATGTGGGATCCTCATACCTGAAGGCGAGGGTTACTGTGAACCGTTCTGTGTTGTGTACACAGTGTATTACAGGATTTATCTTCACAAAAGCCTTTCAGTGGACACCATTGGCATTTACATTCTTTTTATTTTGTTTTGTTTTGAGGCAGGGTCTCCCTCTGTTGCCCAGGTTGAAGTGAAGTGGCATGATTGTGGCTCACTGCAGCCCCCACCTCCTGGGCTCCGACGAGCCTCCCACTTTGGCCTCCAGAGTAGCTGGGACTGTGGGTTCTCTTTACCATGCCACTCAGTTAATTTTTCAAAATTTTTTTGTAAAGACAAGATTTCGCTGTGTTGCCCAGGGTGGTCTTGAACTCCTAGGCTCCAGGAATTTTTCCCTCTCAGCCTCTCAAAGTGCTGGTATTATAGGCCTGAACTTTTTTTATATATTAAAAAAAAATGTTTGTTTTTGTTTGTTTGTTTGTTTTTGAGTTGGAGTCTCACTCCATCGCCCAGGCTGGAGTGCAGGGGTACACTCACAGCCACCACAACCTCGGCCTGCTGGGCTCCGGCGATCCTTCCACCTCATCCTTCCAAGTAGCTGGAACTACAGGTGCACATCACCACGTCTGGTTAGTTTTTATGATTATTGTAGAGATGAAGTCTCACCAAGTTGCCCAGGCTGGTCTCGAACCCACGGGCTCAGGCAGTTCTCTAGCCTCAGCCTCCCAAAATGCTGGGATGACAGGCATGAGCCACTGTACCTGGTCTATTATTTCTATTTTAAAGAGAAAGAAAACAGAAGCACAGAAAGGTTAAGTAACTTGCCTGAGGTTCCACAGATATCTGGATTTTAACTTAATCTGGCTCCAGAGCCATCCTCTGACCCCAGCCTTCCCTGGATGCCTGAAATAGCTCCCTCCACCCAAGCACAGCTTGCTGATTCTACACCACGCCACTCATCATGAACCCTAGAGGGAAAGCCACATGTCCTCCCCCGGTTTCCAGGGCAGGAGAGGGGGATACTGACATGCTCCTCCACCCCCATTTTCCCCCTTCCTTCCCCCAACTCCCTTTCCCCTTTCAAAATTCACGCCACGGCATGTTCTGGTTCTTTCCTGTCTTCACCAGAGGCTTTACCTGGCTCTCTGCTTCCTCTTAGAACAGAAATGCAGGCCAGGCACGGTGGCTCACGCTTATAATCCCAGCACTTTGGGAGGCCAAGGTGAGAGGATTACCTGAGCTCACGGGTTGGAGACCCATCCGAGCAACTTGGCAATCCCTCATCTCTACAATAAATCAAAAAATTAGCTAGGTGTGGTGGTGCATGCCTGTAGTTCCAGCTACTTGGAAGGCTGAGGCAGAAGGATCACCTGAACCCAACAGGTCAAAGCTGCGGTGACCATGAGCGTGTCACTGCACTCCAGCCTGGGCAACAGAGTAAGACTCCACCTCAAAAAAAGAAAAGAAAAGAAAAGAAAAGAAATGTAGATTTTAAATGCTCAAGAGGACAGGTTTGGGATGCATTTCCAGGCCATTTCTGGCATTATTCTAAAAGCGCTCCTCCCTCATGCCCCCTTCCATGTGGGGACCATGCAGTGACTTCTGTGAGGGCAGGGATTTGGGCACAAAGCATCCCAGCATGGAAACCCACACCTGCAAAATGACAGGGTCTTAGTAGATCCAGGAACCTCCTGCCTCCGTGCTCTTCTTGCTACTCAGTGGGGAATTGGCAAGTGAGGTCACCGCTTGCTCTGGGGCCTCACCTCAGAACCTCCCTTCACTATCCAGTCTTCTCTTCTTCTGCTTCCATTCTTAGGCTGACACATCTTTTTTTTCTTTCTTTTTATTTTTCACAAGCAGCTTCTCATCCTCTGCTCTGTCTGCTCCTGACAGTTACACCTCTGCCTCCCAAAGGCATGGGATTACAGGCTGAGCCACCAAGCCCGGCTCTATTATTTCTATTTTAAAGAGAAGGGAAACAGAAGCACAGAAAGGTTAAGTAACTTGCCTGAGGTTACACAGATATCTGGATTTTAACTTAATCCAGATATGCAAGCAGTATATAAAAGAATGGCCCCATCCACCAGAGCTCAGCATTAGGGAAATGTATTCCAAATCCGTCCTCTTGAACATCTAAAATCGGCAGTTCTGTTCTACCTCCTCCTATCATTTCTTCTAATCTTTTCCCTCTGCCTTCTCAGCTCTTTCGATGTCCTGTTTTTTCTAGAGATGGGATCTTGCTTTGTGGCCCAGGTTGGTCTTGATCTGCTGGCGTCGAGTGATCCTCCTGCCTCAGCCTCCCAAAGTGCTAGGATTACAGGTGTGAGCTACCATACCTGGTCATTGATATCCTTTGAATCTCTCTTCCTTTCTCAAAATCACTCCCGGTAACCAAGCTTGTTTATGCCTCTTGTTTTTTACAACTAAACTCTTGGCATGACTTTATTTATGATTTTAGCATAGATTTTGCTAATACAACACAAAAAGTTAAGAAATGTCTTGATAACACTTGTAACCTTTACAATCTGCACAGAGAATATATCTTCTAAGTTCCATGCACATTTGCAAACATGGGTTAAGAAAATCTTTAGAAATTGTAGGAAATGTATAGACTATGTTTTCTTACTAAAATGCAGGAAAACTCAAAATTGACATTAAATATTTTAAGCATCAATGGACCAACAATTAAAACACACTCTCAGCCGGGCTTGGTGGCTCAGCCTGTAATCCTGCGCCTTTGGGAGGCTGAGGTGAGTGGATTGCCTGAGCCCGCGGGTCGAGACCCACCTGGGCAGCATGACCTCATCTCTACAATAAATAAAAAAATCAGCTGAGCGTGGTAGAGCATGCCTGTAATTCTGGCTACTTGGAAGGCTGAGGCGGAAGGATCGCCAGATCCCAGCAAGTCGAGGCTGCAGTGGCCGGGAGAGGCCACTGCACTCCAGTCTGGGTGACAGAGTGAGACTCTAACTCAAAAAAAAAAAAAAAAAATTAAAAGATCCCAAACTGCCGGACTTGATGGCTCAGCCTGTAATCCCGTGCCTTTGGGAGGCTGAGGTGAGTGGATTGCCTGAGCCCACGGGTTCGAGACCCGACTGGGCAGCGAGACCTCATCTCTACAATAAATCAAAAAATCAGCCGGGCGTGGTAGAGCATGCCTGTAATTCCGGCTACTTGGAAGGCTGAGGCGGAAGGATCGCCGGAATCCAGCAGGTCAAGGCTGCAGTGGCCGGGAGCGGCCACTGCACTCCAGTCTGGGCAACAGAGTGAGACCCCAACTCAAAAAAAACCCCACAATCTCCTGCTCGGGCATAGTAGCTCATGCCTGTAATCCCAGAATTTTGGGAGGCCGAGGTGGGAGGCTCACTTGAGCCCAAGAGTTCGAGACCATGAGGACACCTCATCTCTACAAAAAAGCAAAAAATTAGCCAGATGTGGTTGCACATTCCTGTAGTCCCAGCTACTCAGGAGGCTGAGGCAGAAGGATCTCCTGAGCCCAAGAGGTCAAGACTGAGGTGAACTGCAAGTGGGCCACTGCACTCTAGCCTGGGCAACAGAGTGAGACTCTGACTCAAAAAAAATAAACAAGAAACAAAACACACACACGTTCTCTTGAATAATTATTGCTTCACAAAATAAATTCAAATTATAATGACAGATTTTGGGGGGAACATAGCAAAATGAGAATATTGCATAATCTAAATGAATGAAGCTGTTATCAGAAGCACATGTGCATGTGTAAAAAATGTTTATTATTAAACAAGACAAAATAAAAATATATGAACTGAAATTTTAAATAGAGAACACCAAGACAATTCTAAGAAAAAAACTTTAAAAAAATTAGTAAAGATGAAAGCTTCAACCCACTAGAAGATAAATCCAAGAGCTGGTTCTTTGATAAACATAATATACCCCTTTTTTGGTGGGACCGGAGGCGGGTTATAAGGGAACACAGGAATTAAAAAGAGAGGAACATTTCTGGGAACTATAACCAAAAATAAAAACAATCGGGAAATTGTACAAAGAAAAGAATTCTACAACAGATATACAACACATTTTTCTTCTATTTTTTAGAGACAAGGTCTCATGCTGTCACTTAGGCTGGAGACCAGTGATGTGATCACAGTTCACTGCAACCTTGAACTCCTAAATGTATGAAATTCTCTAGCCTCAGCCTTCCAAGTAGCTGGGATTACAGATGTTCACCTCAATGCCTGGCTAATTTTTTTTTTTTTTTTGTAGAGACAAGATCTCACAACATTGCCCAAGGCTCAAGCGATCCTCCCGCTTCAGTCTCCCGAAGTGCTAGGATTACAGGCATGAGCCATTGTGCCCAGTCACACATAACACTTTTAATTATAAAATAACACAATGGGACACTCCCCTTTCAGGTCCCCTCCCACTGTGGGAGCTTTTCTGTCCTCTCAATGATCCTGTATTCTAAAGAAAAATTTTAAAATAAAATAATACTATGAGAAAATCTAAGCTAGTCAATATTTTTAAATCTGGATGAATGGATAATATTCTAAGAAATGTTATCACAATTGATCCATGAGATAGAAAAAATACATATTGTCTTTGGAACACTATTGCTGAATTTGAAGAATTTCTTATAGTTTTGTTTTTCTAAGTGATTGGCCTTGAATTGCGTCTGTCCAGCCTCCTTGGCAGCCAGGACAGTGACATTTTACCCAGCACCATTAGCCAAGCATATTTGGGTGAGATTTAAATTCAGAAGTGGACAATTCAAACTTGTAACTGCTGCTAATTGGAATATATATTCAGGACGATTTGAATCTATGTTCCTGGTAGCAGTTCTCAAACTTTTAGCCCAAATAAACACTCTACTTACATAATTTTTAAAAGTGAACAATTTGAAGAAGAAGGCTACTAACAGAATACATTTTGCAGTTGAGAATGACTGCTGAGATGTTCAGCTTTTGGGGACAACCGTAAAGCTGGACTTGGGGTGCCGAGGTGACTTCAGTGCTGGTAGTAGGTGGAACTTCAGAAAAATTGACTTTTTGGCAGAAGCACTGAACTATGTCTCCAGTGCCCAGGATACGGTTTGGGGAATTGTTCTTGGAAGCCAACTCTGAGCAACCCTAAATACTCTGAGCTACTTGAATTCCATTTGGAAGTTGTTTTCCCGCCTTAGTTAGTGTCTGTTGCTTGCAACCGAGAACCCTGAGTGACCCAGTCATCAACGAAGGAAATGAAAATATTCAACTCATTGATTACATATTGACTGAGTGACTTTTCGGGTATAAATTATGGAAGAGTCTAGAAAAACAGCAGTCAACGAAGACCTAAACGAAGGAAGTATTTATCAACGAATCCTCACCAAAGAACATTCCAGCATGGTGTTCCCAAAGTGTTTTCACTCAGTAGTAGTTCATCAATATAAAGGAGCTTTGTGGCCGAGAAAATCTGAAAATGCTGGAGGTTTGCAAGACACAAGAACTTATTAAGGTTATGAGAAGTTCCAGAGTAAGTAAATATTTAATTCCATTTAATCCAGAAAGTTCCTCACTTACAAAGCATTGCACAGAACTCTTGTTATGAGATGCTGCCCAAAAGACCAGATAATTTTACTATTTGGTTTTTCCAAACTTTCTATTGACATAAATCAAATACTTATAAAATATTTTCCAAAGGATAAAAAAATCATAATACATTCCAAAATTATTTTGGACAAGTGATATAACCTAATACCAAAATGTAGCAAATATAGCACAAAAAAAATGCTATTATAAAACCATCTTATGACCAGGCACAGTGCCTTATGCCTATAATTTTAGCACTTTGGGAGAGTTCAAGACAAGCCTAGGCAACATAGTGAGATCTTGTCTCTACAAAAAAAAAAAAAAAATTAGCCAGGTGTGGAGGTGCCCTCCTGTAGCCCCAGCTGCTTGGAAGGCTGAAACAGAAGGATCACCTGAGTCCAGGAGGTTGAGACTGCAGTGAGACAGAACATACCACTGCACTCCAACCTGGGCGACAGAGTAAGATCCTGACTCAAATAATAATAACAATAATAATAGAAGTGAATGTTTTTAATACAATTATAAATAACAGCCATCACCATACAAATGGTGAACTACTTAGAGGAAAACTTATTAAAATTAATGCCAGACAAAAATGTATAATTATGACTGTTATTATTCAATATAGTCCAGATGTTTTATTCAATACAGTAAGATACAAAACAGAAAATGGAAATATAACTCCTGAAAAAGGGAAGAGAAAATTATGATTATCTGTACAAGACGTGATTTTATAGCTAGATAATCCAAGACAATAAAACTAAAAAATACTTAGAATTAATGAGAGTTTAGTAGAGTGACTAGATACAAAACAAATAATCAAAATCAACAGTTTTTCTACATAACACTAATATCTATTTAGAGATATATTGGGGTGATTTACAGTAGCAGCAAAAATATTAACATGGGAAATTAGGAATAATAATAATGATATATATACACATATATGCTTGTATATGTATATATGATTTATTTGAAGAAGTTAGAGAGATTTGAATGGGAAAGATGAAATACTCCTTCATGAAGAGAACTAAAGATTAACAATGCCGATTTCTATGAATTGTTAATATTCTATTCTATTATATAAATATTAATAGTTAATATTTTAAAAAATCCCACCAGGATTGTTTTTGCCAGAAAATGTTGATAATTGCTGAAACTAAGGTGATGACTACATTGAATTTCATTATATTGAAATTCTCTCTACTTTTGTTTTTGTTTGCAAATTTCCATATTAAGAATTTTTTTAAAACTTGGCTAGGCACTGTGGCTCATGCCTATAATCTCAAGCACTTTGGGAGGCCCAGGTGAGAAGATCACTTGAAGCCAGGAATTCAAGACCAGCTTGAGCAACAAAGTGAGACCTCCCCCGCCTCGCTATCCCCAGTAGAGGAATTAACTGGGTGTGGTGGAACACTCCTATGGTTCCAGCTACTAGGGAGGCTGAGGCAGAAGGATCACTTGAGGCCAGGAATTTGAGGCTGCAGTGAGCTATGATCATACCACTGCACTCCAACCTTTCAACAGAGCAAGACTCTGACTTAAAAAATAATAACAATAATTTTTCAAAAGAATTGTTTAAAACGTGACTGAAAATTTCAAAAAATAATTAAAAAAATAAATGATTAGCTAAAAGAGTGTTATAAAAGAAAGACAAAAAGGTGGGGACAGAGGAGACATTTTGGCAGCACCACTGGCAGGGCCAAGTGGTAGCAGCCAGTGTCTAAGGGGAAACACCAGCAGCTCATCCTGAGGTGACTATTCCCATCATGTGAGTTGGGCTGTGTCTGGCTTCTCTTGGTTCCAGACATCTTCTGAACCTGGTTCTCCAGGCTTCCCACTGATTCGATAACTGTTTCTTTACCACGTCAACTAGCTAGAATTAAATTCTGTTGTTTGCAACCAAGTATGACTTGAGCAGGTTAGAAAAGAAAAGCTGAAAATTAGCCAGGTATGGTGGGGTGCACATGTAGTTCCAGCTACTCATGAAGCCGATGCAAGAGAATCACTTGAGCCCAGAAGCAGAAGGCTGCAGAGAGCTGTGATCGGGTCACTGCACTCCAGTCAGGGCAAGAGAGTGAGACCCTGACTCAAAAAACATATACATAGGGCCAGGCTCCGTGGCTCAGTCTGTCATCCCAGCACTTTGGAAGGCCAAGGGATTGCCTGAGCCCATGGGTTCGGGACCAGCCCGGGCAACTTGGCGAGACCTCATCTCTACAATAAATCAAAAAATTATCCAGTCGTGGTAACACACATCTGTAGTTCCGGCTACTTGGAAGGCTGAGGTGGAAGGATTGCTGGAGCCCAGCAAGTCAACGCTGGGGTGGTTGTCATTGTGCCACTGCACTCTAGTCTGGTGACAGCGAGATTCCAACTAAGGAAGAAAGAAAGAAAGAAAGAAAGAAAGAAAGAAAGAAAGAAAGAAAGAAAGAAAGAAAGAAAGAAAGAAGGAAGGAAGGAAGGAAGGAAGGAAGGAAGGAAGGAAGGAAGGAAGGAAGGAAGGAAGGAAGGAAGGAAGGAGCACGCACACACACACACACACACACACACAGAGTTTAGAAAAGTCACACTTCTACATAATTCATAGACCAAAGAAAAAAATTACAACAAACTAAATGATGAAGAACTGAAGGACAATTTTTAAAATACAATGAACCAGATACCAAAAGATGTTAGTTGTAACTAAAGCAATACTGGAGGGAAATTTATATCTTTCAAATGCACTTATTAGAAAAGAAGAAAGTTTTACAATGAATTACTTAAGCACTAAATACAAGAAACTAGTCAGAGAACAACAGAATAGATAACAAAAAAGAAATAATATGTGTAAAACAAATTATTTAAAGAGAAAGCAAAAATCAGAAACTGGATTATTGAAAGACTAATAAATTAAGTGATCTTCTAGCCAAGCTGATTAAGATTTTTTACAAAATGAAGACACAAATATGTAATGTAGGAATAGTAAAATAAAAAGTTTATATTTATTGAAAAGTTACTTGGTGCCAAGTAAAGTTTAAATACTTGACATGAATTAAACCATTCAATTCTCATAGCAAAGCCATGAAACAAATACAATTTCTATTTACACAATGGGAAACTGAGGCACAGAAGGGGTAAATGACTTGCCCAAATTTCATGACCAGCTGAAAAAGACCCCAAGCAGTCTGACACCAGACTCCCTATTCTTTTTTTTTTTTGAGTTGGAGTCTCACTCCGTTGCCCAGACTGGAGTGCAGTGGCCACTCCCAGCCACCGCAGCCTCGACCTGCTGGGCTCCGGCGATCCTTGCGCCTCCAACTTCCAAGTAGCTGGAACTACCAGGTGCACGCTGCCACGCCTCGCTTTTGATTGATTGTAAAGATGAGGTCTCGTCAAGTTGCCCGGGCGGGTCTCAAACCTGCGGGTTCAGGCAATCCACTCGCCTCGGCCTCCCAAAGTGCGGGATTACAGGCTGAGCCACCAAGCCCGGCCTATTCTTCACCATTATGCTAAAGAAGGTGAATGGAACTGGAGTTAGTGTGGTGAGAGATCACACTAGAATACTATACAAATTGTATGGGGGAACTACCAAAAAATTGGAATTATCTTTTGGAGGGCAGGTCCCTTGTAGCACAGGGTATCCCCACTAGTTCAGTGTTCTAGGAACCAGTCAGGATCAGTGTACCAGCTAGTGTTGTTGTGAGAGGTTGTGTTTGGCTTCAGCAAAAAAATTTTTTTTTTTTTTGAGATTCTCTCAACGCATTTGCCCATTTCATGATGGGAGATTTAAGAGCACACCTGCCCACACTGCACTGAGTATTCAGCAGTTTTTGACCAAAAACACCATGACCCCAATACCCCACCCTCCCTATTCACCCAATCTCACCCCAAGCAACATTTTTTTCCCCCTCAGATTGCAAAAGTCCTGAAAGGGAAATGTTTTGCTGATGTGGACGAAGTGAAACAAAAAACGGCAGAAGCACTAAAGGCATCAAAATTAATGAGCTCAAAAACAGTTTTGAGTAGTGGAAAAAGCACCTCGATAGATGTATTGCATCAAACAGAGAGTACCTTGAAAGTGACTGAAGTTGAAATATGTAAGCATAAATACACATCTTTTTATTAACAAAATTCTAAAGTTTTTTCGGTTCCCTCTTGTATGTCATTAATATTTATTTAATTATTTGAGTCCGAGTCTCACTCTATCACCAGGCTGGAGTGAAGTGGCCATGATCACAGCTCACCACAGTCTCAACCTCCTGGGTTCAAGTGATCCTTTCAACTCAGCCTTCCAAGTAGCTGGAATTATAGGCACATGTCACTACACTTGACTAATTTTTTTAACATTATTGTAGAGACGCTGTCTCACCATGCTACCTAGGCTGGTCTCGAACTCCTGAGCTCAAGCAATCCTCTTGCCTCAGTCTCCCAAAGTGCTGGAATTACAGGCGTGAACCACCCCACCCGGTCTTTCACTAATCTTTAAAAGAGATTAAATGAACAATTTTTTAAATTTAATTTTTGTTTATTCTTTTAAAAAATGTCTTCATTTAATAGCTACCAACAGGCAGTGTGAATCCTCCAACACTGTTCTTTCTCAAGCTTATTTTGGCCACCTGGGTCCCTTGCATTTCCAACTGAATTTTAGGATCAGTTTGTCAGTTTCTGCAGAAAAGGTAGCTGGGATTTTGATAGGGTTTGTATTGAACCTGTAGGTCAATTTGAATTCATTTCTATCTATAGATCAAGGAACATGGAAGAAAATTCAAAGATGTAGGCCGGGCTCGGTGGCTCAGCCTGTAATCCCAGCACTTTGGGAGGCCAAGGTGAGTGGATTGCCTGAGTCCGTGGGTTCGAGATCTGCCTGGGCAACTTGGTGAGAACTCATCTCTACAATAAATCAAAAATTAGCCGGGCGTAGTAGCGCACACCTGTAGTTCCAGCTACTTGGAAGGCTGAAGTGGAAGGATCGCCGGAGCCCAGCAGGTCGAGGCTGCGGTGGCCGGGAGCAGCCACTGCACTCCAGTCTGGGCAGAGTGAGACTCCAACACAAAAAAAGAAAAGAAAAGAAAAGAAAATTCAAAGATGTAAAAGGTAATTTTCCCCCCTCATTATCCTTTCCTGATCTAGATACACCCACTTGGGTGTCCTTCCAGGGCTGTTCTATGCATATTCAAGTATTTGGTCCCTCCTCATTTTTAAAACATACTGGTCACCTGCTATGCGATATATACCTTGGCTTTTTCACCTAACAGCACACCTTAGAAATTTTCCCACAGTTCTGTCTCCTTTATTAATAGTGCTCCATTATGCAGTCAAGCAATGATTGACTTACCCAGGCCTTTGTCGATGGGTATCTATGTTGCTTCCAACTTTTTCTTTGACAAAAAGAGCTGTAATAAATCACCCTGCACCTATAACATCTCCCCCACGTATGAATAATATTTCTATGGGATAAATTGCAGGATCAAGAGGTTTCAAAGGTTGTAAATTTCAAAACTGCTGCCAAATTGCCCCGGATATGGGTTGTAACAATTTACAGTCCCACTGGCGATGTGTGTGACACGTTGGCCCACCCCCTTCACCAACAAAGTGCTTTTCAAACTTCTGGGGGCTATTGGACTTGTCCTGCAGGGCGTGTTGTTTACTCTGGTATCCAGCCCCATTTGTGGGAGGTTTTCAGGCTGGGGTGTCCTCTCTAGGGACCTCGCCACACCTCTTCAGCCTTCACTGTATTTGGCATTCTTTCTGCCTGTGTTCAAGAGATGTCTGAGGCCAATCTTAATTTATTTCTCCCTTTAGATGGCATGATCATTTTCTTGGGTGCTCAAAGGTCTATTTCGTATTCTTTAAAGCCTGACAACCAAGAGCCGAGATAACACTGGCACAGTGGATAAAGGAAGAAGGTATGCCCTACCAACATAACAATTTCTAGCCAAAAATACAGAATACTATTTCTATGGTTTCAAGGTAGAAAAAGGAATTCTTAGATGAGTTAATTGTTCTGGTTTTTTGTTGTGGTTGTTGTTGTTGTTGTTGTTTTGAGTTGGAGTCTCACTCTGTGGCCCAGGCTGGAGTGCAGTGGCATGCTCATGGTCACCACAGCTTTGACCTGCTGGGCTCAGGTGATCCTTCCACCTCAGCCCTCCGAGTAGCTGAAACCACAGGTGATCCCTTTGCCTTCACCTCCCAGACTGCTAGCGCTGGGATTATAGGCATGAGCTACTGTGTCCGGCTAGATGAGTTTATTTTTTTAAAGCTAAGTAATAAGAGAAAATGGGTAAGTTTGGCATTATTAACAATGTTTTAAAAAATCTAAGGATCAGGAGAAATTGCAAAATGCATAACAATTGCTAGCATCCTTTAAAGAATGTCTTAAGGCCAGGCTCAGCGGCTCAGCCTATAATCCCAGCACTTTGGGAAGCCAAGGTGAGTGGATTGCCTGAGCCTGTGGGCTCGAGACCAGCCCGGGCAATGTGGTGAGACCTTGTCTCTACAATACATCAAAAACTAGCCGGGCATGGTAGTGCATACTTGTAATTCCGGCTATTTGGAAGGCTAAGGTGGAAGGATTGCTGGAGCTCAGCCGGTCGATGCTGGGGTGGCCGTGAGCATGCCACTGCACTCCAGCCTGGGCAACGGAGTGAGACTCCAACTCAAAAAATAATAATAATAACAACAATAACAAAAGAATGTCTTAAAAGCAGGCCTAAGCAACATAACAAGACACCGTCTTTCAAAAAAATTTTTTTTTCTCATTAGCTGGGCATGGTGGCAGACACCTGTAATCCTAGCTACTCAGGAGGATGAGTGGGTTGGATTGCTTGAGCCCAGGAGCTTGCAGCTGTGGTGAGCCATGATAGTGCCACTGCACTTCAGCCATAGTAGAAAATGGGCAAATGATATAAACATGAAAATATGCTAAATCTCATTTATAACCTGGAAAAAAATTAAAATTTTTTTCAACGAGTTAGCTTTTATGCCAGTTACTTGGCCAAAAGAAAACACAGAAAGCAAACAAACAAGCAAACAAACAAAAAACCAAAACACCAAGTCTGATGAGAACAAATGCTAGAATTAAAGATGTGGGTATCAATACTGTTGGTGGCGTGTAAATTGGAAGACCAGTTAGGTAATATCTAGCAAAAGATGAAGATAGTCTCACACTACAAATTCCAGTCTACTTCTATGTCTATCCTCCAGAAGCATTTCTGCACATATGCATAAAGGGAGGAATGAGAAGTTTCTGCAGCTTTGTTGGCAATTGCCAAAGCAAAACACAACAGATTGCACAGTCCACCTCTTGAGGAGTGCATTAATGTGACTGTTTTTGCTTACTCGTGTGATAGAAGGCTATGCAATAGTCTAGGTGACTAAATTAAACCTATAAGCACCTACTTGGGTATATTTCAAAAATATAATACTGAGTGATAAAGAAAAAATGTACAGTATCACACTATTGCTGTACATTTAAAAAACAAAAACAATAAGATTATGTTGGGTCCATGAGTATATATGAAATGCAAGTGTAAAAACATGACTGGCATGTGTGCACATGAACTTCATGACAGCTGTTTGCCTCAAGCAAGAAAGAAGATGAAAGAGTGTGAGAAAAGGTACAAAAGTCTCCTCAACCATATGTGTAATGGCTTTTGGTCTTTGAAAATATCTGAACCTGGACTTCATTAAAATTAAAAACTTCTGCTGTATGATAGGCACAGTCAAGAGAATGAGAAGACGAGCCATATAGGGAGAAAATATGTTTGAAAGACACATCTAGGCCAGTAGCGGTGGCTCAAGCCTGTAGTCCCAGCACTTTGAGAGGTCAAAGTGAGGGAACTGCCTGAGCCCACGGGTTCAAGAACAGCCCAGGCAACTTGGCGAGACCTCATCTCTACAATAAATCAAAAAATTAGCCAGGCGTGGTGGTGTGCACCTGTAGTTCTGGCTACTTGGAAGATGAAGCAGCAGGATCACCTGAGCCCAGCAGGTCGACGCTGGGGTGGCCGTGAGTGTGCCACTGCAATCCAGCCTGGGTGACGGAGTGAGGGTCCAACTAAAAAAAAAAAAAAAAAAGACATATCTGATAAAGGACTGTTATCCAAAATATACAAAGAACCCTTAAAACTCAAAAATAAGAAAATAAACAACTTAATTTTAAAATACACAAAAGACCTGTACAGATGCCTCACCAAAGAAGACATACTGATGGCAGGTAAGCATATAAAAACATATTCAACATACAGCGAGGAATTGAGAATGCAAACAACAATGAGAAACCACTATGCACCTATTAGAGTGGCCAAAACCTGAAACACTTGCTAGCCGAGTGCTAGCAAGGAAATAGAGCAACCAGAATATTCATTCATTGCTGGTGGGAATGAAAACCGATCCAGCCACTTTGGAAGACAGTTTGTCAGTTTCTTATAAAATTAAGTGTAATCTTACCATATAATCCAGCAATCATACTCTTTTATATCTACCTAAATAGAGTGAAAACTTATGTCCACACCATCTTGCACATGGATGTTTATAGCAGCTTTATTTACAATTGTCAAAACTTGGAAGCAACAAATATGTCCTTCAAAGGTGAATGGAAAATACACTGTAGCACATCCACACAATGAAACATTATTCAGTGCTTAAAAAAAAAAAAAGCGATCAAGCCATAAAAACACATGGAGAAACCTTAAATGCACATTACTCAGAGAAAAAAGCTAGCCTGAAAAGGCACCATACTGTATGATCCCAACTATATGACACTCTGGAATAAGCAAAACCATGGAGACATTGAAAAGATCAGTGGTTCCAGGGACTAGGGAGAGGGAGAAGGGAGGAACAGACAGAGCACAGAGGGTTTTTAGGGCAGTGGAACCAGTCTGTGTGGCACTGCAATGGTGGATAATGTCATTATACATGTGTCCAAGCCCTTTGAAGGCACAGCTCCAAGAGCAAACTCTCACGTAAACGATGAACTTGGAGTGATAATGATGTGACGATTGTAAATGTTCCACTCTGGTAAGGAATTTTTTTTTAAGAGATAGGATCTCACTGTGTTGTCCAGGATGGAGTGCAGTAGCACAATCATAGCTCACTACAGTTTCAAATTCCTGGTCTCAAGTGATCCTCCCTCCTCAGCCTTCCAGGTAGTGTTGGGGATTTTGATCGTGGACGTCATGCATGTGTGGAGGCAGAGAGAATCTGGAAAATTTCTGTACCTTCTGCTCCATTTTACTGTAAACTTAAGACCACTCTATTTTACAGTTTATTTTAAAAAATGAAGTTATTAATTTCAAAATATCTGTAGGAAATATATGAATGATTTGGTGATTCTGGGAGGCGAGTACACAGTATTCATTACTTTCTGTATTTTTCCATATGTTTGAAAACTTTCACAATTCTACGAAAAGAACTGATCACAAGAGTAAACTGAACAAAACAATAGAAAAAATGAATTTAAAAATGATCCAAACACACACATAAATGGAGATATATATATCTATCTATCTAGATACAATAAATGATGAAATAGGGCACTATATCTGGATGCAACAAATGATGAAATATGGTGAGCCAATTGGAAAGGGATAAATTATTAAATAATAGCACTGGGAAGCCGGGCTCGGTGGCTCAGCCTGTAATCCCGCGCCTTTGGGAGGCTGAGGTGAGTGGATTGCCTGAGCCCGCGGGTTCGAGACCCGCCTGGGCAGCGAGACCTCATCTCTACAATAAATCAAAAAATTAGCCGGGCGTGGTAGCGCACGCCTGTTAATTCCGGCTACTTGGAAGGCTGAGGCGGAAGGCTGAGGCGGAGCCCAGCAGGTCGAGGCGCGGTGGCCGGAAGCGGCCACTGCACTCCAGTTTGGGCGACCGAGTGAGACTCCAACTCAAAAAAAAATAATAATAAAAAATAATAGCACTGGGAAAGTTGGCTAGTTATTTGGAAAAACATCAGTTAAGTACCTCCCTCCTTCACACACACATACACATCAAATGAATTTCAGAGGAACTAACAGCTAAATAATAAAATGAAACCATGTAACATAAAAAAGTAAAATAAGATGAAGGTGAGTATTCAATTTGTTTAGTGGTGGGGAGGGAAATTGCAAGAGCAATAGAAAGAATTTGAGTGAAAATTTAAAATATGCGTATGTCTATTTAAAACCTCTGCATATTAAAGCATCGTAAACAAAAATACAGAAAACAAACTACTACTGGTATGAGTTTGATAGTCTGGAAATAAAAGCTAAACTGAAATTATGTAACTGTAGTCAGACTGCCCCGTCTCTTCACCCAATTCAAGTCACTGTACCAGACTTAACAGTTCCAGGATTCTTCTTCTTTTTTTTTTTTTTTTTGTTAGTCGAGGTCTTGTTCTGTCACCCAGGCTGGAGTGGCACAATCATGGCTCACTACAACCTCTACCTCCCGGGCTCAGGTGATCCTCCTGCCTCAGCCTCCCAAGTAGCTGGGACTACAGGCATGCACCACCACATCCAGCTAACTGTTTTTTGTTTTTTGTTTTGGTGGGGATGAGGTCTCACTATGTTGCCCAGGCTGGTCTCGAACTTCCAGGCTCAAGCAATCTTCCTGCCTCAGCCTCCCAAAGTGCTGGGATTATAGGCATGAACCACCACATCTGGTCCCCAGGAATCTTTATCTCCTCAAAATCCTGTTCATAGTCATCCATAAATTGGCAAAATATTTTCAGCTGCTTGTACTGAATATGCACAATGTATCAAGCACTGTATTGAGCTGTTTTATTTGATCCCGAGTTCTGACAGCATCTTCAGTTACAGAGCACAGCAATAGCTGCTTAGAACTTGCTGGAGCCGTTAGGCGCGGTGGCTCACGCCTATAATCCCAGTACTTTGGAAGGCTGAGGTGAGAAGATCGCCTGAGTTCATGAGTTCAAGACCAGCCTGGGCAAGTTGGCAAGACCTCATCTCTACAATAAATCAAAAAATTAGCTGGGCGTGGTGCCACATGGTGCCCAGGTGGAAGGATTGCCTGAACCCAGCAGGTCGAGGCTATGGTGGCCGTGAGCATGCCACTGCACTCTAGCCTGGGCAACAGTGAGACACCAACTCAAAAAAAAAAAAAAAAAAAAAAAAACTTGCTGGAGCAATTTAGGAGTCTTACGTCATAGTATTAGGAAGTATCCCTCTGCCCCTGTGAAGGCAAAATGGAAGCACAGATACCTCATTGAGCTATGAGGCCTGTATTAGTTTCCCATTGCTGATGTAACAAGTTACCACAAACTTAGTGGCTTAAAACAACACAAATGTATTATCTTACAGTCCTAGGGGCTAGAAGTCCAAGTTCAGTCTCATTAAGCTAAAGTTGAACTGTCAGCAGGGCTGGTTCCTTCAGGAGGCTTGTGGGAGGCTGTTTTTTATTTATTTGTTTTTGCCTTTTCCAGCCTTTGGAGGCTGCCTGTATTCCTTGACTGATGGCCTCAATCTCTGTAGGCTTCGTTTTTAGGGTCACATTTCCTCCTCTGACCCATTTTTCTCTCTCTTATAAGGATCCTTGTGATGATCTTCACCCACCCAGTGATCTAAGATATTCTAGTTAATCTGGATAATGTAGATTATCCAGTTAATCGAGGCTAATCTCCCCATCTCAAAATCCTTAACTATATATGCAAAGTCCCTTCTGCAACGTTAGGTAACATATTCACAGATTCCAAGGATTAGCGTGTGACTGTCATTAGGGTACCACGATTCAGACAAATCTTAAGAAAGGAGAATTAGTCTTGGGACTTGCTTTTTAAAATACCAAGTTCTGGCCAGGCCCAGTGGCTCACGCCTATAACCGCAGCACTTTGGGAGGCTGAGGTGGGAGGATTGCTTGAGCCCAGGAGTTTGAGACCAGCCTGGGCAACATACCTCATCTCCACAAAGTAATAAAAAAATTAGTTAGATGTGGTGGCTCACACCTATAGTCTCAGCTACACGGGAGGCTGAGGTGGAAGGATTGCCTGAGCCCAGGAGATTGAGGCTCCAGTGAGCCCTGACCCTGCCACTGCTTGAGCAACAGAGTAAGACCCCAACTCAAAACAAAACAAGTTATTTTCCAATCTGATCCCTTGGTAACTGTCCTAACCTACCTTATTTTTGTTCTTCTCTTGACTAAGTTTTTACTGCCATATAATAATGCAACGTGCCAGGATCTATTTTATGTACTTCATACATTTTAATTCTCTTAATGTAGAAAGATTAAGTCACTTACCCCAGCTAGTAAGCAGCAGAATCAGAATGGAAACCCGGGAAGTGGGTCCCTAAAGTTAGTGACGACACTGTCCCATCTCTTCAACGACCCAGCTTCTTCCTGACCTCACTGGGGATGATTGTGGCATCTCAGATAAACTACATGACATCTCACAACTTCCTCATCAGACTCTGGCTTCCACAGGGATACCTCAGCCTGGCCTCTGCTTTGGGCTACAGACACCCTCAGTCAGGCCAGGAGTCTCCTGCCCCAGAGTGGCCTGCAGTCAACCAACCTCATTAAACATCTAATTCCTCAAAGCCAACGATCAGCCCCTGACCATAGTAACTCCAGGAGAAATCACTTCTTGGGATTTAGCCAGACACATTCCCACAGCCTTGACTGTAGTATCAAGAAGTATTACTTTTTTGGGGGTCAGAGTCTCACTCTATCACCCAGGCTGGAGTGCAGTGGCATGCTCACGGCCACCACAACCTCGACCTGCTGGGCTCAGGAGATCCCTCCACCTCAGCCTTCCAAGTAACTGAAACTACAGGCACACATCACCATGCCCAGATAATTTTTTTTTATTTATTGTAGAGACGAGGTCTTGCCAAATTGCCCAGGCTGGTCTCGAACCCGTGGGCTCAGGAAATCTTCTCACCTTGGCCTTCCAAAGTGCTGGGATTATAGGCGTGAGCCACCACACTGGGCCAAGAAGCATTACTTTTATAAATGGGGATGTGGCTCAGGCTTCTGCTTTCTATTGAGTACATGGAAGCAACAGTTAATGCAATTTGTTCTGAACTCTGAGCATAATTCCACTTCTGGAAGACCAGTCTTACTCAGATTTATTAGAAGCTGGAGGCTCTGCCATAGTTCATTAAAGGCTTTCATTATTCATGAACATTAAGCTAAACACTGTTTGGTGAGTCAGCCAACACAGAGCTGCTACTCTGACTAGAAACTTCCCTTAACCCGTGAGTTCCTAATCTGGCCATGGACATTTGGTTAATCCATAGGTAGGCGTCTCATAGGCTATGGGTGCACCTGTTAGTCACTGTTGGGTTTTGAGACTCAGGAAGCTCAGTGATATGCTCCAAAGATAGCGTTTCTGTCTCTCCTCCTCCATGGTTCTAGCCCGTCAAGGCCGCCATAACATAGTTCCTTACACTGGGTCATTTACAAACAACAGAAATGTATTGCTCGTGGCTCCTAGTGTCTGAGAAGTCCAAGATCAATACGCAGCAGATCCTGTGTCTGATGCAGGTCCTCTTCCCCATAGATGGACATTCTATGTGTCCTCACATGGCACAAGGGACAGATCAGCTCCCTCAAGCCTCCCTATAAGGGCACCAATGCCATTCATAAGGTCAGAGCCCAAATCACCTCCGAAAGGCCCCACCTCTTAACGCCGCTGCATGGGTAATTAGGCTTTCAGCATGTGAATTTGGGGGGATGTTCACATTCAGACCACAGCAGCCACCATCTTTCATCTGGTCGCCTGCTCACAGCCTCCTCTCTGGCCTCGCCCCTGCCGCTTCTTCCCCAGAGGGCAACCAGAAGAGACCATTCAATGGGTGAGCCTGGTGTCACCGTGCGATTCAAGCCCTCTCATTCGGAAGTCACTTCTCAACCTGCAATGCCCTCTGGGGTCTCCCTTCCTGTCTTCAGCTCCTGCCTCCACCACTGAGCTCCAGCCACGATTATCCACTGGCTGTCTCTGAATATGCTGGGTATTGTTTTCCTTCATGGACTTTGTAGTTAACCTTCTGCAAATAGTCCCAAGGCTCCATCCCTCACTGCCTTCAGACCTTTGCTCAAATGTGACCCAATCAATGTACTCCCCTGACAAACCTAAAGTATAAATACCCCACTGGACGTGGTGACTCGTGACTATAATCCTTCCACTTTGGGAGGTTGAGAGAGAGGATTGCTCAAACCCAGGAGTTCGATACCAGCTTGGGCAACATAGTAAGACGTTGTCCCTACAAAAATCAAAAAATTAGCAGGGTGTGGTGATGTAAACCTATAGTCCCAGCTACTTGGGAGGCTGAGGCAAGAGAAATTGCTTGAGCCCAGAAAATCAAGGCTGTGGTGAGTTGTGACCATGCTGCTGCACTCCAGCAGCCCAGGAGACAGTGAGACCCCGACTCAAAAAAAAAAAAAATCCCCACTACCCCCAGTCCCCAGCATTCTTTATTCTCCTTATTCCATTTTATTTCTCTCTACAGCATTTATCTCCAACACACACATTATATATTGATTGACTGATTCAACTAATTTCTGTCTTTCTCCCCCTGAATTCTCCATGAGGTCAGTGACTTGGCCTGTTAACTGGTATCCATAGTAACTGGAATAGTACCTGGCACATGGTTGATGCTCAATTCAGAGATTTAGAAGCACGGTGTAGAGACAGTCTGGGCGTGGACTGTCTTGGCTCAAACTCTGGCTCTGCTCTTCATTGTTTTGTAACCTTAGGCAAGTTCATTTACGTGACTCTGTTTCATTATCTGTAAAATACAGATAATAGTATTCACCTTCCAGGGTGGCAGTGAGAATTAAATGAGTGGATACATCAGCATCCCAGGAAAGGGCCTGATGTGTAGCGGGCACTTGCCCATTAAACATTATTTGTTCAATGAACCAACATTCACCTACTTCAGAATATTAGAATCCAGTTAGTTAATTCAATGCTATTTTCACCAAAGCTTTGTGCCATGACTTAGATATATTTGTCCTGAACAAACTCATGTTGACATTTGATCCCCAGGGGGTGTGGCTGGGAACTGGGGCCTAGTGGGAGGTGTTTGGTGATAGGGGTAGATGTGTCACCAGTGACTGGGTGCCCTTCTTATGGTTCTGGGTGAATTCTTACTCTAGTGAGACTGGATTGCTTCTCAAGGAATGGACTCATTCCTGCTCCCAAGAGACTGGACGCCCCTCAGGCTTTATTCACTTCCCCTTTGACTTTCTCTACCATGTTATGATGCAGCATGGAAGCCCTCACCAGAAGCCAGGGTCTTGCCCTTGAACTTCCCAGCCTGCAGAACCATGAGCTAAATAAACCTTGCTTTATAAGTCTCAGAAAATGGACTAAGACACCTTGTGTCTGTGGACCGTAAATGCTGTGAGGGAATCAGATGTTACAATGTCTCTCTGTCTCTTGGCCAGGTCTAGTGGCTCACACCTGCAGTCTCAACATTTTGGGAGGCCAAGGTGGAAGGATCGCTTGAGACCAGGAGTTTGAGACCAGTCTGGACAACCAAGTGAGGTCCTGCCTTTACAAAACAAAAACAAACAAAAAAACCTCTCTATGTCTCTATAGCCATTTATGGAAAGAAAGAAAAAAAGAAGGAAGGAAGGAAGGAAGGAAGGAGGGAGGGAGAAAATTATTTTAAAATAAAAAATAGAATTTCTTGGTGAAATGACCTGGTTGAAGTGAGTGTTTTGCTGACATCAGATCGTTTTGACTGAGCTGTCATCTGGGACCGTCCCTCTACCCTGGCCCCTGCTGTGGTTTCTGAGCTGCTTTTTCAGGAGCAAGTAGAGCTGCCCCTCTGTCTTCCTTCCCCTGGTGACCTCTTTACTCATCAGAAAAGCGTCAAACCTGATGGCAAGAGGAAAGGAAAGAAAGCTCCCGGCACGGCCCCTGACACTCAGCTTCCTCCAACCATGAACACTGGCAGGCTGGGAGTAAGTGAGTCGGTGAAACCCTAAAATCAGAGGCCAAATGGACACAGCATTTCAGGACCACTGAGTTAATGCCCCTGAATTTCCGTTTTTTTTTTTTTTTTTTTTTACCCTGAAGTGGAGATACTTATCAGAGAGTGAGGATGAAATTAGATAGTTCATGCAAAGCACTTCATCTAGCCTGTGGTAAGTTCTCAACTAATTAATGTGGTCAAGAGTCATGCTTAGGTCTCTATTAAAAAATCAAGCACTTAGCTGGGTGTGGTGGCGTGCACCTGTAGTCCCAGCTACTTGGGATGCAGAGGCAGAAGGATCACCAGGGCCCAGGAGGTCGAGGTTGCAGCGAGTTGTGATCGTGCCACTGCACTCCAGCGTGGGTGATGGAGTCGGATCCCAACTGAAAAGTATATAAATACTCCAGTCAGGATGGCCATCATCAATAACTAAAAGAACAACAGATGCTGGAGAGAATGTGGGGAAAAGGGAACACTTCTACACTGTTAGTGGGAGTGTAAACTAGTACAACCTCTGTAGAAAACAGTGTGGTGATTCCTAAAAGATCTAAAAGCCGACCTTCCATATGACCCAACAATCTACCTTCTGGGAATATACTTGGAGGAGCTCAAATCACTCTATGGAAAATATACCTGCACACACATTTGTTGCAGCATTATTCATAATAGCAAAAACATGGAACCAACTGTGCTGCCCATCAAAAGTGGACTTGATTTAAAAAATATGGTACCTATACATGCTAGAATACCATGCAGCCATGAAGAAGGATAACATTATGGACTTCTCAGCAACGCGGATGAATTTAGAGTCTATCATACTCAGTGATCCATCACAGAAACAAAGAACTGAGTACTACATATTCTCACTCATAAGTGGACCCTGAACATTTATCATAATACTATAAGAAAGGAGTTGACAGTAGCAGGTAACTGCTAGGGAAGGGAGGGACACACAATATCATTAAGGGTAACTGACCTCAAACCAGGCAAAGTGGGGGCCAAAGGGAGGCCCAAAGTTTACCTGTACGATGACCACTTATCTACCTAATCCTGAATTATACCCACATCTTTGAAATAAATTAATTAATAAACAAAGTATACATGTGTGTAAGTTATATGCAAATATTATGCCATTCTTTAACAGGAACTTGGGTGTCCCCAGATTTTGGTATCTGTGCAGGTCCCAGGATCAATGCCTCGTGGATTCTGAGAGATGACAGTAATATAGGGAAAGGGAGATGCCAAACACCACTCAGCTGTCCAGCCTCCAGCCCGCAAATAAGCCCAGCTGCGACCTCAGACATCGCAGAGACCCAGGCTTCCCTATCAGGCCTCGCCATATTCTTGACCCACTAAATTGTGAGATACAGTCACAATAAATTATGAAGTCTTGGAATTTGGAGGTACGTTTTTATGCAGCAGTTTACACCTAGAACAGATGAGCGGGCACTTCCTTGAGTGTCTCTTTTGTTCCCTATGACAGTGTCACAAGCCACCCCAAAAGCAGTGCCTGCGTGGCCCCGATGTCTCCAGATTCTGGGTCGGTGGTCTTGTTCCTCATGGCGTCAGCTGGAATCACTCACAGGGGCATGTCTTCGGCGGGGGCGTCAGCCGGGGTGCCTCAATTCTCCTCCTTGTGCTGTCTCATCCTCCCAGGCCTCTCCACGTGGCCTCTGTCTCCAGCAGGACAACTTGGACTCCCTGCAGCTTGATGGCTGGATTCCAAGAGGAAGGATTCCCAGAAGACCCAGGGAAGAGCTCATCGAGCCTTCCTTCCAGTCATGCTTGCTGGTGTCCCACGGGTCAAAGCAAGTCCCAGGGCTGTTCCACGTCCACGTGAGAGGAGGCTGCATGCCCAGGGCACGGATTCTGGAAGACATGGGTCACTGCCAGTCACCAACAGAAGTCTATCAGACATGGTACATAGTTTTCTGTCTTTAAACCACTTAAACGGCCTATGTTATTCAACAAATAAAACTAAGGAAAAATGGTAGAGAAAAGTAAACTATAACATTAAATACAGATACAATTAAATACGAAAGATATCAAATTAAGAGTGTACCCACATACAAAAATAAAGAAACCAAGAAAATTCTACACATAACATTCCAATAGATACCCTTTGTGGGATAGATATATTTTTTTCTTCCTTTAACTAATTGATCCTGGGCATAGAATTCATGGTATATATTCTAAGGGGGGGAAAACCCTTCAAGAATATTTTTAAAATATTCTTTTAAATATTAAAAAATTTTTAAAGATTAAATATTTGCTCAGTTATTTAGTAGAGATGGAGTCTCACTATGTTGCCCAGGCTGGTCTCAAGCCCTGGCTTCAAGTGATCCTTCTGCCTCAGCCTCCCAAGGTGCTGGGATTACAGACGAGAGCCATCACACCCAGCCCTTCAAGAATATCTTGAGTTTAACTTAGTAGGATGTATTTGGGTGTAGTGTTGACATAGTCGCTCTGAAACTATTGGGTGTAGATTACATAATAAAGTAAATACATCGATATTTTGCAGAATCAGGACTCTGGGTGAGGGAAATAGAAATGTGGACATGGAAAGTGTGCAAGAATCTCGTGATGTCTTATGGAATTGGAGGTGCCAGTGTGGAATAATTGTGTGGAATATACACAACTGAATACACAGGCCTGTGGACACATCAGCTCTATCCACAGACAGGGCCTAGAGGTGATGGCACCCGACAGCCATGAGTATAACTACCACCCGGATCTTGGTTACTAAATCCCATTTCCCACTCAAAAGAACCAGGTTTCCTTGGGGACAATTGGTCATTTCAGGTCTGGGGTCGTGAAAGTACAAGCCGAGCCTACCTTATCTTGTTTTTTTGCCAAAAAGCAAAAAATTGCTGAAATACAAGGGGGGACATGTCAAAGGACATTGGGCACGGTAGCGCACACCTGCAATTCCAGCACTTTGGGAGGCTGAGGTGGGAGGATAGCTTGAGCCCAAGAGTTTGAGACCAGCCTGGGAAACATAGCAAGACCTTGTCTCTATTAGAAAAAAAAAAAAAAAGTGCATAGGAGTCAATTTGAAGGAGCTCTTACTGGTAAGATGTTAGACAATTTGAGCGTCAAAAAGAATAACAGTGTTAATGGATTATAAAACTACCTTTAAAAGAATCCATGAGGTCATGAAGTCAAAAGTCTAGATATTTCTTTTTCTTTTTTCTTTTTTTGTTTTGAGTAGGAGTATCATTCTGTCACCCAGACTGGAGTGCAGTGGCATGCTCACAGCCACTGCAGCCTCAACCTCTTGGGTTCAGGTGATCCTTCCACCTCAGTCTTCCAAAGTAGCTGGGACTATAGGCACATGTCACCACACCTGGCTAATTTTTTGATTTATTATAGAGACAAGGTCTCACCAAGTTGCCCAGGCTGGTCTTGAACCCCTGGACTCAGACAATCCTCTCGTCTCTGCCTCCCAAAGTGCTGGGATTACAGATGTGAGCCACCACACCTAGATATTTCTAAAGGGGTATATAGTTCATTTATACCAAAAGCATCTACTAATATATGGAAAAGAATCTCAATTAAAATAGAAATCATTTTGTGGTCAGCAATGTGAGAACTAGTGAAGAAGAATCATGAGCGGATCCCAAGCCCTCAGGGTGAAACTCTGTTGGGGAACATGATATTCACACAGTCTCCAAGTGTCCCCTCAATAGATGACTTGTTAATTGCAAAGGGGAAAGATGCTGTTACAACAGACACCGCTTTAATGCAGTGATACAGTTGGCATTCCTAGTCGCTGGGCAACCGGCATCACGTGTCTCCTGGCGGGGTATGATGGAACGTACATGTCATCACGTATAGTGTTCTTGACCAAAATGTCTCACCTGAATTTATTCATGAAACTATAACATGACAGATCCAGAAGGTGGGATGTGCTGTAAAACAACTGGTCGGGACCCTTTGAAAAGAGTCAGTGCTATGAAAGAGTTAAAAACACTATAGGACGCTGTTCTGGACTAACAGAGACTGAAGAGATGTGGCCAATGCAATGTATGACTCTGGGTTGAATCTTAGATTTTAAAAAATCAGTTCTAAAAGGCATTTGGGATTATTGGGGAAACGTGCTTATGTCCTGTGTCTTTGATACTGTTTTGGATCCATGTTAGATTTCTTGTGTATGATGCCTTTGAGGATTATTTGGGTAATGTTGGAGACACATCATGGAGTGTTTAGGGGTGAATTATCATGATTCACCCCTAAATTGAAATTCTTTTTTTTTTTTTTTGAGTTGGAGTCTCACTCTGTCGCCCAGACTGGAGTTCAGTGGCCGCTCCCGGCCACCGCAGCCTCGACCTGCTGGGCTCCGGCGATCCTTCCGCCTCAGCCTTCTGAGTAGCCAGAACTACAGGCGCGCGCTACCACACCCGGCTAATTTTTTGATTTATTGTAGAGATGAAGTCTCACCAAGTTGCCCAGGTGGATCTCGAACCCGCGGGCTCAGGCAATCCACTCACCTCAGTCTCCCAAGGCATGGGATTACAGGCTGAGCTGCCAAGTCTGGCTCTAAATTGAAATTCTGATGCTTTCAAATGTTTCAACAAAGAAATTGTGTGTGTGTGTGTGTGTGTGTGTGTAGTGTGTGTGTGTGTGTGTGTGTGTGAGAGAGAGAGAGAGAGAGAGAGAGAGAGAAAGAAAGAAAGAAAGAAAAAGAGAGAGAGAGAAGAGAGACAGAAAGAAGGAAGGAAGATGTGGAGAAATATTAACAATTAGGTGAACAAAGGTGAAGAAGATATGAGACTCAGTATGTATTTCTTTTAATTTCTCTGTTAAGGTTAAATATTTTCAAAATGAAAAGTTAAGGAAAGTAAAACAGTTCAAGACAAACAAATTCCATTTTATACTTATTAAGCCAGTTCCTCCCACCTCACTGTGGTTTGTTTTCACAAATAATGTTCACGCCAGCATGGTGGCTCACACCTGCAATCCCAGCACTCTGGGAGGCCAAGGCAGAAGGGTTGCTTGAGCCGAGGAGTTCGAGACAAGCCTGGGCAACATAATGAGACCTCGTCTCTACAAAAAAAAAAAAAATGTTTAATTGAGCCAGTCGTGGGAGCAGTGCCTGTAGGCGCTCTGCCTACTCTGGAGGCTGAGGTAGGATTGGTTGAGTCCAGGAACTGGAGGCTGTAGTGGGCTGTGATCTTGCCACTGTATTCCAGCCTGGGCAACAGAGTGAGACCCTGACTCAAAAAAAAAAAAAAAAAAAAAATCCAGTGCTACCAAGGTCATGGGGAAGCTGGTAAGGTTGAATTGCCAGTGTCAAGACCACAGTCCGGCCTGCCCGGTATACCGTGCAGCACTGCTCACCCAGCGTGGGACAGTCTCCTAGTGGCTGAGGAAGGAAACCTCCTGAGGATTCTTTTCAAGGATTTAATGAACAAAAGTCAAAACAAAACATGTCTGAAACTTGGGAATAAAAATAGCCTAAATGCCTAATAAGAGTCAGGTTTAGAAAATTATACTCTACCACTAGATGGATTATTTTGAAGACATTACATTTCCCAAAATACAAAACAAAAGTTTATATTTAGCATATTTTTTTTTTTTTTGAGTTGGGACCTCACTGTGTTGTCCAGGCTGGGTGGCATGATCACAACTTCAACCTCCTGGGATCAGGAGATCCTTCCACCTCAACCTCCTGAGTAGGTGGGATAACAGGTACACACCACCACACCCAGTTAAGTTTGGTTTTTTTTTTGTAGGGACAAGGTATTGCTATGTTGCCCAGGCTGGTCTTGAACTCCTGGGCTCAAACAATCCTCCCACCTCAGCCTCAGCCTTGAGCCACTGTGTCTGACCCATCTAGTTCTTGAAAAAGAAAAAGTTCTTTAAAAAAAACCTGAGCCAGGTTCGGTGGCTCAGCCTGTAATCCCGCACCTTTGGGAGACTGAGGTGAGTGGATTGCCTGAGCCCGTGGGTTCGAGACCCGCCTGGGCAGCAAGACCTCATCTCTGCAATAAATCAAAAAATCAGCCTGGCACGGTAGCGCGCGCCTGTAGTTCCAGCTACTCAGAAGGCTGAGGCGGAAGGATCGCCGGAGCCCAGCAGGTCGAGGCTGCGGTGGCCGGGAGCGGCCACTGCACTCCAGTCTGGGCGACAGAGTGAGACTCCAACTCAAAAAAAAAAAAATCTGAACACAGTTAAATTTATTTCTGTATGAACTTTCATAAAGAAATCATACTTTAGTACATGGTGGTTGTTTGTATATTCTAAAGATAAATGACAAATTAAATGGCCGAAAGAAAACGTAGGTTAGGGTTATGCCAAGGATATGAACTGGAAAGGAGAAGAGAAACTTCAAAGCAATGAGCCAAGTGGGGCACGGTGGTTCTTGCCTGTAATCCCAGCACTTTGGGAGGCTGAGGTGAGAGGATTGCCTGAGCCCAAGGGTTTAAGACCATCCTGGGTAAATTGATGAGACCTCATCTCTGTAATTAAAGAAATGAGCCAGGCGTGGTGACGCATGCCTGTAAACCCGGCTACTTGGAAGGCTGAAGCAGAAGGATCGCCGGAGCCCAGCAGGTCAAGGCTGCGGTGGCCATGAGCATGCCGCTGCACTCCAGCCTGGGCGACAGAGTGAGACTCCAACTCAAAACATACAAAAAACAATGAGCCAGTGCAGTGGGATTCTGAATGCTTTTTATTTCTCTTGATATTGTTCTATCATCAGTACATTATAAAACTTAATTTAAACAAGAAACAAAGAATGAAACCCGCAGTGACCATTCATTCAATGCTTGCTACGTTCCTTTTTTTTTTTTTTTTGGAGTTGGAGTCTCACTCTGTCTCCCAGACTGGAGTGCCGTGGCTGCTCCCGGTCACCGCAGCCTCAACCTGCTGGGCTCCAGCGATCCTTCCGCCTCAGCCTTCCGAGCAGCCGGAATTACAGGCGCGCGCTACCACGCCCGGCTGATTTTTTGATTTATTGTAGAGATGAGGTCTCGCCTGCCCAGGCGGGTCTCGAACCCGCGGGCTCAGGCAATCCACTCACCTCAGCCTCCCAAAGATGCAGGATTACAGGCTGAGCCACCGAGCCCGGCTTGCTACGTTCTTAACGTATTTCATGTCTCTTAAGCTGGCAGCCTACCCTTGAATGCAGGGTCTTAAAGTAGGGTGGTGATGGGGGTTGCTGTCCTCTCATCTCTCAACCGGGAGCTTCTGCTCCCTCACTGGGAGATGCCTGTTGTCCTGGTCCTCACACCGTTTCCCCCTGCACTGCTAATGGCATCTCCAGTCTCACTTGGGGGACGACATTCTTAGCCATCTGTTTTTGGTAGAGCCAACTTATACTCTGCTCCTCACCAACAAATGACCTCCTGAGACTTCTGAGATGAGCTCCTAAGAAGCCATAGGGCAGGGATCCCCAACCCCCGGGCCACGGTATGTGGCCTGTTGCGAATCGGGCCACACAGCAGGAGGTGAGTGGCAGGCAAGCTAGAGAAGCTTCATTTGTATTTACAGCCACTCTCATCGCTTGCATTACCGCCTGAGCTCCGTCTCCTGTCAAATCAGCAGCAGCGTTACATCTTCATAGCAGCGTGAGCCCTATGGTGAACTGCGGTTGTGAGTGATCTAGGTTGCACACTTCTTATGAAAATCTAATGCTTGATGATCTGAGGCAGTGATGGTAGCCCTGGGGAGCGACTGCAAACACAGATTAACATCAGCGGGGAGGTTTGACTGCACATTCCCGTCCTTCCCCATTGAAAATTGTCTTTCACAAAACCAGTCCCTGATGCCAAAAGGGTTGGGGACTGCTGCATGTGTGTGTGTGTGGGTGTATTTATATATATATATATATTTTTTTGTTTGTTTTGAGTCAGGGTCTCTCTGTTTTCCAGGCTGGAATGCAGTGGCATGAAGGTCACAGCCCCGACCTCCTGGGCTTAGGTGATCCTTCTGCCTCAGCCTCCCAAGTAGCTGGGACAACAGGCATGTGCCACCACACCTGGGTATTTATTTTTGTTTTTATTTTTGTAGAGATGGGAGTCTCACTGTGTTGCCCAGGCTGGTCTTGAATTCCTGGGCTCAAACAAGTCTCTCGCCTCAGCCTCCCGAATTGCTGGGATTACAAGCATGAGCCACCACACCCAGCCAAAAAGTCATAGAACTGTAATGTGTTTCTCTTGGGACACTCACTCTTGGAACTCAGAGCTTCCATGTTAAGAAGTCAATCGTGCTAGAAAGATCATGTGTGGGGCCCTGAATCTACATGGAGAGAGAAAAAGACTTAGTTTCCCGACTATCCCAGCTAAGGTGCTGGACATGTGAGTAAAGTTATCTTAGACCTCCCAGACCAGTAGAATATCACATAGTGATCCCAGTAGTTGCTGGACGAGCTGAACCGTCACCCAGCAGAGTCCTGTCTATACCCCCAGGGATGGCAGGCCCACTGTAGTAAAGTATTTGCTTGTTTCTTTGTTTGCTTGTTTTTTGTGAGCCACAGAACTCAGCTTTGGCTAGTTTATGTCATGCATTCGTTTCCCATTGCCAAGATAACAAGTTACCACTAACTTAGTGGCTTCAACTAACACAATTTTATTATCTATTTTTTTTTTTGAGTTGGAGTCTCACTCCATCGCCCAGGCTGGAGTGCAGTGGCACGCTCACGGCCACCCCAGCGTCGACCTGCTGGACTCCAGTGATCCTCCCTCCTCAGCCTTCCAGGTAGCCAGATCTACAGGTGTGCGCTGCCATGCCCGGCTAATTTTTTTTTTTTTTTGTAGAGACGAGGTCTGGCCAAGTTGCCCAGGTGGGTCTCGAACCCGCGGGCTCAGACAGTCCACTCGCCTTGGCCTCCCAAAGTGCTGGGATGACAGGCTGAGCCACCAAGCCCAGCTCAATTTTATTATCTCATGGTTCTAGAGGGCGGAAGTCCAAACTAGGTCCCACTGGGCTAAGATCAGGGTGTTGGCAGTACTGCATTCCTTCTCGGGGATCTAGGAGGAAATTCATTCCCTTGTCTTGTCCAGCTTCTGGAGACCACCTGCGTCGGTTGACTCATGGTCCCTTCCCGGTGTTTGAAGCCAGAGGCACAGCATCTTCAAATCTCTCTGACTCTGCTCCAATCAACACAACTTCTCAGACTTCCCTGTCTCCATCTTTCCCTTATGAAGACTCTTGTGATTACACTGGGTCTACCCATCTAATGCAAGATTATCTCCCCATGCTACAATCTTTGACTTCATCACATCTGCAAATCTCTTTTGCTATGAAAGGCAATAGATTCACAGGTTCCAGAGATTAAGAACATGGATCTATTTGGAGGCCATTGTTCTGCCAACCACGTGCCATAGAGGAATACTTTGGAAGGACACTGTGTTATCTCATGAAGGCCAAGGAGAAGCTGGACCACCAAGATTCAGGGCAGGCAGGAGCCTAGTCACCTGTAGAGAACAGAGTACCAGGAGTACTTAACAACATTAAAAAGCAGTCATCCTTACGGAGCTCATGCACTGTCAGATACTGCCCTAAGAACTTCATATGGGCCGGGCACAGTGGCTCATGCCTATAATTGAGCCCAGGAATCCGAGACCAACCTGGGCAACATAGCAAGACCTGTGTCTTAAAAAAAAAAAAAAAAAGTCCTGTAGAGAACTTCTTTGGCAATAAAAAATATTTGTATAAGTAACTCAAGTTAAATTAGACATATATAGTGCTCTGTGGAAATCCGTTTTCAGAAAAGAATATTTTACTACTTTCAAAATTTTTTTTTTTTGAGTCTGAGTTTTACTGTATCACTTAGGCTGGAGTGCAGTGGGGCACATTCACGGTTACCCCAGCCTGGACCTGCTGGGCTCAGGTGATCCTTTCACCTCAGGCTTCCAGGTAGCTGGAACTACAGGTGCATGCCACACGCCTGGCAAGTTTTTGTGATTTATTGTAGAGACGAGGTCTTGCCAAGTTGCCCGGGCTGGTCTTGAACCCCTGGGCTCAGGCAATCCTCTCGCCTCTGCCTCCCAAAGTGCTGGGATTATAGACGTGAGCCACCATGCCTGGGCAGCTACTATTAATTTGATTCTGCAACTTTTTAGCTAATTAGGAAGATATTGGGTCATAAATTTTGCCTTAATGCTTATAGAATGATTTATTAATTCATTGTAAATTGAACAATAGTTTCCAGATTCTGGAGAACAAAGATTTCTGTTGTTAAAGAGTTTTGGAAATGTGATATCTCTCTCAGAAATTTACAACTCATATTATTATGTTAAAGATTTAAAAAAACCCTCATTTACTCTGTTTATTGGTTAAGCCCATAAGCTTATATTCTTAGCACAACTATTAACATTATCTTTCTCTGCAATATTTTCTTTTTTTTTTTTTTTTTTTTGAGTTGGAGTCTCACTCTGTCGCCCAGACTGAAGTGCAGTGGCCGCTTCCGGCCACCGCAACCTCGACCTGCTGGGCTCCGGCGATCCTTCCGCCTCAGTCTTCCAAGTAGCTGGAATTACAGGCATACGCTACCACGCCCAGCTGATTTTTTGATTTTTTGTAGAGATGAGGTCTCGCTGCCCAGGCAGGTCTCGAACCCACGGGCTCAGGCAATTCCACTCACCTCAGCCTCCCAAAGGCACGGGATTACAGGCTGAGCCACCAAGCCCAGCTAATATTTTCATCTTAACATCAATTTGTGTAGCTCTAAGGGAAAGCACAGATAAACCGAGATATTTATGGAACTTCACATTTTCTCATCACAGCAGTTGACAATTAAATTCTACTCAAGTACAATTGGCTTCGTTGCTAAAAATACATCGATTTTTAAGTGCATAGACCAGGACTTTTCAAAGTGTAGTCCACTACCAGCAGCGTCTGCATCACTTGGGAGCATTTTTAAAATGCAAGTTCTCCACTAGGCATGGTGGCTCACGCCCTCATGCCAGCATTTTGGGAGGCTGGGATGGAAGAATTGCTTGAGGCCAGGAGTTCAAGACCATCCTGGGCAACATAGCAAGACCCTTGTTTCTATTACTTTTTTTTTTTCATAAATTGCAAATTCTCAGGCCACACCTCAGCCCTATTGAATAAGAAACTCTGGGAGTGGGATCCAGCAATCTGTGGTTTAAGAAGCCCTCCAAAGCTGGGTGCAGTGGCTCATGCCTGCAATTCCAGCACTTGGGAAGCAGAGGCAAGAAAATTGTCTGAGCCCATGGGTTCAGACCAGCCTGGGCAACATGACGAGAACTCATCTCTACAATAATTCAAAAAATTAGCTGGGCATGATGGCGTGTACCTGTGGCTCCAGCTACTTGAAAGGCTGAGGCAGAAGGATCGCCTGAGCCCAGCAGGTCGAGGCTGCCGTGGTCGTGAACACGCTACTGCACTCAGCCTGGGAGACAGAGTGAAGCCACAACTCAAAAATAAAAAAGAAAAGAAAAGAAGAAGAATGAGAGAGACCACTCTTATCTTTTCCACCCATGACTTGGAACCCAACATACCTGGAAAGCTCTGTTCCCCGCTGGGGAAAATGGTAACGAATCTGGGACTGGGAGACTGTTCATTCAGCAAGCACTCTATGCTGTTTACCTGCAACGTCCTACACAGTACCTGGCACGAAGTAGATGCCCAATCCTTTTTTTTTTTTTTTTTGAGTTGGAGTCTTACTCTGTCTACTAGGCTGGAGTGCAGTGGCACACTTATGCCACCCCAGCTTCAACCTGCTGGGCTCAGATGATCCTTTCACCTCATCCTTCCAACTAGCCAGAATTACAGGCATGCGCTATCATGCCTGACTAATTTTTTGGTTTATTGTAGGATGAGGTCTTACCAAGTTGTGCAGGCTGGTCTCGAACCCGTGGGCTCAGGCAATTCTCTCGCTTGGCCTCCCAAAGTGCTGGGATTATAGACTTGAGTCACTGTGCCTCATTTTTTTTGTTTTGTTTTTGTTTTTTAAGACATAGAATCTGGCTCTATCATTCAGACTGGAATACAATGGCACAGTTACGGCTCACCGTAACCTCCAACTGCTGAGCTCAATCCTTCCACCTCAGCCTCCTGAGTAGGTGGAACTACAGGCACATGCTGTCATGCTGGGCTAATTTTAATTTTTTTTTTTTTTTTGCAGCAATGGAGTCCTACGTACCAGCCAAGACTTGTCTGGAACTCTTGAACTCAAGCAATCCTCCCTTCTCTGCCACCCAAAGCTCTGGGATTATAGGTGTGAGCCACTGCACCCAGCCAACATATATAAACATATATACATTTTTTTTTTTTTTTTGAGTTAGGGTCTCACTCTGTTGCCCAGGCTGGAGTGCAGTGGCATGCTCACGGCCACCACAGCCTCAACCTGCTGGGTTCAGGCGATCCTTTCGCCTCAGCCTTCCCTGTAGCTGGAACTACAGGCATGCGCCACCACACCCAGAGAATTTTTTTTTAAATTTATTTTAGTGATGAGGTCTCACCATGTTGCCCAGGCTGGTCTCCAACCTGTGGGCTCAGGCAATCCTCTCACCTCCACCTCCCAAAGTGCTGGGATGACAGGCATGAGTCCCCGTGTCCAGTACCCAGTAAATATTTTTGAATGAATGAAATGCCTGTTACAAATCAAGTAAGACACCAGGTCCTGGGGATGCAGAGACAAGCATGATAGGCCAGGCTTTGAAGAAGCCTTGTTAAAAAGTGTCATTTTTTTCCCCCAGAAAAAGACAATAACCGAGCACAGCAGTTATCACAGCAGGAAGAAGCAAAACTGAATTGGGTGAACGCTAGAGGAGCTCTGAGGAAGATGCTGAACTGAGGCCGTGGGTGAGTAGGATCAGGAAAGACATCCCAGCAGGCTAGCACGAGTCTAGGAAGACCGGCAGGAGTCCGTCTTGCACACAAATGAGGCTGTGTGCATGGACTAAGGACAGAGGCCTGGCAACCCTGGTGGTTTTATAAAACAAACAGAAGACAAGCATACATTCACTGATGGCGGGTAGAGAGACCACAGGTCACAGCGTGTCCAGGCTGGGGTGAGAAGAAGTCCCTGTACCTACCTCCTCTAGGCACACGCATGCACCGGGTGCTGAGAAGCCATGCTCCTCTGGATAGATGTGGCTGGGTGACTGAGAGATTAGACAGGAGAGTGAAGGCCCCTGTTCTCAGCTTCGGGGAAAACTTGTTATTCACTTTTGTTCTCTAGCGCCAAGTTAAGTTTCTGCAAAGACTGGGTGTTCCCCCAGATGCTTCAGACAGACTGGCAGGGCAGCGACACAGGCAGCCAAAATTGTTCACAGGTCCTCAATTGTTCCGGGGACATGCTGTGCTCAGCCCTTTCCCCTGAGGGCCTCTAGGGTGTGCGGGCCTGGCAAAATCTGTGTCGACAGAAATAGACTCCCCGGCATAGGAAGGGAAGCCACAAAGGGCGACATAAGCCCAGCTATAAGGGTGTGTGCACCCTAGATGTGATTTCACCCCCAAAGTCGAGCTTGGATATTTCTGTTTTCCACGAGGCTAAACTTGGACAAAAACTGCATGTAAACAAATTTGTTTCACCAAGTCCTCAGAGGATGTCTTTCATCATCTAACAATTAGATTGCAGTTTCTTGGTTTCTGGAATTAGATTAAAGCAGTCAGTAGGTAATTACTCTTATTAAAATAATATCTGCTAAAAAGGAAGCCTTCAAGTTGGCTTGAACTCCAAATGATTCAGAGAATAATATCCACGTCTTCCCCGGCCCCCTTTTCTAAGCCTACTGAACTCTGTCTTGATTTTGCATCAGGTTTATTCATCTTGATCAGAAGCTTAATAGACTAAACCGGAATGACTCTATACGGCTCTGAAGGGGACTAAGATGCATTTTCTTCCTTGGATTGACAAGAAAGTCCATTTCAGCTTAGTTGGTCTAACTTCAACAGCCTTTTTTTTTTCTTTCGTGGGGAAGTCAAGTGGGTTTCAATGGCAGAGAGGTAAACAAAAGTGATCTTTGTCATTGAAAAAGCATAAAGGTTTAAGCAGAAGTTCTCAAAAAAAAAAAAAAGCATAAAGTTAATGGAATTAAAGCAAACCACGTCTGGGTGAATTGATCTCCCAGAACAAACCAACTCTGTCTGCGTGACAATAATTTGCAAGTGCTTGTTTTGGCCTCTATTGACAAGAATATGCAAATATAACAGCTTGCAGAAGGAAACTGGACTTATGTATGTCTAGAAAGGTAGGGAGAATGGTCTAGTGATTTCTCATCCCAGCTCCAGTCTCATCAGAAAACCTTAAGAAAGCCACCAGAATTTCCAGATCTGTTTCCTTACCTTTTCAGGGATAACGAAAACACCTACACTACAAAGCTGATTCATGACTGCTAAGGGCCATGGGGCATGTGGAATGGTGAGTGTCTTCTGATGGGTTTTGGGTTTCTCTTTTGGGTGTGATGAAATGTTCTGGAGTTAGACAGTGGGGCCACATACCTTGTGAACATATTATAAGCCACTGAATTGGTCACCTTGAAAGGGTGAGTTTTATCGTATGTAAATTAAATCTCCACTTTTAGAGAAAGCATCAGGTGCTACTTAACAGGGCTATAATTAAGAGGCAGAGCGCTGGGCTTCGTGGCTCACGCATGTAATCCCAGCACTTTGGGAGGTGGAGGCAAGGGGATTGCCTGAGCCCAGGGGTTTGAGACTAGCCTGGACAACATGGCAAGACCTCATCTCTACAATAAATCAAGAAACCAGCCAGACGTGGTGGCACACGCCTGTGGTTCCAGCTACTTGGACGGCTGAGGCAGAAGGATCCCCTGAGCCCAGCATGTCGAGGCGTCCGTGACTGTAAGCGTGCCACTGCACTCCAACCTGGACAACAGTGAGACTCTGACTCCAAAAAAAGAAAAAAGAGGCAGAGAGAAAATATGCACAAAAGCCTTTGTTAAACTATAAAGTGTCATTTTTAGCAGGGATAGGTTGTATTCATTGGGAGGCTTGGTTTTGGTTTGGGGGGCATTTTTGGTTGCCAGTAATAAAAACCGAACTTGAGAATGTAAAAACCGAACTTGAGAATGTAAAAACCGAACTTGAAATGTACCAATTCACACGACAGAACCGCAGGATGCCACAGTCCTGGAATAAGAGTCCAACCAGGCCAAAATTCTCTCCATCTCCTCTTGGCTTTTCTGAATGTCACCTTCATTCCCTCAGTTGTGGCAGGGGAAACAGACACCGTGGCCAGGCTCCTGACAGGCAACTTCCACCCTGTCACCAGAGAAGGGTCAGAGTCTTTGGTTCCCTGGCCTGAAGTTCAAAACGCATGGGGAATGGCTCCAGCTGGCTCAGTTTGGGTGTGACTTGCAGCAGCCCAGGAGGTGACTTCTGTAAAAAGATTGGTGGCGCCCAATAAAATCACATGGGTGGGGTAGACTTCCCAGAAGGGTGGACAGGATGCTACCTTCAGCAGACAGCACGACATATGTCTCTACAGTTCCCATGATACCTATGTCCCCATGTTGGAGGCAGAAGAGACATTAGACATCTCCGAGAACATCTAGTCTAATGTCCTTATTTCACAGAGAGAGAAATTATCTTTAGGGAACTAGTCAGCAGAACCAAGACTAGTTCCTCGGTGTGTTTGTTTTGTTTTGTTTGAGTCAGGGTCTCACTCCAGCCCAGGCTGGAGTATAGTGGTATGATCACAGCTCACCATAGCCTCAGCTTCCTGGGCTCAGATGACCCTTCCACCTCAGCCTCCTCAGTAACTGGGACTACAGGTGTGTGCTACCATTCTTGGTTAATTTAAAAAAATTTTTTTTTGTAGAGACAAGGTCTCGTTGCCCAGGCTGGTCTCAAACACCTGGCCTCAAGCAATCCCTTGCTTTAACCTCCCAAAGTGCTGAGGTTATAGATATGAGCCACTGAACCTGGCCTGATCCTTGATTTTTTTAATGTCGATAGAGTAAACATAGACTGGTGGTTTCCAATCTTCACACCACTGCAAAAGCAGAGGAACTTGTTAAAAATACAGATTGCAGGGCTCTCACTCTAGACATAAACAAGAATTTGGGTGACGGGGGCATGCGAGCCTGGATTCAATTGTAAGAGCCTCATATGACTCTGATGTCTGGGATCTGTCACTTGGAGGAGAAATTCTGGTGTCTAAATCTCACCTCTTAAAGGCTAATGTGCTTGATCTCAGCTGTGATTTCTCACATGCAGCTAAGGTTGAAAACCATGAATGCTACTCCAACATGGGTGACAGAACAAGACCCTATCTCCAAAAAAAATAAAAGAGACACAAATTTTTCCAAGAAGACACACAAATGATCAACAGCTGCATGGAAAGGTGCTTAACGTCTCTAATCACCAAGGAATACAAGTCAAAACCACAATACCACAGGAAGGTTATTATAAAAAAAGACAAAAGATATTAGTTGGGAAGGCTGTGGAGAAAAGGGAATCCTTGTCCACTGTTGACGGGAATGGAAATCGATACAACCACGATGGAAAACAGTATGCAATTTTCTCAAAAAACTAAAAATAGAACAACTATATGATCCAGCAAGCCCAATTCTGGGAATATATCCAGTGGAAATGAAATCAGTAGCTCGATGAGATGCCTACACGCCCATGTTCATTGCGGCATTATTCACAATAACCAAGACATGGAAGTTGCCCCAGTGTCCATCAATGGATAAATAAAGAAATTATAAAGATAAACATGTATAATAAAATAAAACCACGAATGCAAAATACTATGCATTAGAATCACCAGGGAAGCTTGAATAACATTTCAAATCCCTGGACCCAACCCTTTGAGACTCTAATTTAATTGATCTGGGACTCAGGCTACTGATCTTTTTCAAAAGCTCGCAAGGTAATTCCCAAGTTCAACTAAATTGAGAACCATCAGCTTAGACCTTACTGCCTTTCTCACACAGAGGTTGCGAATGGAATACAGATATGGAAAGTGATTGTCAACTAATGTGTTGATGATGACGATGGCATTGATGAAGCTATTTCTTGAGGACTTCCTATGTCCCAGGCACTCTGCTAAGCATTTTATGAGCATAATCTCATTTAATCCTCAACACCATTAATTTGCTAGTATTATTTTCCCGCTTCCTCGATTATAACATGTCATTAATTGATGACTATCAATTCAATAACAGTTATTAAAAAGTGTCTGTTGCTAGTTAAGGAAAATATGAAGATTTCATCAGCCCTCCAGGGACAAAGATTTCCCTTACGAAGAATCAACGTAAATTTAGTTATGTAAGGTAAAATACAAATTAATGTGTGTTGCTATCAATGCAAGTAGCTCATCTCATGGGACATATCAAATAAACAGACACCTTCAATGTAACCTTCTAAATCCACCTACATTCACAAACGTCGCTAATACCTCATGCTGAGGTACCCATGCTTGGCCTGGGAGCTGGCAAATTTGTTTAGACACACTCCATTTCAGGAATAATAAAACGCAGGGATCTACCCAAAGGAATAGAGATCATTATCTAAAAAAGACACTTTCACCTGCATGTTTACTGCAGCACAATTCACAATTGCAAAGATGTGGAATCAACCTAAATGTCCATCAGTCCATCAGTGAATTATGGAAATGTGGTATATATGCAACATAGAATACTGTTCAGCCATCAAAAAGAATGAAATAACGTCCTTTGCAGCAACTTGGATGGAATTGAAGAACATCATCCTAAGTGAACTAATGCAGGAAAACCAAACACTGCATGTTCTCACTTAGAAGTAGGAGCTCACTGTAATCCCAGCCCTTTGGGAGGCCAAGGTGAGTGAACTGCCTGAGCCCGTGGGTTCAAGACCAGCCCAGGCAACTTGGTGACATCCCGTCTCTACAATAAATAAAAAAAATGAACTGGGTGTGGTAGTGCATGCCTGTAGTTCCAGCTCCTTGAAAGGCTGAGGCAGAAGGATCGCTGGAACCCAGCAGGGATCTTCAAAGGCATTGAGAATAGAATGTGTCAAAAAGGGAACACTTCTACACTGTTGGTGGGAGTGTGAACTAGTACAGCTTCTGTGGAAAACAGTGTGACAACTCGTCAAAGATCTAAAAATCGACCTTCCATACAATCCTGCAATCCCCCTACTGGGAATATATCTGGAAGAACTCAAATCACTCTATAAAAAAGATACCTGCACACGTATGCTTATTACAGCATTGTTCACAATAACAAAAACAAGGAACCAACTGTGCTGCCCACCAAAAAAGGACTGGATTAAAAAAATGTGGTACATATCCACAATGGAATATTACGCAGCCATAAAGATGGACAAAATCATGAACTTCACGGCAACCCGGATGGACTTAGAGTCTATGATATTGAGTAATCTTTCACAGAAACAAAGAATGGAGTATCACATGTTCTCACTCATAAGCGGACCTTGAACAATCATTGTAATACTATAAGAAAAGGATTGGCAATAGTGGGAAACTGCCCAGGGGAGGGGTCAGAATTGGCAGTAGTGGGAATCTGCCAAGGAAGGGGGGGCACACGTCATCAACAAGGGTACCTGCATAATGAACATTTGTATACCTAACCCCGAATTGTACCCCACATCTTTAAAATTAAAAAAAGGTTAACAAAGGAGAGAATGGTATAAAGGACATTGGAAACTCAGAAGGAGGAGAAGAGGAAGGAATTGAGGGACCAAAAATCTATCATGTACAATGTGCACGGGTGGGAGTGGTGGGTACCTGTAAAGCCCAGACTTTTTCGCCACTGTGCAATGCAACCATGCAACCCAAAACTCTGTGCATCCCCTAAAGCTATTGAAATAAAGAAAAATAAGATAAAATAAAATGTAGGAGGAAATGTGTATCTTTGAGTTACAGAATCATGGTATTATCCCTACTTTTAGCTGAGGCTTTCAAAGCTTAAATGACATGCCCAAAGTCCCAGGGTTCATCCTCTGGCCAAGCCAGAAATAACAAGCCCGCGCCCCCAATCCTAGAGTTCTCTAGAAGCTCCTCTACTGACAAACTTTCCACTGGCAAAGTTTCCTCGACAAGAACAAAGCGGTCTATCAGAACAAAATGTTACCAGCTGCCTGCTGCCAGCACTTGGAAATAGGAATCCCGTGAGGTTTACAAACGCTCGGACACAGTGATGGGCGTTCAAGACCCGACCAAACCCTAGAGTACGCTTGGCATGTCTCTCAAGGCCGTGCAGGAGCTCATTTCAAGCATTTTGAAACAAGCACAGTAACTGAAAATTCAGAGTTCTGTAAGAAACAAATGCATTCACCTTTGCAAAAAAGAAGTCAAGTCCATTTAAAAAGGGAAACAGGTTGAGACTATAAGAATGCGAAGTGAAAACGCAGCCGGATGTTTTCAATTATGAGCAGGCCATTATCAAACCGTTTGTGACCACATTTCTCTGGCATGCAATGGCTCTTTCACTTCTTTTAAATACATTATTTAATTAGAAGAAAATTGAATGCTGATTTTTGAAACAGAAACCGACAAAGAACAAGTTAGGAACAAAAAGAGTAAACAGCCTCAGGAATCACCATCTCTACTCTCCTAAGAGACCATCAGTTACTAGAATGTCTGAAACCTCCATCTCCAGAACGTCTAAAATCAATTTTTCTTTACTAAAGTTGGACGGTGTGTGTGTAGTTTGTAAGTTGCCTTTTTCCATCTACCTATAGAAATGGAGCGATCATCTCACATTATTTTAACCAGAAGGTAAATGAAACAATCCACTGTGGATTCCTTTTTTTAGCTCCCAATGTTTGTTTGGCCCCTACAGACATGTCCTTAATGTAGTATTCTTCCAAGTTTTTGTAAAACTCTACCGGGGTACCCCAAAAAAGTATACGCATTTTAGGAGATGTTATCTACGTATTATTTTTCAAAGTTGAATGGAATTCCAGTATCCGCGTGACATTAGGTTGACGTTTGATCAAAAGATGGTGGTGTTCGTCCAATGAATGCAAGCGTCACCTGCGACAGGCAGGACAGCCAGAGATAATGGTGGAAGCACGGCTGTTATTTGAAGAGTGCAAGACTATTTTGGAGTGGTGTTTGAAATTCGAGAACGTGGTGGATGTTCAATGACAACGGAGGCGTGAGTGTGCAACAGAACCTCCGACACGTCTATGAGACTCGTGATGAGTTTGAGGCGCGTGGTCCTGTGTGTGACGTGCACAAGGGAACACCCGGGAGGCCTCTCACAGCAACGAGTCCTGAGGTCGTTCGCCATCATCAGAAGTGTCTGGACGCTCATGGGAACCGCTCTGAGCACCTCTTGTCATTGCAGAAGGCAAAAGTGACTTGTGTTCATCTTTTGTTATCGGTACATATTGAGTATTATAATTTTAATACAGTTTTTTTCCTTTCTTAAAATGTGTATACATCTTTTTGGTACTCTCTGTACTCATAAGTTAAGGCTAAAGTAACCAGAGAAGGTGGCACCATCTTTGGTCTTCTCTGCCCTCTCTGAGGACTCTCACTATGCGACTTCCATTGTTTGTGGAATGCCACACGGCAATCTCCTTCCACTGTTCTCCCTACCTCGAGTCTGCCGGGTAGCTGGTCAGCTGGCTTGGGTGGGGTAAGGAGGAACCTAGTCTGTAGTGCTTGCTAATTTCCATGTTGTAAATACCCGCACTATGGCCAGTTTCAAGTATCCACAGTCCAACAACTGGCTTACAAAAAGTTCCTGAATACTGACTGGGCTTGGTGGCTCATGCCTACAATCCCAGCACTTTGGGAGGCTGAGGCGAGAGGATTGCTTGAGCCCAGGAGTTCAAGATCAACCTAGGCAACATAGTGAGACCTTGTCTCTACACACACACACACACACACACACACACACACACACACACACACACCAGTGTCAGACAATTCACCGACCGATTATGGCACCTAGATGATACTTTTATCTTGATGTAACACTGTGTCTGACTGATTTAACACATACAGTCACTGTACCTAAAAGGTGGGAATAATAACACAAATAACCCAAACATGGGAGGGAAAAGGGGATTTAGGGAACAAATCTCTCATTTTTCTTCATACATGAGAAGAATTTGTGGCATATCGCCTCCAAGTTTGGTAAGGGTCTTCTGTAAACATATAAGTATTCATATTATTATGCTAACTTTTTTATTTTCCCAGATAAACTAATGTGGTGGCTTACGCCTATAATCCCAGCATTTGGGAGGCAGAGGTGAGAGGATTGCCTGAGACCAGAGGTTCAGGACCAGTCTGGGCAGTTTGTCGAGACCTCGTCTCTACAATAAATCAAAAAATTAGCTGGGCATGGTGGCATGCACCTGTGGTTCAGCTGCTTGGAAGGCTCACCTGAGTCCAGCAGGTCGGGACTGCCTGGGTGGACAGATTGAGACTACGACTCAAAAAAAAAAAAAAAAAAAAGGAAAGTAGCCCACAAGTCTGGTTTTGTATTATACTAACATCCATTCAGAGTTCTTTGCCATTTTTCCCTTTGCAGCTGCTAAATCGCTCATGCCTTCAATATTTTTCCCTACATAATGATTTTTATGGAAGTTAATGTAGTGAGCATTTTCAAATATCACCCGTTGTGACAATAAAATAGACATTAAAATCCAACCACGTATTGGAAAAGATAGGAACACCATGCACTTACTTCTTAGGATACCACACACTCGTTCTAATGACGACGCCATGGCTCAGAATGTTTTGGAAATTCTTGTTATAAATTGTCTTCAGCACAAGAGTAAGAGGTGTCAATGAAAATTAACTGCATTGCCCTAGAGTACTGCTTCATATTTTTTAGATTAAAAATACAACCTCTTCATGGTGAGCTAGGAGCATGCCACTGCACTCCAGCCTGGGCAACACAGTGAGACTCAACTCCAAAAAAAAAAAAAGAAAAACTAAAAGATGGTCCACCATTATAGGATACTCATCATGAACAGAGTTTGCAGGACTAAAAGTTGCTCAAAGTGAGTCAGCGAGTGAGTATTGGGTGAATGTGAGGACCTAGGGTATTCCTATATGCAACTGTAGGCTTCATAAACACTGTACACTTAGGTGACCCTAAATTTATTTTTTAAATGCTCTTTCTTCAGTAATGAGTTAACTTAGTTTACTGTAACCTCTACTTTCGAAACGTTTAATTTTTTACTATTTTATTACAATACTCAGCTTAAAATACATGCTGCACCGTTGTAGAAAAATATTTTCTTAGCTGGGCGTGGTGACTCATGTCTATAATCCCAGCACTTTGGGAGGCTGAGGTAAGAGGATTGCCTGAGTCCAGGGGCTCAAGACCAGACTGGGCAACTTGGCGAGACCTCGTCTCTACGATCCATCAAAAAATTAGCCAGGCATGGTGGCACAGGCCTGTGGTTTCAGCTACTTGGAAGGCTGAGGTGGAAGGATCGCCAGAGCCCAGCAGGTCGAGGCTGCGGTGGCTGTGAGCGTGCCACTACACTCTAGTCTGGCGACAGAGTGAGACACTGACTCAAAAAAAAAAATTTGTCTTATATCCTTATTCTATGAAGTTTTCCCCATTTTTTTTTAACTGTCTAAGCTTCTTTTGTTAAAATCTAAGACACAAACACACACAGTAGCCTAGGCCTACACGCTGCCTTCTACCTTTACACCTTGTCCCACTGGAAGGTCTTCAGGGGCAATAACACACATGGAGTTGTCATCTTCTATGGTAATGATGCTTTCTTCTAGAATCCTCCAGAAGGACCTGCCTGAGGCTGTTTGACTGTTAACTTTTTCTTGTAATAAGTAAGAGAACACTGTAAAATAATGATTTAAAAAGGTACAATATAGTAAATACTAGGAGATAAGAATTTTCACCTCCATTATAACCTTATGGGACCACTGCCTTATATGTGGTCCACCATTGATGGAAATATTATGCAACACATGGCTAGATGTACCTACTTTAGGGGTTGGCCTGAAGATTAAACGATACAAGAGCTGGGCGTGGTGGCTTATGCCTGTAACCTCAGCACTTTGGGAGGCCGAGGTAGGAGGATTGCTTGAGCCCAGAAGTTCAAGACCAACCTAGGCAACAGAGCAGGACATCGTCTCTGTAAAAAGTTAAAAAAAAAATTAGCAGGATGTGGAGGGGAACACCTGTAATCCAAGCTACTTGTGGAAGGATCACCTGAGCCCAGGAGGTCGAGGCTACCGCGGTGAGTTGTGATCGTGCCACTACACTCTGGCCTGGGCAACAGAGTGAGACCCCAACTCAAAAAAAAAAAAAAAAGGTACAAGGCATTGTTAGGGCACCTTGTGAACTGAAACACACTATCCAAATGTAAGTTAATGATCCAGCTTGATTAGAATTGAATGAGCGTGGCTAGATATACTGCCCTGAAAGCATAAATGTTGCATCCTTGAAAAACTGTTGGGCTGGGCATCGTGGCTCACACTTGTAATCCCAGTGCTTTGAGAGGCTGAGGCTGGAGGATTGCTTGAGGTCAGGAGTTTGAGACAAGGCTGGGCAACACAGCAAGACCCTCTATCAATTGTTTTTACGTGTTTGTGGTTTAGCAAGAAATATATTTGGTCTTTGTCCCCAGTTCCTGGCTCAGAGCTCCTAAAACACTTGGATTTTTCTGGATGGTAAGAGTGTCTTTTGTTGTTCACAAGGAGAGCCTTTTACACTTGCCTGAGTTTACGCTAATGAGGTGATTTAGGGTGGGGTCTCCAAATAGTCTCAGGATGGGGTCAGTCACCAGAAGGATCCAGTGATTATAAAGGGTGACATCTTCGCCCCAATTTTCTACCTCTGGGGAGGGGATAAGAATCGGAAATCAAGCTGCGTAAAAACTCTTGAGCAAGGAGATTTGATGGGCTTTCAGGTGGAGGTGCCGGGAGGGCGGCTCACCTGAGGAAGGCTTGGAAGCTCTGTGTTCTCCACCTGGGCTCCATCCTTTGTCCTGTGCATGTCTTCCATCTGGCTGTTCCTGAGTTCATGCTTTGTTATAAACTTGTAAACATAGGCAAAGTGTTACCCTGAGCTCTGGGCCATTCTAACACATTATCAAACCCAAGGAGGCAGGTGGTCTTTGAAACCCCAACTCTTAGCCCGCTGGTCAGGGGTATGGGGGCCTGGGTTTTCACCTGGCGTCTAAAGTAGGGACAGTCTTGTGGGACTGAGCCTTTCACTTGTGGGATCGGACGCTTCCTCTGGATAGACGGTGCCAGAACTGAATTAAGTTGTAGGACACCAGCCAAGCATGGTGTCTCACGCCTATAATCCCAGCACTTTGGGAGGCCGAGGTGAGAGGATTATCTGAGCCCACGGGTTCGAGATCAGCCCGGGCAACTCGGCGAGAGACCTCATCCCTACAATAAATTTAAAAAAAAAACCAAAACTAGCCAGGCATGGTGGCGCTTGCCTGTAGTTCCAGCTACTTGGAAGGCTGAGGCAGAAGGATCGCCTGAGCCCAGGAGGTCGAGGCTGCAGTGACTGAGAGCATGCCACTGGCATTCCAGCCTGGGCGACAGAGTGAGACTCCAACTCAAAAATAAAAAATAAAAAAAAGCTATAGGCCACCCAGCTGGTGTCCAGCAAATTTGTGGGTGTGGAGACACTGCCCCCTCCCCTGAACACACACACACACACACACACACACATACATTTGGCATTAGAAGTGTTGTATGAGGCCGGGCGCGGTGGCTCATGCCTATAATTCCAGCATTTTGAGAGGTTGCGGCAGGAGGATTGCTTGAGCCCAGGAGTTCGAGACCAGCCTGGGTAACAAAGTGAGTCCTCCTCTCTATAAAAAAAAAAAAAAAGAAATGTGTTGTGAATGGAGAGAAACATTTTTTTCAGAGTATTCCAAAGGATATGGAAGAGACTCATACAAATCCGCTGGGTCCGTTTATTAAACTCATAGAAGGACTCAGGGCTTGTGGGCCCAGAGCCTTCTGGGAGCCGAAATCCAGAGACAAAGCACCTCCCATGCTAAAGCCCGCCTCTCTCTCCAGATCCTCTGTGTTCATTTCCTCTCAGTGCTCCCACACCCACTCCACTGGCTGAAAGCCGGAAGGCTAAATGTGGGGCATTTATGATCATCAACTCTGAAAGGCCCTTGGCTGGGCTTTTGACAAGTTCTCCTCTCTCTCTCTCTCCCCAGCTGCCTGGGCCAGAGCCCGTCTCCTCCTTCTCAATGACTGGCTTGGTACTGCTACATTCTTGAAATACATGTCACCACAGCCTTGACCTGGGTAGGACCATGATTCCACAGCAGAGCACAGGGCACGCGGAGGCCGTTCTGTCATCATCTGAGGCTCCGAGGGAAAAGACGAACCCCAAGCCCAGGAGATCCCCAGCCGACCCTGGCCACCCCACTCCCAAGCCCCTGGATCATATGCCTGAAACAATTAGCCAAGTTGCCTCCGTCAAACTAGCCCTCATTGTCTGCTGGAGCAATTAGTGAAGTCTGTCATCTTCCATATCTCTTGAAAAATCTAAAAAAGTATTCTCTCTTTGCATGTTTCATGATCATCAAAAAAACAGCTGGCGTGGTGGCTCACACCTGTAGTCCGAAGACTTTGGGAGGCCGAGGTGGGAGGATTACTTGAACCCAGGAGTTTGAGACCAGCCTGGGCAACATAGTGAGACTTCATCTCTACAAAAAATTTAAAAATTAGCCAGACTTGGTGGGAGGAACTTGGTGGGCTGAGGCAAAAGGTCCTTGAGTACAGGAGGTTGAGGCTGCGGTGAGCCGTGATGGTGCCACTGCACTCCAGCCTGGACAACAGAGGGAGACCCCGACCCCAAGTCAAAAATAAATAAATGAATAAGCAAATAAATAAATAGCAACCATTTAGATATTCCAACAATGATTATACTGCATAGAGTTTATTAAGTTGAACAACAGATAAATATGTATCATTTTACTGCATTTCATATATTTTCATTTTGAATTTAAAAGTGTACTTTGTTTATAAAAAAAATTAAGGAAACCGTCTTAACATTCTAAGGGGAAAAGAAATCCTCACACACATGGTTAAAAACTTTCACTTATGGGCAACCCCCTTGGGTCCCCTCCCACTGTGAGAGCTTTCCTGTCCTCTCAATAAATCCTGCTTTCTAAAAAAAAAAAATAGTTCACTTATAGTGGTGAATTGTCCAGTTACATAACTTTTAATCACTAAGGTTTTAGTAGTGGGCACCCTCTCTACATTGTATTGGCTGATAGTTCAGGGTTTTACAGTTAGTACATATAGAGTATGGAGCCTTAAAAGAAAGAAAGAAAAAAAAAAGCAAGCCCAGCATGGTGGCTCATGCCTGTAATCCCTGCATTTTGGCAGGCAGAGGACTGCTTGAGGCTAGGAGTTAGAGACCTGCCTGAGCAACACAGAGACTCTGTCTCTCCAATAAAAAAAAATTAGCCAGGCGTTATGGTGCTCACCTGTTGTCTTGGTCTCAGCTACTTGGGAGGTCAAGGCAGGAGGATCACTTGAGCCCAGGAGGTCAAAGTAACAATGAGCTATGATTGTGCCACTGCACCCCAGCCTGGGTTGACAGAGTGAGACTCTGACACTGAAATTTTTCTCTAAAATTTTTTAGTTAAAAAAGCAAACACATGCCGGGCTCGGTGGCTCAGCTTGTAATCCCGCACCTTTGGGAGGCTGAGGTGAGTGGATTGCCTGAGCCCGTGGGTTCGAGACCCGCCTGGGCAGGCGAGACCTCATCTCTACAATCAATCAAAAAATCAGCCGGGCGTGGTAGCAAGCTCCTGTAATTCCAGCTCCTTGGAAGGCTGAGGCGGAAGGATCGCTGGAGCCCAGCAGGTCGAGGCTGCGGTGGCCGGGAGCGGCTACTGCACTCCAGTCTGGGCAACAGAGTGAGACTCCAACTCCAAAAAAAAAGCAAGCACAGATCTAATACTATTTCAAATAGTTTACAAGTTACAACTGTTTCAGTGACAGATTAAACACAAAGAATACGCTGACTCCCAATTTAGTTATCCACCATAGATTATCAACATTTAAAACAATTCTCAGCTTTTAAAAGGAATTCCTTGAGATGGAGAAATGTCCATGAGCTATCTCTTTCTTCCCATTCTTCTGCCCAACTCAGAAGTCAAGTGCTTGGTGTTTGAAGGTAAATTAGATATTGAAGCCAGGCGCGGTAGCTCACACCTGCACTTTGGGAGGCAGAGGCCAGAGGATTTCCTGAGTCAGGGGTTCGAGACCAGGCTGGACAACTTGGCGAGACCTTGTCTCTACAATAAATAAAAAAATTAGCCAGGCATGGTGGCGCATGCCTGTGGTTCCAGCTACTTGGAAGGCTGAAGCAAAAGGATCACCTGAGCCCAGCAGGTTGAGGCTGCAGGGGCCATGGGCATGCCGCCGCACTCCAGCAGAGGCAACAGAGCGAGACTTTGACTCATTTAAAAAAAAAAAAAAAAGCACTACAACCTCTATGAGGCTACTACAACCTCTTTTGAACTTGCTGAGTTTTGTGTCTTATTCCTTTGGCCCAGTTTGTAAAAACTGGATTTGATGGTGTCCAGACATATTTATCAGTTTAGGTTGTTATACTGATTTCTCTAGGGAAACACCCATTTCAGAGTGTTTTATATTTGCTCCTTGGGAAAAATATAAATAAGTATTATTAAGGGAAACAGAGGGAGATAGGGAAATGCAAATTGTTGGGAATATTCTGGGTTAAACAACCATACAAAATACAAAATCAGTTAGTTGATGGGTGATTGACTCCACATGGAAGCTAAAACTATCAAGCTTCTAGAAGGAAACATAGGGAAGTATTTTCAGGAACTTCCAGCAAAGATTTGTTAGCAGGACTTTTTTTTAATGGACAAATTTGACTTCAGCAAAATTAAAATCATCAACTAATCAAAAGATAAAGTTGTTTTCTTAGGAAAAAAAATAGTTAAGAAAGTGAAAAGACAATTTCCAGACTGTGAGAAAATATTCACAATACATATATCTGACAAAGTAATCAGATCTCGAATATACAGACAGTGCCCCAAAAAATGTATACACATTTTAAGAAAGGAAAAAAAACTGCATTAAAATGGTAATACTTAATAAGGTGAATACAAGTCACGTTTGACTTCTGCAATTACAAGAGGTGCTCAAAGTGGTTACCATCAGCGTCCAGACACCTCTGAATATGGTGAACATATCGTAACATTGCTTAAAATGTGTATACATATAGAACTCATAAATCAGTAAGGAAATGATAAACAATTTAAAAAGACAAAACTAAAAAGGATTATGCAGAAAACTTGAAGAGATACTTTATATAAGAATATAGGGAAGTGGTCAATAAGCACATGAAAAAGTGCTTAACATTTTTCGTAATCAAGGAAATGCACATTAAAACCCTAATAAGATAACTACTTCACATCAACTACAATGATCAAAAAAATATTTACTGGCTGGGGCACGGTGGCTTATGCTTATGAACCCACCATTTTGGGAGGCTGAGGGGAGAGGAATACTTGAGCCCGGGACTTCAAGACCAGCTTGGCAGTCCAGCATGTGCAGCTCTTCTAGTTGAACAGTTCTGGGTTCTTCTCTCACGCCCCGGGAGAATAAGGGATGCCACACCCAAGAGTGAGCAAGTAGGAATTTAATAGAACACAAAAAAGACCTGACGGAGGGTTGCCTGGCGCAGTCAGAGGTTTATATGGTCTTGAGAGTGTGCTGATTGGTTGGTGGTAGCACCAATCAGAGAGAGGCATCATGCTATGGGATTGAAATGCACCCATAGAGAAAGTGTTGAAAAGGGCCAATCAAGAAGAGGCATGCAAAAGGGTCAGTCTACAGACCTAGAAATAGTTGTTCTCACTCCAGTCCATTGGTCTTGCATCGGAAGTTTTTATTGGGCCCACCCTAATTTGTCTGCCTATCCAGTTTTTTCCTTCCTTCCTTTCTTTTTTTTTTGAATTGGAGTCTCACTCTGTCGCCCAGGCTGGAGGGCATGCATGCTCACGGCCACTGCAGCCTCGACCTGCTGGGCTCAGGTGATCCTTCCTCCTCAGCCTTCCAAGTAGCTGGAAGCACAGGCGTGTGCCATCACACCAGGCTCATTTTTCCTGATTTATTGTAGAGAGGAGGTCTCGCCAAGTTTGCCCAAGCCGGTCTTGAACCCGTAGGCTCAGGCAATCCTCTTACCTTTGCCTCCCAAAGTGCTGGGATTTTTGGCATGAGCCACCACGCATCCTTTCTCACCTCTCACAACCACTGTGGAAAAGAGTTTGCCACTAATCAGATAGCTACTGGCAGCAATAATTCCACCTGTAGATGGACTTCTTAACTGTATATATTATTTGATACACACACACACACACACACACACACACACACACACACACACACTCACACTTGAAAACCTTGCTGCAACCAAGAGGAATGAAAGAATAAACCCACAGAACAACTGCTATAAAGAATGTTCATAGCAGTTTTATTTATAATATGAACTACTGATTCACAGAACAGAAACACTGTGTCAAGGGAAAGAAGCAAACACAAACTAGTACTTCCGAGATGATACCATTGATATAAAATACAAGTTATGGTGATAGAAAGAAATCACTTAGAATAATGATTGCCGGTGGGGCACAGTGGCTCATGCCTGCAATACGAGCACTTTGGGAGGCCAGGGCAGGCAGATTGCTTGAGTCAGGAGTTCAAGACCGACTTGGGCAACATAGTGAAACCTTGTCTTTACAAAAAAATCAAAAAAATTAGTCGGGCATGGTGGCATGTGCCCGTAGTCCCAGTTACTCGGGGTGTTGAGGTGGAAGGATCGCCTGAGCCCAGGAGGTGGAGGCCGTCATGAGCTGTGATTGTCGTGATCATGTCACTCCACTGCAGCCTGGGTGACAGAATGAGACAGAAGGAGAAGGCTGGGGTGACTGGAAGGAACACAGGGGACTTTGTGGAGGGATGGAAATGTTTTTTCTCTTGTTTTGGGTGACAGTAATAGTAACACAAGTACTTTTTTTTTTTGAGTTGGAGTCTCACTCTGTCGCCCAGACTGGAGTGCAGTGGCCGCTCCCGGCCACTGCAGCCTCAACCTGCTGGGCTCCGGCGATCCTTCCGCCTCAGCCTTCCGAGTAGCCGGAACTACAGGCGCGCACTACCACGCCCGGCTAATTTTTTTTATTTATTGTAGAGATGAGGTCTTGCCAAGTTGCCCAGATGAGTCTCGAACCCGTGGGCTCAGGCAATCCACTCACCTCAGCCTCCCAAGGGATTACAGGCTGAGCCACCGAGCCTGGCTACAAGTACTTTTTAATACCTTTTAATTTTGATATATGTAGTCTTCAACTTACAGAAATGTTGCAAAGCTAGGACAAAGAACCTTCTTATTCTCTTTATCCAGATTCACCAATTGTTGGGTGTATACATTTGTCAAAATTCATTGAACTATGTGCTTAAAATCTGGGATGCAAATGTTACCTTAAAAAAGGGGAAAAGGCTAGCTTACTGAAAAATTTCTCAGAATGTGTTAAATCTCCAAAATAATGTTGCATACTTTATGTATTACTCCCCAGATTTTGAGGCATGAGAAACCTAGTTTTCAATGAACACCTGTTGTGCTAGCATTCTGAGAAAAACTCACCCGGACCCTGTGCTTCCAAATAGCGATTCTCAGCCCTGACTGCTCATTGGAATCGCCCAGGAAGCTTGTAGAACCTTCTAATGTCCAGGCTGCACCTCAGGCTAAATAAACTAGACTCTATCCAGTGGAGCCAAGGAATCCACATACTTAAATCCAAGGTGATTCCAATGTGCAGCCATGGCCTTGACCAGTCACTGTTGATGGAAACCTCACCTCTCCTTTAAACATCTACACTTGCCCAGTTAGACAATGGCTCACATCTAATGAGCATTACCACCAAGTCCAAAGACCTGGTGTCCTCACTCAGAGAGTTCTACGCTGGGAGTAGGGAGGGGTCTATCCCACTGGCTGGTGCCTGCATGGCTGGCTCTGACTCTGAACTCTGAATTCAGCCCTTCAGATCTCCATGTCCAGCCTGCAGTTGTTTCAGTGACTGCCCTCTCTGGACCACGTGCCCTGGTAGACCTATAGTCACTGCCTATTTTTTTTTCCCCAGCCCGGCGCTCTGCTATTAAATGATCTGATTGGTTGCCCAGCCCCCTGGCATGTGACCAGCAGCCAATGAAAGCCAGACTTTGGTCCCTTGGGCTGTTCAGTCTCTATCCTGAGCATTCTTCAGCCATCTGACTTCCCACTGTGTTTCCAGATCTGTGTCAGCTTCTGGTCTCTTGCCTCTTGTTGGCCACGGTCTCAAACTGATCTCTTGACTTTGGCAGCTGATACTGCTCCACTGGCCCAGCTTGGCTGCAAATGCACCTGACCTTCATGCAGCCATCGCTTTCACCATCCTGGGTAATAGCACTTTCCACCCCAAGCCAGGACCCCTCTCCGGATTCAGCTGGGCGAGACCCAGCTTAAGAAAGAGAATAGGAGTTGAGCTTGATGGCTCTCGCCTGTAATTCCAGTGCTTTGAGAGGCTGAGGCCAGAGGATTGCCTGAGTTCTGGGTTCGAGATCAACCTGGGCTACATGGTGAGACCTCGTCTCTACAATAAATCAAAAAATAATTAGCTGCATGTGATGGCACATGCCTGTGGTTCCAGCTACTTGGAAGGCTGAAGCGGAAGGATTGCCTGAGCCCAGCAGGTTGAGGCTGCGGTGGCACGCTGGGTGACAGAATGAGACTTCTACTCAAAAAAAAAAAAAAAAAAGAAAGAAAGAAAAACACCAAGGCAGTTTTTCCCTGCCTCAACTAACCTTCTTGGCCTCACCTGAATGTACAGTTTGGCCCTGACCACTCCAGCTTGGCTGGTCTCACCCTCTGACCTGGCCTGGCCAACCTGATCCCTTTTGGATGCCACAAGGGACTGTGCCTGCGGCTGAAGCCGTTGTATCGGGTTTCTGAGGGGCTGCTGTCTGTCCACATTCCATTCCAGTGACCATGTGGTGCATTCCCCTGGCCGGCAGCGGCAAGATGAAGTGAGTATCAGAAAATAGAGCCACTCACCCCTCCGAACACCAAGTGCCCACTCTGTTATCCATTTCATTGGCTCAGGCCTGCCCCTTCCTGGCCTGGGCCACGGCTTTGATCCTGGGTTTATCTTCATGTCTATTCGTGGTTTTTATCTGCCCCTAGCCTCAAACCCATGTCATGAATCCCTCCACAGGGATAGAGAAGCCAAATTCCTGACATCGGGTTCACGGACATCTGTTGTTTTTGCCCATCCAGACACCGCTCCCTTCTCCTGATGACAATGCCCAACTTTTGCTCGGGGCAACCCGTGCTCACCTCCAATCAAAAAGAGCATAGATTCACCATACACGTAGAGGTTTCCTCCTTTGACTACAGCATCGGCAAAGGGTCCAAACTAAGTCATTCAAATTCTCACTGAAAGGTGAGTGGAGCAGAGAAGGCAACGTTTTAAAATGGCTAAAAGCCAGGCTCGGTGGTCAGCCTGCAATCCCGCGCCTTTGGGAGGCTGAGGTGAGTGCATTGACTGAGCCTGCGGGTTCGAGACCCACCTGGGCAGCGAGACCTCATCTCTACAATAAATCAAAAAATCAGCCGGGCGTGGTAGCGCGCGTCTGTAATTCCGGCTACTTGGAAAGCTGAGGCGGAAGGATGGCTGGAGCCCAGCAGGTCGAGGCTGCAGTGGCCGGGAGCAGCCACTGCCCTCCAGTCTGGGCGACAGAGTGAGACTCCAACTCAAAAAAAAAAAAAAAAAAGCTAAAAATAGTCAAACCAGCTGGGCAAGGTGACTCACACCTGGAATCCCAGCACTTTGGGAGGCGGAGGCAAGAGGATTACCTGAATCCACGGATTTGAGACCAGTTTGGGCAACTTGGTGAGACGGCATCTCTATGATAAATCAATAAATCAGCCGGGTGTGGTGGCACGTGCCTGTAGTTCCAGCTACTTGGGAGGCTGGGGTAAAAGGATCGTCTGAGCCCACCAGTGTGAGTATGCCACTGCACTCTAGCCTGGGCTACAGAGTGAGACTCCACCTAAAAAAAGAAAAAAAAAATGCCAAAGCTTCTTATCTCAAAGGGCAATTCTTGTTCGTTTCTATCACCTACAGTCTCTGGTCTCTCTAGTTCCTGCTTTTTTCTGAGATTTATTATTTGCTTGTTTGAGTCGAGGTTTTACTCGTCACACAGACTGGAGTGCAGTGGCATGATCACGGCTCACCTCCTGGGCTCAGGTGATCCTCCTGTCTCAGCCTCCTAAGTAGCTGGGGCTACAGGTGCACACCACCACAACCCAGCTAATTTTTACATTTTTTTGTAGAGACAAGGTCTCCCTATGTTGCCCAGGCTGGCTTTGAACACCTGGGCTCAAATAGTTCTCCCGCCTCAATCCTCCAATGTGCTGGGATTACAGGTATGAACCACTGCACCTGATCTCTTTTCTAAGCTGTATTCTTTAAAAAAGAAAAAAAAAAATTGCAGTGTGTGGCTCCCTACTAGGGAGGCTGAAGTCAGAGGACTGCTTGAGCTCAGGAGTTTGAGGCTGCTGTGAGCTATGATCGCGCCACTGCACTTCAACCTGGGGCAACATAGCGAGATATCATCTCTACAGAAAAATGTATGGATTAGCTGGGGATGGTGGTGCATGCCTGTAGTCCCAACTGCTTGGAGAATTGCCTGAGCCCAGGAGTTTGAGGCTGCAGCAAGCTGTGATCATACCACTGCACTCCAGCCTGGGTGACAGAATGAGACCCCAACTCAAAAAACACCAACAAAAACAAACAAAAAAAAACCCTCCAGTCAAAGGAAGACAAAATATCTTCCTTTCTTTTTGATTCTGAAAGGAACTGTTTAAATTATTTGCCTCTATTTTCTCCAATACATGTGGCACACATCACATGCAAAGATAACAGTCTCAATCCACCATGCATGTAATTTAGGTGAATGGAGTGGTTTTGACAGAGGGAAAAGAGTGTCAAGTCTTTGGGGTCCCATGGATTTTGTCTATTACATGTATAATCCTAGCCGACGTAATTGCTTGACATGGCTGAGTCTCAGTTTCCTCGTTTGTAAAACAGAGCAAACCAGTGATCGTTAATGTCAGGGCAGGTGGCGGGAGAGAACCGTGACCACCTTCCACGGGAGCTTGGCACAGGGCAGGCAAGTCGAACGCTTGTCGAAGGAGGCATTTGTGCATGACTTCCCAGATCCATTTCACTCTCCCAAAACGCTTCCCTAAGATCATGTCATGGGCAGACTGTGTAAAACTGTCCCTGGGAGTTCAGCATGGAAAATTCTCCCAACGAAGTGCAATTTGGAGTATGTGGTCCAGAACCTCAGCCAGGGATTTTGCAAGTATATCTCTCCAGGAAATCCAAGGCATTTGTTCAAGAAGCGCTCATGCCTCCGGCGTCTTCTCTGCCTTGGTTTGCTCTCGCTTCTGCAGCTGGTCAAGCTCAGGCTGGAAGAGACTGGGGTCTAACCTGTAAACCCGCTATCTCCTTGGAGGGAAACTGAGGAGCAAGGGAGACAAAGTGTGCAGCTTGTCCATTAACACAGTGGTGCCCAGCCTTTTTGGCATCAGGGACTGGTTTCATGGAAGACGATCTTTCCATAGACTTGGGGCGGGGGTGTTTCAGGATGATTCAAGCACATTACATGTATTGTGCATTTGCTTTCTATTATTGTTATACTGTAATATATCATGAAATAAATTATAAAACTCACCATAACGCGGAGTCAGTGGGCGCCCTGAGCTTGTTTTTGTGCAACTAGATAGTTCCATCTGGGGGTGACGGGAGACGGTGATACCGTCACCTAGGTGTTGCCTATGGCCAGTCTACGCCATGATCTAATTTTGGTTGCTGCCACTGCAGAAACCCTGCTTCCCAAAGATAGGATATTGGACATGGACACAGGTTTTTCAGTGCTGATCTCACAGGAGGCAGAGCTCAGGCAGTAATGCGAGTGATGAGGGACAGTTGTAAATACAGACGAAGTTTCCCTTGCTAGCCTGCCTCTCACCTCCCACTGTGCCATCTGGTTCCTAACAGGCCACAGGCCATGAGACAGTACCGCTTCATGGCCCAGGGATTGAGGACCCCGGAATTAACACATTGTCGATAGGAGAAGATAAAGACCTTTCAGCTTTCTTACCCCCTCTGCCCCCCAAACACTTGAGGAATGATGCCAAATCAAGGAATAAACTCCCTGAATAAAGATGTGATAGAAGCCGGGCTCAGTGGCTCAGCCTGTAATTCTGCGCTTTGGGAGGCCGAGGTGAGTGAATTGACTGAGCCCGCGGGTTCGAGACTTGGAGAGACCTCATCTCTACAATAAATAGAAAAAAATTAGCCAGGCATGGGTAGCGCGTGCCTGTAGTTCCAGCTACTCGGAAAGGCTGAGGCAGAAGGATCGCCGGAGCCCAGCAGGTCGAGGCTGCGGTGGCCGGGAGCGTGCCACCGTCCTCCAGTCTGGGCAACAGAGTGAGACTCCAACTCAAAAAAAATAAAAACAAAGAAATGATAGAGGCTGGGCACAGTGGCTGACGCCTGTAATCCCAGCACTTTAGGAGGCAGAAGCAGGAGGATTGCTTGAGCCCAGGAGTTTGAGACCAGCCTGGGCGACATAGAGAGACTTTGTCTCTAAAAACAAATTTTAAAAATTAGCCAGGCAGGGTGGTGTATGCCCATAGTCCTAACTGCTCGGGAGGCTGAGGTGGAAGGATCACCTGAGTCCAGGAGGTCAAGGCTGTGATGGTGCCACAGTACTGGGTGACGGAGGAGATCCATCTTGACTCAAAAAAAAAGAAATGATAGAGACGCGTGTTGCATTTCAGGCAAACCTTAGTGCATGGATTCTATGACAAACACAAGAAGGCATAGTAGCTTCTGAAGGGCCATGCTCGAAATATCGACTGCCATCCCATACCACAGAAGCCACAGTCAGTAAGTCCTGCCAGGGTCATTTCCCCCAGCCCCACGCCTCCCCCTCCATTTCTACCAATGGAGGCACTTAATATCTGTGTGAAACTGAAACATGCTAAAGCAAGAAATAATAATAAAAGCATTTCACGTAGATCTTGTTTTAGTCTTCCAGTTTCTGCCTATGTTTTTAAAACTTAAAATAAGGAAGAGATCGTTTTCATCGAGTTAAAGCCCAATCCAGCTGTATTTGAGAAAATCAAAAAAGAAAGTTAAATCAGCAGTGGAATAGTGATTGTCCACACAGGCTGTAAATGTTGCTATGTCAAATAAGACACCTAGGAAGGTTCATGAAGACACTTAATAAATATTTTTGGATGAATGAATGAAAGATAAATACCTGCCAGGCACAGTGGCTCATGCCTGTCATCCCAGCACTTTGGGAGGCGGAGGCAGGAGGGTTGCCTGAATCCAGGGGTTTGAGATCAGCCTGGGCAACATGGTGAGACCTCGTCTCTACAATAAATCAAAAAATTCGCCGGGTGTGGTGGCACACGCCTGGTGTAATTGGTGTGTTGAGGGGTGATGATCAAAGGGTGCAGAGTTTCTTTTGGGGGTGATAAAATGTTCTATAATTGATTGGGGTAATGGAGGCCCAACTCTTGATTATAGTAAAAGCCATTCCATTGTACACTCTAAATGGGTGATTGCATGATATGTGAATTATATTTCAATACAGCTGTTTTTTGTTTTGTTTTTGAGTCAGAGCTGCACTCTGTCGCCCAGGCTGGAGTGCAGTGGCACAATCACAGCTACCACAGCCTCGACCTCCAGGCCTCAGGTGATCCTTCCACATCAGCCTCCCGAGTAGATGGGACTACAGGTGCGTGCCACCATGCCTGGCTAGATTTTTAAATTTTTTTGTAGAGATGAGGTCTTGCTATGTTGCCCAGGCTGGTCTTGGACTCCCAGCTCAAGCAATCCTCCCACCTAGGATTCCCAAAGTGCTGGGTGACAGGGATGAGCCTCCAAGGCCGGCCTCAGAGGAACGTTTGGCTTTGCTTCTGGGCTTAGAGTTCAGAACATAAGCAGAACCAGGGCGGGGGTCTCCCTCACCCAGACCTACTGAGAGCACTGTCCAGTCATCATTGTCAGAGGCGAGGAAGAGGCAGGAAGGAACCTGGAACTCCAAGGCCACATCTGGTCTCATATTCAGCTGGTCTTGGCAGGTTTTGTAAAAACTTTCTTTATGAGAGGAGACAGCCATCAGATTAACCAGTGATTGTATTTGACAGCAAGAACGCCAGGCCATAAAAGGATTATCTAATATAACTAGAAGGTTCCCAGACCAGTGATGGAGAGGCACGTTGCAGACTGCCACTGAGTCCCTGCCTAGGCCAAAGGATGAGCAGAAATAAAGGAAATCGCTTTCAAATCCATGTATCCACTTAACCTTCCTCAGTACAATGCTTTTTACCAAGAGACACTGCAGAATTCATGAGGGTGACAAGCAAAGGTGAGAGGAAGGAGGTGGGTGGTGAAGCTTATTTAATGGTGACTTATAATTGCCTTATTGTTTTAAAGAACTAATTTTTAGATTTTTTCCCCTTTACATTTCAAATCAAATTATTTTAAAATGCATACATTCCAGCCAAACATGAGGGCTCATGCCTATTAATCTCAGCACTTTGGGAAGCCGAGGCAAGAGGATTGATTGAGTTCCGTTCCATCCTGGGCAACATACAGATACCTCAGCTCTAAAAAAAAAATTAGCAGGGCATGGTGGCATGCATCTGTAGTCCCAGCTACCAGGGAGGCTGAAGTGGAAGGATCATTAAGCCCAGGAAGCTGAGGTTGCAGTGAGCCGTGATCGTGCCACTGTACCCCAAGCTGGGTGACACTGAGACTCTGACTCAAATATAATAATAATAATAATAATAATAATAAGGCACACATTCAAAAGCATCCTATTTCCTGTGGGTGAAGTTAAAGAAATCAATTTCAGGCTGGGTTTGGTGGCTCAGCCTGTAATCCCAGTACTTCAGGAGGCTGAGGTGAGTGGATTGCCTGAGTCTGTGGGTTCAAGACCAACCCGGGCAACTCGGCAAGACCTCGTCTCTAAAAAAAAAAAAAAAAAGATTTATTTTCACTCTGAGACATATTCTGCTTTGCCAGTTTTGTTATTGACAACCTGCATTTATCTATTTGTTTATTTATTTATTGTGGGTTTTTTTGAGTCAGGGTCTCACACTGTCGCCCAGGCTGGGGTGCAGTGGCACGCTCACGGCCACTGCAGCCTCAACCCGCTGGACCCAGGCAATCCTCCCGCCTCAGCCTTCCAAGTAGCTGGAATCTACAGGCGTGTGCCACCATGCCTGGCTATTATTTTGATTTATTGTAGAGACGAGGTCTCACCAAGTTGCTCAGGCTGGTCTTGAACCCTCGGACTCAGGCAATCCTCTCGCCTCCACCTCCCAAAGTGTTGGGATTATAGGCATGAACCACAGAACCCGGCTCCTGCATTTATTGAAATAAAATAAATAACAGGGCCCCATACAAGATACTTTGACAGAACGGGAAATGGTCTGGTCGCTAGAGAATCATGTGGTAGGAGCTGAGAAATGCTCTTTGAATCCAAAGTTTCTCAGTATGTCACATGGCATTCCGCGGGAGGACAGGAAGGGGTGGTGGAACGGAGGTATTTACAGAGTGTCAGGTAAGGTCCTTTTTCCTGGCCTACTAAAAATAAGCCACCAAAATGCAACCAGTGAAACCGCACACACGCTAGAAAAAAACCTGGATAATTAAGACGAGTAACCTCTTGCAGGGAGATTTCTCCTTGAGTGTGCTCGCTATTCTTGGGGAAATGAGACATGTTTGAGGGAAGGAAGGTCCTGAGGCGGGTTCTCGCGGAGTGTCCAGGGCATCAAGGGCCAGACTGAGCAGACCAGGTGTGCTGGAGGCTCAGGGACCAGGCGAGGAGTCACAGCATTCACACAGGTAGGACGTAGGGTGCGTTCAGGGACCAAGGTTGTCTGTGGCCCGGGGCGTGGTCTGCTCAAGGGGTCCCTTTTCTCTTCCGAGCTGTGACTGAGCACACACTACTCTCATCACCCCTCCCTTCCTCTTTCTGTCTTCTCCTTTTGCCCTCCTTCCCATCCTCTCTCCATATGTGAGAGACAGGCGATAGCTAGAGAAAGACTAGGCCGACAGACAAGTGGGTCCTCTGCTAAGAACGTAGCGAACTCCAGCAGACATCTCAGGCTCAGCATTGGTAAATAAGTTCCCCGGGAGCCTCTCAAGCTAGAGCTTAAGTACTCCCTGCTGGGGTTGAAAAGCAACCAGTCAACTCACCATTAGGCCACTACCTCCTGCCGATTGGTCCTTAATACTGACCAATCAGAACAACTACAGCTCACAACTAGTGCTAGCCAATCAGCTTGGACTTAGGGCTATATAAGCACTAAGTTTCCGCCCCAGATGGGCAACCCAACAGATCTCCTTCCGATGTGGCAGCTTTTCTGTCCGCTCAGTAAATCCTGCTTTCTCACTTTCTGGTTGTCCCTGTCCCTCTTTCTTCCTGGACATGAGGCAAGAACCTCGACACTGAAGAGCTGCGACCTGAAGAGTCATACACCCTAGAGGCTGGCTTGCCAGTCAAGGCTGCACCAGGAGAGCTGCTGGAAGAAATTGAGACTGCAAAGTTGAGACACTCTGGGGGCTACGCTTGCCAGCCCACTGAATTGCAACACTCTCAGGGCTTAGCTTGCCAGCCCATTCGAGCCAACACTTCCAGGGCTAGGCTTACCAGCTCCTCAAGATGACCCTCTCTGGGGCTTGGCTGGCCGAACCATTAAGCTGACACTTTTGAAGCCCAGGTTGACCTGAAAAATCCACATCATGTATCTATCATACTGAACGGAAGCCCGTATTACTGATCACTGTGTTTATTGAAAAAAAGTGTACATATTTTTAAACTCATTTTTCTGCAGTTTACCTAACAAAGAAAACAAGCAAGAAACAGTAAGCTCTATGCTTATTCTGAAAAGTGTCCAACTGGGTCAGATGCGGTGGCTCACGGCTGTAATCCCAACACTTTGGGAGACCGAGGCGGGAGAATCGCTTGAGCCCAGGAGTTCAAGACCAGCCCAGGCAACATAGTGAAACCTCATCTCTACAAAAAAATTAAAAATAATTAGTCGGGTGTGATGACATACACTTGTAGTCCTAGCTACTTGGGAGGCTGAGGCGGGAGGATTTCCTGAGCCCAGGAGGTCGAGGCTGTGGTGATCAAGCCACTGCACTCCAACTTGGGTGACAGAGTGAAACCCCAACTCAAAAATAAACACATACATGCATACATGAAAGTGACCAACTGAAAAAAATTATTTTACAAGAGGATTCCTTGTTTTTTAGTGGGTCAATGGCTTCTGTCAGGGAACAAAACAAAACCTTCCCCCACTGACCCCAAAGCTACACAAAAGGGTTCAGAAAGATTTCTCCAGTCAAGAGGAAGGACAGAACGTTAGAGAGGGAGAAAGTCCAAGCTATTTACCTTATATAATAGATAGAATTTGGTTTTTGATAGGAAGGCAAACAGCTGAAACAGTGATGCTCAGCTTTCAAGATCAATAGCTGCTCTATTTTAGGGTTCTTGCCAAAGCTGGAGCAGGTGCTGGCTTTCTTCTTTTTCTTTTAATCTCTCCTATCTCACAGGGGTTTCACGGGCCAGAAGGAGGGCGACACTCCACGGACTCACGCCCAAATGGGCCGTTGTTCAGGCAGCACAAGGCTCCGACCAGCTCGATGCCCTGAGACAGTTCTCAAAGCCCTTCGGAAATAGTCGGCTGGGAGATGCCCACTCAAGTTAAAATTAGAACCACACCTGCCACGTCCAGCATGTGTTAAGTGTCTGAAAATACTAGAGAAGGAAGATAACACAAATATTCGTACTGACGTCCTTAAAGAGACCTTCGTTCTAGGACTTTGCAAGTGGGGGTGAGAGGGGAGGGAGTGAGAATAATCAGTCAGTCGTCTTGGATTCTAAGCAATGCAGGGCTGTGGGAATTTGTGTGTGTGTGAGAGAGAGAGAGAGAAAGAGAGAGAGAGAGAGTAAGTGAGAGAGTCTCACTCTGTTGTCCAGGTTGGAGCTCAGTGACATAATCACAGCTCACTGCAGCCTTGACCTCCTGGGCTTAGGCAATCTTCCTGCCTCAGCCTCCGGAGTACCTGGAATTACAGGTGTGCACCACAAAACCAAGATAATTTAAAAAAAATTTTTTTTTTTTTTGTAGAGGTAAGGTCTCGCTATGTTGTCCAGGCTGGTCTCAAACTCCTGGTCTCAAAAGAATCCTCTCATTTTAGCCTCCCTAAGTGTGGGAATTACAGGCATGAGCCGCCACGCCTGTGGGAATTCTTTGAGGCAAATTATAGTGAAACATCTTTCTTCACCTGTTTGTTTTATAGTTTTCAAGCATAAACTCAATCTGGCCAATTTTTTGAGTCCCTTTACTTCTTTTTTAAAATTTTACTTCCATTTTTACCCAAAATTTTGCTGAGAACAGAAGCCACAGAGAAAAGTGGAAGGAGAAAAATGGAGAGGCCATGAGGGCCCAGGACAGGAGGCGCTGGGTGGGCTTTCAGGGGAACCTGTGGGGATACTCAAGTTCCCCTTTACCTGTCACAAGGGTAAGTACCCACAGAGCTCACAGGCCACATCAGTGAGAGACTTGGGCCAGGTATAAGAAAACATGGAGCCGTCAGACACAGTGGCTCACACCTGTAATCCTAGCACTTTGGGAGGCGGAAGCAGGGGGATTGCTTGAGCCTAGGAGCTTTAAACCAGCCTGGGCTACATAGTGACACCAATTAGCCAGGCGTGGTAGTGCACACCTGTAGTCCCAGCTACTGGGGGGCTGAGGCAGAAGGATCACCTGAGCCCAAGAGGTCAAGACTGCGGTGAGCTGTGATTGTGCCACCGTACTCTAGCCTGGGCACAGAGTGAGACTGAAACTCAAAAATAATAATGTGAGAGTATGCCTTGAATCTGTATACGTATCCTGTTTCTCAACATTTTATCACCCAATAATTTTAGTGTCTGCTACTGACTCTTGCCTGAATCAATTAATAAGACAGTGGTTGAAAAACAGTGACTTCTAAAACTCTGTCATTCCTTGTACATTGTTTCAGTTGGCTTTATTCTGTAAAGACTCCTTCCCTTCCCCTACGCTTTGTTTATGTTTGTTTATTTTTAGTGTAAGTGTGGACTCGTGGAGTCTTTTATTTTCACTTTTGAAATAAATTCAAACTTTAAAAGTGCAGTAGGCTGGACTCGGTGGCTCAGCCTGTCATCCCAGCACTTTGGGAGGCTGAGGCGAGTGGATTGCCTGAGCCCGTGGGTTTGAGACCAGCTCTGGCAACTTGGTGAGAACTTGTCTCTACAATAAATTTTTTTAAAAATTAGTCAGGCATGGTAGTGCACACCTGTATTTCTGGCTACTTGGAAGGCTGAGGCAGAAGGATCACCGGAGCCCAGCAAGTCATCACTGGGGTGGCCGTGAGTATGTCACTGCACTCCAGCCTGGGTGACACAGTGAGACTCCACTCAAAAAAAAAAAAAGTGCTGTAGTTGCTGGGCACAGTGGCTAACGCCTGTAACCCCAGCACTTTGGAAGGCAGAGGCAAGAGGATTGCCTGAGCCCAGGGGTTCGAGACCAGCCTGGGCAACTTGGCGAGACCTCATCTCTGCAGTAAATCAAAAAACTAGCCAGGTGTGGTGGCACATGCCTATGTTTCCAGCTACTTGGAATACTGAGGCAGAAGAATCACCTGAGCCCAGCAGGTTGAGGCTGCAGTGGCCGTGAGCATGCCACTGCACCACAGCCTGGGCAACAGAGTGAGACTCCTGCTAAAAAGAAATAATAATACTAATTTTTTTTTAAGTCCAGTAATAGAACAAAGAGCTTCCCTGCCTGGCACCCATCTGCCCCCAGCCCTGGGACCATCTGACAAAAAGTTGCTGATATAATACCCCTGCATACTTTACATTACTACAAGCAAGGAATTTTTCCTACATAATCACAATAAAAATCTTTTAAGTCAGAAAATTAACGTGGATAATTACTATCACCTAATCCATAGACCTCATTTATATTTCTCTAATTTTTCCATTAGTGTCTTTTATTGCAATTGCATCCAATCCGGGCATACATCTTGGCATTTCCTTACCATATCTTTTTGTCTTTCCTTGACTTTTATTATTTATTTATTATTCTTTCATTAGAGACAGGATCTCGCTATGTTGCCCAGGCTGATCTCAAAATTTTGGCCTCAAACGATCCTCCGGTCTCGGCCTCCCAAAATGCTGCAATTACAGGCATAAGCCACTGTGACTTCCCTTTTCTTTATTTTTATTGGGTTCATGAACAAGTAATTTTGGTTTTGCATTGTTGATATTTGCTGTTTGATACCAGAATACATTCTTAAATAAATGTGGTCATGTTATACGTCATTTTAATGTGCATTTCTCACTTTATTTTTTTTGCTAATGACTTATGACTAGCTGTTTATTTTATATTTAGTTTAGACTATGGAAATGATGTTAGGCGAAAAGCAAATTCGAGCCATTTTCTTATTCGAGTTCAAAATGGGTCGTAAAGCAGCAGCAACAGCTGCAACATCAACAACGCATTTGGCCCAGGAACCGCTAATGAACGCACAGTGCAGTGGTGGTTCCAGAAGTTTTGCAAAGGAGACAAGAGTCTTGAAGTTGAAGTGTCGTGACCGGCCATCAGAAGTTAACAACGACCAATTGAGAGCAACCATCGAAGCTGATCCTCTTACAGCTACATGAGAAATTGTCAAAGAACTCAACGTCGACCCTTCTACAGTCATTCAGCATTTAAAGCAAATTGGAAAGGTGAAAAAACTCGATAAGTGGACGCCTCGTGAGCTGACCAAAAATCAAAAAGAATCATCCTTTTGAAATGTCATCTTCTCTTATTCTATGCAACAATGAAGCATTTCTCGATCGGATTGTGACGTGCCACCAAAAATGGATGACTGGCCCAGTGGTTGGACCAAGAAGAACTCCAAAACACTTCTCAAAGCCAAACTTGCACCCAAAAAAGGTCATGGTCACAGATTGGTGGTCTGCTGCCGGTCTGATCCACTACAGCTTTCTGAATCCTGGCAAAACCATGACATCTGAGAAGGATGCTCAGCACATCGAAGCGATGCTCCGAAAACGGCAATGCATTTGCAGCCAGCAGTGGTCAACAGGAAGGGCCCGAATCTTCTCCATGACAACGTCCGGCCACACATCACACAACCAATGCTTCAAAAGTTGAGTAATTGGGCTATGAAGTCTTGCCTCACCCACCATATTCACCTGACCTCTCACCAACCGAGTACCACTTCAAGCATCTCGCCAACTTTTTGCAGGGAAAACGCTTCCACAACCAGCAGGATGCAGAAATGCTTCCCAAGAGTTCATCGAATACCAAATCACAGATTTTTATGCTACGGGAATAAACAAACTTATTTCTCATTGGCAAAAAATGTTGATTGCACTGGTTCCTATTTTGATGAACAAAGATGTGTTTGAGCCTAGTGATAATGACTTAAAATTCACGGTCTGAAACCACAATTACTTTTACACCAACCTAATATGAACTTGACCCTCTGAAAGGTCAGTTATCTTGTAGAATGTTGCTCAGTTTGCCTTTGCCTTATTTTTGCTTGTGATTAGATCCATGATTTGCAGGTTGGTGGGATATCACAGAAGTGATGCTGTGTGTCTTCACTGTATCCTGGGCGGTGGCGTTCGGTTTGTCTAACGTGGAGATGTTAACCTCTGTTCACGTGGTCCCTCCCTTGAGTTACTGCCTAAGCCCATTCTTCTCTCTTTTTTTTTTTTTTTTGAGTTGGAGTCTCACTCTGTCGCCCAGACTGGAGTGCAGTGGCCGCTCCCGGCCACCGCAGCCTCGACCTGCTGGGCTCCGGCGATCCTTCCGCCTCAGCCTTCCAAGTAGCTGGAACTACAGGCGCACTCTGCCACGCCCGGCTAATTTTTGTTTGTTTGTTTGTTTATTGTAGAGATGAGGTCTCACCAAGTTGCCCAGGTGGGTCTCGAACCCGCGGGCTCAGGCAATCCACTCACCTCAGCCTCCCAAGGAGTGGGATTACAGGCTGAGCCACCAAACCCGGCTCCACTCTTCTCTTTATACTCAGGAGGTATTTTTGTGAAAAGTTGTTCTGAGACCATGTAAGTCTCCAATTCCTTATCAAATATTCACTCCCTAATTTTATCATTCATTGATATTTCTTGGCTGAATTTATTATTTCTGTGATGATTGCAAATAGTGATCTTTAAAAATTCCATTATCCAGCCGGGCTCAGTGGCTCAGTCTGTAATCCCAGCACTTTGGGAGGCCGAGGCGAATGGATTGCCTGAGCCCGCAGGTTCAAGACCAGCCCAGGCAACTTGGCGAGACCTCTTCTCTACAAGAAATCAAACATTAGCGAGGTGTGGTAGCACACACCTGTGGTTCTGGCTACTTGGAAGGCTAAGGTAGAAAGACCATTGGAATCCAGCAGGTTTACTCTGGGGGGACCATGAGCATTCCACTGCACTCCACCCTGGGTGATGGAGTGAGACTCCAACTAAAAAAAAAAAATTCCGTCATCCTATTTACATTGACATTTGTCAACTGACTTCCCAACATCAAGAAAGGTTTTCCTACCTATCATCCATGTACCTACTTATTTATTCATTTATTTATACCAGTATGGGTTCACAAATTCTTTCTTTATTTAACATGCTATAATCTGTTACTAATGATTTTTATTTTGTTGCTCAACTTGTTCCTGATTTAGGACCAGGCATGGTGGCTCATGCCTCTAATCCCAGCACTTTGGGAGACCAAGATGGGAGAATCGCTTGAGCCTAGGAGTTCAAGATCAGCCTGGGCAACATAGTGAGATCTCCTTTCTACAAAAAAATAGATATAAAGATAAATGAGCTGGGCATGGTGGTGCACTCCTGTAATTCCAGCTTCTTGGTTTCCAAGTTCTATTCCCCAGTAACAGGAATCAGAGCTTCTTGGAAAAAAGCAGCTGATTCCAGCACTGAACCAAGGGATCAGAAGAACTCCAAAGCACTGGACCAAGGAATCAGAAGAAAGGATTATTTGAGCCCAGGAGGTTGGAGGATTGCCTAAGTCCAGGAAGTCGAGGTTGCGGTAAACAGTAATGGTGCCACTGCACTCCAGCCTGGGCGACAGAGTGAGACATCGACCCTTTCCACACACACAAAGACAAATTGTTCTGATTTGACCAGTAGGAACCCCTTCAGAGACCTTTTGACAGACCCTCAATATTTCAGTACTTCTTTGCACAACAAGTTATTTCTTCTGATTCCTTGGTCCAGTGCTGGAATCAGTTGTTTTTTTTCCAAGAAGCTCTGATTCCTGTTACTGGGGAATGGAACTTGGAAACCAAGATCTGGGTGCTACGTTGATTATTGCCACTGGGTTATGATTGCTTTTAGGCCCTTTCAGCCAATAGAGATAGGACATCTGTACCCACGTGTTTGAAAACCATGACTTCGTAGTGATTCCCTTCATTCTAGTCCAACAAGGTTTTTCATCTCCAGTCCCTGTTTCGTATTTGTTGTCCAGCAGCAAACGTTCTGGTTTCCAAACACTTCAGCATGTATGTAGTCATTTTTTCTATCCTACAATATCCACAAAATACTTTCAGAGCATTCCTGGTATCAAAATTACTAAGCAAAGTTCAGTACCAGGCTGGGTGTGGTGTTTCACACCTGTAATCCCAGCACTTTGGGAGGCGGAGGTGACAGGATTGCCTGAGTCCAGGGGTTTGCAACCAGCCTGGGCAACTTAGTGAGACCTCGTCTCTACAATAAATCAAAAAAATTAGCTGGGTATGGTGGTGAGCGTCTGTGGTTCCAGCTACTTGGAAGGCTGAGGCGGAAGGATCGCCTGAGCCTAGCAGATGGAGGCTGCGGTGGCTGGGAGCTTGCCACTGCACTCCAGCCTGGGCAAGAGAGACTCTTACTCAAAAAAAAAAAAAAAATCTATTTACAATTTTTTGTTTGTTTGAGTTGGGCTTTTACTCTGTCGCCCAGGCTGGAATGCAGTGGTAAGATCACGACTCACCGTAGCCTTGACCTCCTGGGCTCAAACAGTTACTTGGGACGCTTTCACCTCTGCGTCCCAAGTAACTGGAACTACAGGCACGTGCTAATTAGCCATGCCCAGCTAACTTTTTTCTTTGTGTGGTGCCGAAGTTTCACTATTTTGCCTAGGTTGATCTTGAACTCCTGAGCTCAGAGAACAGGGATTACAGGCGTCAGCCACTGAGTCCAACGCCATCCGCAATTCTTTTTGCCATCGGGCTATGTTTACATGTTCACAGTCTTAGCTTTTCCCAAAAACCCTGTGTATTTATGTTATCCATTTGATATAGCGCAATTCATTTGTTTTTGTTTGTAGTCAATGTCAGCTTTCCCGCCAAGTTTGCTAATTTAATGTTTTTGAATTTGCAAAAGCACTAACATGGTTCAAAATGTCAAACTGCATTAAAAAAAGTTTAGGCAGTAAAGTAATACTGTCTCCCCTCCTGTCCCTCTCCACTCTCCCTCCGTAAGGGTTTATTCTTTCTGTGGTTAGTTTTACAAAAATAAGCTGGTGTGTTCGCATTTTAACTTTACTCCCCCCCTTCTCACACATCTATTATAAATTAGATGCTTTTTCACCTTGCTTTATTTGGCTGACTTCATATCATAGAAACCACGGCTTTGGTATTAAAGAGCTCCTTGTTATTTTTTTTAAACAACAGCTTTATTGAGATATAATTCACATACCATAAAATTAATCCATTTAGGACACTGGAGATTTGGGAGGGAGAGGTGGGAAGGGGTGGAAGGACAGAAAATCACCTCTTGGGTACAATGTATACAGGTTGGGGGGGGACACTTAAAGGCCAGACTTCTCTGCCACCGTACAATGCATCCATGTCACCAAAAACTATGTGTATCCCTTAAAGCTATTGAAATAGATCATAAATAAATACATTAAAAAAATTAATCCATTTAAAGGATTTAAATGGTTTTTAGTATATTCACAGAGCTGTGTGATCACCACGATCAATTTGAGAACATTTTCATCACTCTCAGAAACCCGTCTTCATGGACACCGTTTCCCTCCAACTTCCCCCCAATCCCAGGGAGCCCCCACCTGACTCTGTCTCCCGACTTGTCCATTCTGGGTCTTTCGTATAAGTGGAGGCATGAATGCATCATCCTTGGCCTTGACTTTTTTCACTTAGCATAATGTTTCCAAGGTTCCCCCATGCTGTACCATGAAACAGTACTTCATTTATTTTTATCACTGAATAATATTCCACTGTATAGATATTTTATTGTCTCATTTATCAGCCACTGGACGCTTGAGTTGTGTGCACCCTTCAGTTGTTGTAATGTTGTTATGAACATGCATGAGTGAGTTTTTGTGTGCACGTGTATTTGTAATTCCCTCAGGCATATGCCTAGGAGCGGAATTGCTGCGTCATGTAGTAACTCCATGTTTAATCTTCTGAGGGCCCACCAGACTGTTTTCCACGGAAGCTGTCCCAGTTGGCAATCCCACCAGCCGTGTGTAAGGATTGTGAACTCTCCACATCCTTGTCAGCACTTGTTATGATCTGCCCTTCTGACATAGCCATCCCAGGGGGCGTAACGTGGTGTCTTACTGTGGGTTTGATTTTCATTTCCTAGATGCCTGAGTCCCCCTTTTTCTCTTTTACTGCAGTGTGGTGCTTCTTTGCGTGGAGGTAACACAATGAACAAGGCAATTCTTGCCGTCTTTGGCCCTCTAGGGGCTCATTGGCCAGTGGGAGGAAGAGACTTGTATTCAATGTCAGTTTTCCTGCCAAGTTTGTTGATTTAATTTTTTGAATTTGCAAAAACACTAGCATGATTCAAAAATTCAAAACTGTATTAAAAAATGTAGGCAGTAAAGTGACACTGTCTCCCCTCCCGTCTCTCTCCGGCTATTAGAACACAGCACCAGAACACATCATTACGGCTCACGCCCATAATCCCAACACTTTGGGAGGCTGAGGAGGGAGGATTGCTTGAAGCCAGGAGTTCAGCTCCAGCCTGGGCAGCATAATGAGACCCCATCTTTACAGGGGGAAAAAACCACACATCACTAGTACAGTTATTTAAGTAAGAACCAAGTGCTCCGGAAGGAGAATGGGGAAGAAGCTCACTCTATCTGGAAAGTGAAAGGCTTTAAAGAGGGGTGAGTCCTAAAGGATAACTTGGAGGTGAGGAGAAAAGCCTTTGTGAGACTGAGAAGCTTTCAAGAGTTCTGTGCTTATACGGCTTCAGCCCTCTGCCCCTGTTTGCACTGTGGTCACGGCAGCACGCGTGGCCACTTAGGAAAGGGATCTTTCCCTTTTCCTGCAATATAGGAAGGACTGTATCAGGGCAAAGCATCGGCCAGGCCTTTACATTGTGCTCACATTGGCATGCCAATCAATGAAGGCAAAATGAAACAAAACACTGAATGCCATAATATTTCTAAATTATAATAATTAAATACCTTGCAATCCATGGCAACTTCTTCCCTTTGTGGGGATAAACACATAATGATAACGTAGATTTATTTTGCTGGCATCTGATCATAATAAAATAAATTTGGATTGCTTTCATTTCCTTAATCGCCTTCCAAATTCCTGCTAGGTAAGTCACAGCTGGCTGGCGTCTCTGGGAAGAAGGCTGGAGTGCTGGTCTGTTCTGGAGCGCGTGTGGCTGGCTTGGCTGGGGGGACCCTGCATCCTACCCGGTGGAGCCTTGCTTATCTTTCCAAGGAATCTGTCTGGGCGCTGAGCCTGGGCCACTCATGGCCAAGTTCGCATTGTCACCGTCCCAGGTGCCTGGCTGCGACAGGAAGGGATCTGGTTCCAGGTCTGGTTTCCAAGGCTTGCGCCTGGGACCAGCTGTGGGCATTTGTCCTGATTTGGGACATCCTCTTCTTGGCTCCGCCCAGGAACTCTGGGGAGGGTTTTAGTAAGAGGCACACTGAAAGACTCTTCTGGCCCCACTGGCCCCTTTGACCGTGGTCTGCTCCTTCATTCCAGAATTTCATTTTCAGATTCTGCTAGCATGATGCCCGCTAATTCCTAGTGCTGACACTGGCCTCGACCAGGACACAGAGGTTTTTGTTCCCTTGGGTTTGGCATGTTCTGACTTCAAATGCTGCAAATGCTTTGATCAAATTGTTCCATTCAAATCCACCTCTGACGGAGGCGACTCCAAAAGACCCAGAAACCAGTAGTTTGAAAGGAGCAAGGGCCGGGTGTGGTAGCTCACGCCTGTAATACCAGCACTTTGGGAGGCCTAGGCAAAAGGATTGTCTGAGCCCACAGGTTTGAGGCTAACCTGGGCAACTTGGCGAGACCTCATCTTTACAATAAATCAAAAAATTAGCTAGGCATGGTGGCGCAAACCTGTAGTTCCAGCTACTTGGAAGGTTGAGACGGAAGGATCTCTTAAGTCCAGCAGTTCGAGGCTAAGGTGGCTGTGAGCATGACACTGCATTCCAGCCTGGGCTATGGAATGAGACTCTGACTCAGAAAAAGAAAAAAAAGGGCGGGGGGGTGGGTGGGTGGGTAGCAAGGGACTGGGTCTGGAGTGCTATGCAATTTTTTAAAACCAAGTATACGGCCGGACATAGCGGCTCACGCCTGTAATCGCAGCACTTTGGGAGGCCTAGGTATGAGCATTGTCTGAGCCCACAGGTTCAAGACCAGCCTGGGCAACTTGGCAAAACCTTGTCTCTACAATAAATAAAAAAATTAACTGGGCATGGTGGGGCTTGCCTGTAGTTCCAGCCACAGAAAGCTGAGGCGGGAGGATCACCTGAGTTCAGCAGGTTGAGGCTGCAGTGGCTGTGAGTGTGCCACTGCACTCCAGCCTGGGCGACAGAATAAGACTCCAAGTGGAAAAAAAACCAAAAAACAAAAACAAGTATACCTATTGCTTACAAGAAAAAAACAAATTCACTCTGAATTCTTAGCCTGGGAAGGAAAGCTTCTTTCAGACCAGGTGAGCCTCAAAGCCTCTCTGACTGTTGTCGCCTGCCTTCGAGAACTTAACTCGAGGACTTTCTTTCCCTTTTCTTTTTTAAGTTGATTTTTATTTTTAAATTTTTGTAGAGACGGCGTCGCCCTATGTTACCCAGGCTGGTCTAAGCTCCTGGCCTTAAGCAATCCTTCTGCCTCGACCTCCCTAAGTGCTGAGAGTATAGGCTAGAGGCATCCTGCCCAGATCTTTTCCTTTTCCATGCCGATATCAGAAAAGAAAAGAAAAATATAACAGAGAGCGTCTCCCTCCTGGAAGTGGATCTCACTGGGAGTGAGATCTTGCAGTGAAATGGCTGAGAACACAGGACATAGAGCCAGGCTGAGGCGATAAGGAGGTGCCGATGAGATACTTGCAGCTCAGCAAGACCTCAGAAAAGAGCATCCTTCACCTTGGCCCCAGGCAGCCTTCACTTGGCTCGGTGGCTCAACCTGTAATCCCAGCGCTTTGGGAGGCCGAGGTGAGTGGATTACCTGAGCCCGCAAGTTCGAGACCCGCCTGGGCAACTTGACGAAACCTCATCTCTACAATAAATTAAAAAAAAAAAAATTAACCGGTTGTGGTAGCGCACGCCTGTAGTTCCAGCTACTCGGAAGGCTGAGGCGGAAAGATCGCCGGAGCCCAGCAGGTTGACGCCGCGGTGGCCTGGAGCGGCCACTGCACTCCAGTCTGGGCGACTGAGTGAGACTCCAACTCAAAGATAAATTAATTAATTAATTAAATTAAATAAACAGCAGGGCCTGGTGGCTCACATTTGTAATCCTAGCACTTTGAGAGGACAAAACAGGAGGATTGCCTAAGGCCAGGAGTTCGAGACCAGCCTGGGCAACATAGTGAGACCTCATCTCTACAAAAAAATTTAAAAATTAACCAGGTGTGGCAGTGCATGCCTGTAATCCCACCTACTCCGGAGACCGAGGCAGAAGGATCACCTGAGCCCAGCAGGTCGAGACTACAGTAGCCATGACCACGCCACTGCACTCCAGCCTGGGCCACAGAGTGACACTTCAAGTCAAAAAAATAAAAATAAACAAGACGTCAGGCTCGGTGGCTGAGCTTGAATCCCAGCACTTTGGGAGGCCCAGGCGAGTGGATTGACTGAGCCTACAGGTTCAAGACCAGCCCAGGCACCTTGGCAAGACCTCGTCTCTACAATAAATCAAAAATTAGCCAGGCGTGGTATCACACACCTGTAGTTCTGGTTACTTGGAAGGCTGAGGTGGAAGGATCCCCGGAACCCAGCAGGTCGATGCTGGGTTGGTGGTGAGTGTGCCACGGCACTCCAGCATGGGCGACAGAGTGAGACTCTGACGCAAAAAAAAAAAATAAACAAGAATAATCCCTAACACTTTTCCAGCATCTAGCACTGTGCTACACTCATTACCTACATGATCTCACTTAATATTATTGCAACATCCCTCTAAAATGGAGACGAGTAAACTCATTTCACCGAGGAGGAAACTGAAGCCCAGAAAGGGGCTATTATCTGCCCAAGGGTCACCTAGCTAGCCAGTGGCAGAGTTAGGGCTCGAACCCAGGTTGGTCCAACTCCAGGGTTGGAACCGCTGACCACTAGGCTATGCTGTTCTTTGTTTGGCATAAGGCACTTTTCAGATGCATACTGAAATATTGTGGGATGTTCAACAAGCCCACTTTGAAGAGATTCAGATACTCGGGGCCTGTGGGCCGTAGTCAAGCATTTACTTAAAGTCTCAAAGCCATCATTTCACTTGCTTTACAGGTTTAATAAAAGACTGTTATGTCGAAAACTTCACCCCGAGTTTTGTCTGCACTGTAAGGTTGGTATATTCGTGTTTTTGCATTGCCAGACTGGGCACAGTTAGCTCATTCTGAAGCAATTTAAATGTCCCAGGTTTAATAGGGTATGTTAAATAATTATACATTTATATCTGGCTACCATCTATCAGTCAATACAATCACTTGGCTCCTAGGTCTCAGGTTACTTACGCCACCTCTACTGATTTTATTTTTATTTATTTTGAGTTGGAGTCTCACTCTGTTGCCCAGGCTAGAGTGCAGTGGCACGCTCACAGCCACCACAGCCTCGACCTGCTGGGCTCAGGCGATCCTTCCATCTTGGCCTTCCAAGTAGCTGGAACTACAGGCACGCTCCACCACCCTCAGCTAATTTTTTAATATATTGTAGAGATGAGGCCTCACCAAAGTTGCTCCGACTGGTCTCGAATCCATGGGCTCAGGCAATCCTCTCATCCTGGCCTCCCAAAGTACTGGGATTATAGATGTAAGCCACCACATCTGGCATACCACCTCTACTGAAATATAATAACATTTATAAAATTAAAAGCTTAACCATAAGTGCTTAAACTTTATAAGAACTCTGACATGAGAATAGAGGATCAGACAGGCAAGACACCAAAATTATAAGAGGCTAAAACTGTAGACAGCACAATAAAAATCAAGGTAAGGTGGCTTGCATGTCCTCTTAGTTGGTCCAGCACATACTTATGAGGTAACAAGCACCAACAAGGAGCATGGCCACCTGAACCTTGACTGACATTTACTCAGGTTAGCCTGGGGCTGCAGCAGCCTGCCCATTGGAACAATTTTTATGTGAGTGATCCTGCTTAGTTCCTGAATGCTTTAAACTGAAAAGCTCTAACCTCCAAAATCAGGAAGTTCCAATAATTGCCCCCAAGAAGGCTCACGCCTGTAATCCTAGCACTTTGGGAGGCTGAGGCAGGGAGGATTGCCTGAGGTCAGGAGTTCGAGACCAGCCTGGGATGATATAGCGAGCTGTCGTCTCTATAAAAAAAATAAAAAATTAGTTAGGTGTGGCGGTACAGGCCTGTAGCCCCAGTCACTCAGGAGGCTGAGACAGGAGGATCACCTGAGCCCGAGAGGTCGAGACTGCGGCCAGCCATAAGTGTGCCACTGCACTCCAGCTTAGGTGACAGAGTGAGACCCTGACTCAATAAAAAGAAAGAAAATGATTTAACCCGGCTGTTCAAATGAACATATTGGTAGTCTCTTAATATATGTACAGGTTGTTTTCATTACTGTCTTCAAATGAGAGAGGTATGTCTTTTATCTTCTGACATAATGAAACAATGCTACTTTTCTTTTTTCTGAGTTGGAGTCTCACTCCTTCGCCCAGGCTGGAGTGCAGTGGCATGCACACTCACGGCCACCCCAGGGCCGAGCTTCTGGGCTCCAGCCATCCTTCCGCTTCAGCTTTCCACGTAGCTGGAACTACAGACACACGCTACCACTCCCGGCTATTTTTATTTCATTATAGAGACGAGGTCTCGCCAGTTGCCCGGGCTGGTCTCGAACCCACGGGCTCAGGCAATCCACTCACCTCAGCCTCCCAAAGTGCTGGGATTACAGGCTGACAGGCTGAGTCACTGAGCCCCACCCCCACCCCCCTTTTTTTTGAGAGAGAGTCTCACTCTGTCACCCAGGCTGGAGTACAGCAGCATAATCACGGCTCACCACAGCCTCGACCTCCTGGGCTCAGGCGATCCTCCCGCCTCAGCCTCCCAAGTAGCTGGGACTACAGGTGTGTGTCACCACACCCAGCTTATTTTTCTAATTTTTGTAGAGATGAGGTCTCACTGTGTTGCCAGGTTGGTTTCGATTCCTAGGCTCAAGTGATGCTCCCACCTCAGCCTCCCAAAGCATGGGGATTCCAGGCCTGAGCCACCGTGCCCAGCTAAAACAGTTCTATGTCGAAAACCAGAACTGAGAAGTCAGTGCTTCATCTCTTCCTGTGGCCGAGTTTCCTCTCAGCTCCTGATCAGAATGCTGGAGCAGAGGGAAGCTGGGAAGTCTGCTTTCCTGATTCACCCTCTCCTTAAAGAATCAGACAACAGGTCTTCACCTGCATCCCAGAAAATGACAAAGAAGGCTGAATTTTGAATACAAAATCCCTGGAGAGTCCCGACGCAGGTTAATGATCCTGCATTGATTTAATTCAACTGCCTTATTTTACCCAGGAGAACATAATTCAGAGAAAGTGCGAGCAAGGCCACCACACCTGTCTGTTAATGGCTATAGACCGGTTGTAGTGGCTCAAGCCTGTAATCCCAGCAATTTGGGAGACCGAGGCGGGAGGATTGCTCGAGACCAGGAATTGGAGACCATCTTGGGCAACATACAGAGACCTTGTCTCTACAAAAAATAGAAAAATTAGCCTGGCATCCTGGCACGCACTTGTAGTCCCAACTATTTGGGAGGCTGAGGCGGAAGGATGACCTGAGGTGGCCAGGAGGTTGAGGCAGCGGTGAGCCTGGATCTCGCCACTGCACTCCAGCCTGGGCAACAGAGTGGAACCCCGACTCAAAAAATCAGAAAACAAATGGCGCACAGATTTGTTCTGTGGACGGAGCCCTCAGCAATGCAGCCAAGATTAATGCCACGGAGAACTGGAAACCACCGCCGCGCTCAAACACATACTCCCTACCCTCGTCAGTTTCTCTCACAGGCTTTTCCTGAAAAGCAGGCCCCCCGGTGAGTCACACACATCTCAACCTCTGCCCCAGGCTCTGCTTCTAGGGAGCCTGACCTCATACAAGTGGCAAGTGTCACTGACATCACTCTATAGATTCCAGACCACGGTCACTTATACGATGACAATCCCTGGTAAGACACAGCACCGCTCTCCTCGCTTGATGGAAACATACTAGGGACTCAGAGATCATTTAGTCATTTTAGAGGTGAAGACATGTGTGTAGGTATACAAATATATGTGTGTGTGTATTTTTTATATATTTATATGAGGGGAGGATCCAAAAACATTGAAATTATTTTTTGGAGGGTGGGCCCCAACAGGCTTCCCCCACTAGCTAAGTGTTCTAGGAACCCATCGGTGTACCAGCTAGTGTTGTTGTGAGAGGCTGCATTCAGCTTCAGCGGGTTTTTTTTGGAGATTCTTTCAGTGCATTTGCCCATTTCATGATGGTTGATTTACAAGCGCGCCTGCCCAGATGGCGCTGAGTGTTCAGTAGTTTTTGACCAAAAATGACAAGACCCCGGTGCCCCACCCTCCCTATTCATCCAGTTCCACTCCGAGTGACTTTTGTGTTTCCCTGGATGAAAAAGTCCTCAAAGGGAAACAATGTTGCCAATGTGGAAGAGGTGAAACAAAAAACAGCAGAAGTACTAAAAGGCATCCAACTGATAGTTCAAAAACTGTTTTTGAGCAGTAGAAAAAAAGCATCCAAGCCGGAAAAAAAGCATCCAAGCCGGGCTCGGTGGCTCAGCCTGTAATCCCGCGCCTTTGGGAGGCTGAGGTGAGTGGATTGCCTGAGCCCGTGGGTTCGAGACCCGCCTGGGCAGCGAGACCTCATTTCTACAATAAATCAAAAAATCAGCCGGGCGTGGTAGCGCATGCCTGTAATTCCGGCTACTCAGAAGGCTGAGGCGGAAGGATAGCCGGAGCCCAGCAGGCGAGGCTGCGGTGGCTGGGAGCGGCCACTGCACTCCAGTCTGGGCGACCGAGTGAGACTCCAACTCAAAAAAAAAAAAAGGTAAAAGAAAAAAAGCATCTTGACAGGTGTATGGCATTCAACAGAGAGTACTTGGAAGGTGACTGAAGTTTAAACATAAATACACAATGTTTTTTTCTTTCTTTCTTTTGGATTGAGTAGATATAGATAGACGCTTTTTATTTATTTGGTTTTCGATTTTCGATTCGGAGTCTCTAGATTGAGGGTCTCACCTTGTCCCCCAGGCTAAAGTTCAGTCGCACAGCCTCAAACTCCTGGGCTCAGGTGATCCTCCCACCTCAGCCTCCCAAGGAGCTGAGACTACAGGCATGTGCCACCATGCCCGGTAATTTTTGTATTTTTTTTTTAGACATGAAGTCTCACTATGTTGCCTAGGCTGATCTTGATCTCCTAGGCTCAAGCAATCCTCTCCCCTCAACCTCCCAAAGCCTTGGAATTACTTTCATGAGTCACCGCACCCAGCATGGCAATGGATACAGAGAGTGCAGATGAACATAAATTTGGATCGGGTTGAATTTATGGATTTGGGCTGATTAGGCAGAGATTCTGCATTTAATGCTGCAACTTGAGAAGTTACAAAATGTGTTTGATAGACTTAAACACGAACCGAAAGATGGTCGATAGTGAGTTAGAATACACAGTGTTTTTATAAATAAATTCCTAGGTATTTGGGGTTCCCTCGTGTATATTTCTTCCCCTGCTTTTTTCTACTTTGTATCACAATTTCCTTTACTTCTATCATTACAAACATAATTGTGAAAAGACGCATAAGATTCTCTCTCTCTCTCTCTCTTTTTTTTTTTTTTTTTTTGAGTGGGAGTCTCACTGTCACCCAGGTTGGAGTGTGGTAGCAGGCTCACGGCCACCGCAGCCTCCACCTACTGGGCTCAGGCAATCCTCCCGCCTCTGTCTTCTAAGTAGCTGGAAGCACAGGCATGCACCACCAAGCTCAGCTAATTTTTTGATTTATTGTAGAGACAAGATCTCACCAAGTTGCCCAGGCTGGTCTCGAACCCATGGATCCAGGCAATCCTCTCGCCTCCACCTCCCAAGGTGCTGGGATTTATAGGCATGAATCACCACGCCCAGCAGCAGCATAGGATTCTAATCTATGAAGGCAGTTTCTTTAAACCTAATATACTCAGGTAGGAGAATATTTATACTTTAATTATTACAAATTATAAGAAGAATGTGTTTATGTAAAAGTTTGCTTCTGTGTTTCTTTTTTTAAAATTGTTTTTAGAAAATAATCCTAGAAATGGAGTTACTAGGTCACAGGGTATGACATAGAGTACAAATTTTCCAAAAAGATTTTTACCAATTTTATTCCCAGTCACAATATCACCTGGCAATTGGAACCCTCTGATTGCCAAAACTGAGTATTACTTTTATAAAACAAACCCCACTTGACTTAAGTGAAAAGAGCTCACTGCTCTAGGAACTTACCTTTCCTTATTTATAATAAAGCTAAATCTTTTCATATATGTATTTGCCATTTGTGTTTCCTATTTGGGGGAGTTTCCTCCCTTGTTTAGGGATTTGATAATGAATTTGCATAGTATTGTATTTTATTTTATTATAGAGATGTGAATTTGCATCGTTTTTCACAGCCATTCTGGAAAAAATAATCTACTGGTGTGGATGCAGTTACTACGCCCTTGATTTAGAAATCTTTATTTTGTTTTTCTCAACATTTTCTGCCTGTCCTGTGGCACAGTGCACGGGGGAAGATTTGAGTCTGGAGAAATTCCATTAGTAATTAACGGTCAACCAGAGTTACCTCCCTCGCTAAAACCAAGATGGAACGTCTTAAAGAGAGAATTTCTAAACAGAAAATGCAGAGATAATTAAGCAAAATATTTGAAGTGGTATGGAGGCAGAAATTAAAACATCCCGGAGGAGACGGAGAACGTCTACACATTCACGAAGAGTCGGGGAGGGCAGATGACGTTGTTCAGAACGCGAGGATGACAGCAATGTCACCCGCCTATCTTGATATTGACAAACACAGACGTCCCCGGTGTTAGTTTTGTCTTAGGATTCCAACGTGTGGCCTTGACAACGTTACTCTTTCGGCTTCATATTTCAGAAACAGAGTGATGTCAAGAAAAATTGAGCTGAGTACACCAATCAGCACTGAAAGCCAAGGTGCCATTTCAGCCTCTTCTTTAATGTAATATTCTCATTTGAGTATTTTCTTTCTGTTTTTTATATGAGAGGACTCCCCAAAATGGAATTTGTGTATAAAAAATTGTGCATTTATTCTTACATATTTAAACTTTTTAAAATTATGTTACATAAATCATTTTTGTAACTTTAAATATTTAACATATTTAACTTTTAAAAAATATGTTAAATAAATTATTAAACAAATTTAATTTTAATTATTTGAAAACATATTTAAATTCTTACATATTTAAACAGTCACCTTCAAAGTAATTTCCATTTGATGCAATACACCCCAAAAGATGCTTTTTTCACTGCTCACAACAGTTTGGGAACTTGTCGATTTTGATGCCTTCTGGGGCTTCTGCCATTTTTGGTTTCGCCTCTTCCACAGCAGCAAAACATTTCCCTTTGAGGACTTTTGTCATCCAGGGAAACCCACAAAAAAAGTCACTTGGGGTGAGATTTGGTGACTACAGAGGGTGGTACATGGAGGTCATGCCAATTTTTGGTCAAAAACTGCTAAATACTCAGTGTAATGTGGGCAAGTGTATTCTCATGGTGGAAGAACCAGTCACCTGTTTGCCGCAATTCAGGATGTTTCATCCGCAACTCATGATGCAACCTTCTGAAAACTTCCAGATAAAAACTTTGGTTGACCATTTGATCCAGAGGAACAAATTCTGAGTGTGCTATAAGGGATCTGGCCTCCAAAAGATAACTATGGATTTTGGGGGGGGCTCCTCTCGTATATGATGCACATGTGTTTGTGAGATTATTCATTTTAGTTGAGGTTATGGTTTAAAAAAATAGAAAAAATTTTAACTTTCAACAGAAGAACAGACTAAATTATGGCTCATAATACAATAAGGTGCTATGAAACCACGAAAAGGAATGAAGAGCCTCTGCTTATCTTGAATAATGTCAATGATTTATCGTAAGTCGAAAAACACTTTCTGCATCAAAAGACAGAACATGCTAAGAAAAAAAAGACTCTACCTCCTTCTCTTCCTCTCTCTCTCAAAGTAGAAATACGTTGGTAAACATAGAAAAAAGTCAGAAAGGGAAATCTTCAAACTGCTTCTCAGTGATAGAGTGGGGAAGGTATACTTTTATATCTTAGTTTATATAATTTTTCAAGGAGGTGATTAAGTTGTGAATTCTTTTTTTTTAAGATGTGGGGTACAATTCAGGGTTAGGTATACAAACGCTGATTATGCAGGGACCCATATTGATGATGTGTGCCCCTCCCTCCCCTAGCAATTTCTCTCAACTGCCAATCCCACCCCGTCCCCTGGCAGTTTCCCACTACTGACAATCCCTTTCTTATAGTATTATGGTCATTGTTCAAGGTCTGCTTATGAGTGAGAACATATGGTACTCTGTTCTTTGTTTCTGTGATAGATCACTGAGTACGATCGACTCTAAATACAGCCAAGTTGCTGTGAAGTCCATATGTTTGTCCTTCTTTACGGTTGCATAATATTCCACTGTACCACGGGTACCACATTTTTAAAATCCAGTTCAGCTTCGATGGGTATCATGGTTGGTTCCATGTTTTTGTTATTGTGAATAGAGCTGCAACAAACACACGTGTGCGGGTATATTTTTTGTAGAATGATTTGAGTTTCTCTGAGTATATTCCCAGTAGGGGGATTGCTGGGTCCTATGGAAGGTCAACTTCCGGTTCTTTTAGGAATCACCACACTATTTTCCTTAGAGGTTGCCCTAGTTTGCATTCCCACCAGCAGTGTAGAAGCGTTCCTTTTTCTCTGCACCCTCACCAGCATCTGTTGCTTGTTTTATTAATGATGGCCATTCTTACTGGGGTTAGGTGGTATCTCAGTGTGTTTTGATTTGCATTTCTCTGATGATGCGTGAGGCTGAGCACTTTTCATGTTTCTATTGGCTGCCCGTATATCTTCTTTTGAGAAGTGTCTATTCATGTCTTTTACTCACTTTTTAATGCGGCTGTTTGTTTTTCTCCTTTTGGCACATTTGAGTTCCTTGTAGATCCTAGATGTTAGACCTTTGTCAAATATACAGTTGGCAAATATTTTTTCCCATTCTGTTAGCTGTCTCCCTGCTCTCTTAATGGTTTCTTTTGCTTTGCAGAAGCTTTTCAGTTTGATGAGGTCCCACTGGTCTGTTTTATTTCTTATGGTATGGGCACTTAGGGTTCTGATCAGGAATTGTTGACTACTTTCATGATTAAAAAAAAAAAAGTTTAAGTGCTAGCCAGGCACAGTGGCTCATGCCTGTAATCCCAGCATTTTGGGAGGCAGAGGTGAGAGGATTGCCTGAGCCCAGAGGTTCGAGACCTATCTGGGCAACTTGGCAAGACCTCGTCTCTACAAAAAAGCAAAAAATTAGCTGGGCATGGTGGCGTTCACCTGTAGTTCCAGCTACTTGGAAGGCTGAGGCAGAAGGATTGCCTGAGCCCAGTAGGTCAAGGCTGCAGTGACCGTGAGCATGCCACTGCACTCCAATCTGGGCGACAGAGACTCCAACTCCAAAAAATAAAAATAAAACAATTTAAGTGTGGACAGTGTTTCAAGAGACAATATTAAACCCCATACTGAAATTCCACAAGCTTGAGCTCCAGCCAGAGGTGAACTTTATTTTGGAAAATCTGAGAAATTAAGCTCAGTTAATTCCGAAGCGCGGAAAGAAGGATTCTGAAATACCCCTCCCTTCCCCAGACATATGATTTAACCTAGCACATGCCTTGAAGCAGCTGTTCCAAATCTTTTCCACTTTCCTCAAAGCCTCCTAAGCCTTTGGAGAAGACAGATGCTGGTGACCTCCCTTATGCAAGTTCCTCCCACCTCAAATGCTCCATGCTTCTCCCACTCAATTATCAATTATTTTAGGACAGCTAGGTTTCTTGCCTTTATATAATCTCCTTCTCCTATTCCAAAGCAGGGTGTCCTGTTCGTAGGAGTGGCTTGCTGCGGGTTTATTTTATTTTATTTTATCTTTTTATTTTTTGAGTCAGTCTTACTGTTGCCCAGGCTGGAGTGCAGAGGCACTTTCAAGGCCACAGCAGCCTTGACCTGCCAGGCTCAGGCGATCCTTCTGCCTCAGCCTTCCAAGCAGCTGGAACTACAGGCACATGCTAATTTTTTGATTTATTGTAGAGACGAGCTCTCACCAAATTGCCCAGGCTGGTCTTAAACCCCTGGACTCAGGCAATCCTCTTGGCTTTGCCTCCCAAAGTGCTGGGATTACAGGCGTGAGCCCTCTCACCTGGATTATTTTATCTTATTTTTGAGTTGGCGTCTCATTCTGTCACCTAAACTGGAGTGCAGTGGCACGATCATGGCTCAGCACAGCTTCGTCTGCCTGGGCTCAGGCCATCCTTCCACCTCAGCCTCCCGAGTAGCTGGGACTACAGGCATACGCCACCACATCTGGCTAATTTTTTTATTTTTGAAGAGATGCGGTTGCACTATGTTGCCCAGACTTATCTTGAACTCCTGGCCTCAAGCAATCCTCTCGCCTCAGCCTCCCAAAGTGCTGGGATTACAGGCATGAGCCACCACTCCCAGTCTAACTGAGAGTTTAAAAATGAATGAATGGGGTAAAATTCACATCAACAACAGAGATCCCAGATCTTGTCCGCGGTCAGGCCCTGACTATAGCTTGGCCTTGAACTCAGGAACAGGAAGGAACACAACAGAGTGTTACATACCGCCTAGGTTCGAAGCCCACTCTGGCTTATTAGCTGGGGGATCTTGGACACATTATTTGACCTCTCAACCTCCCTCCCCTCCTCTTCTTCGGATCTCTCATTCTAAAAATAAGGATCCTAAAATCCCTGCCTCATAGAACTCTTGGGAGGATTAAATCAGAGAAGGGACTTGGCGCAGAATATGCCACTTAATAAGTGCTTAAAATAGCTATGATACATGTTGTCATATCTAATCAGTGTATCAAGCCTTTAAATCATTTGTCAGCTTTGCCAACTATTTTCCTAATCTCTTTATGTCATATACAGGCAAACCTCCCAGCACTTCGGGAGGCCAAGGTGGGAGGCTCGCTTGAGCTCAGGAGTTTCAATCCAGCCTGGACAACATAGTGAGACCTCATCTCTACAAAAAATCAAAATAAATCCGCAGGGTGTGGTGGCAGGTGCCTGTAGTCCCAGCTATTCAGGAGGTTGAGGCAGAAAGATCGCCTGAGTCAAGGAGGTCGAGGCTGTGGAGATTTGTGATGGTGTCACTGCACTCCAGCCTGGGTGACAGAGTGAGACTCTGACGCCCCACCCCCCAAGAAAAGAAAAAGAAGTGGATGTTGCCAGGCACGGTGGCTCACACCTGTCATCCCAGCACTTTGGGAGGGGGAGGCAAGAGGACTGCCTGGGTCCAGGGGTTCGAGACCAGCCTGGGCAACTCTGCAAGACCTCGTCTACATAGTAAATCAAAAAATTAGCCAGGTGCGATGGCCCACACTTAGAATCCCAGCACTTTGGGAGGCCGAGGTGAGAGGACTGCCTGAGCCCACGGGTTCGAGACCAGCCTGGGCACCTTGGCAAGACCTCATCTCTTAAAAAAAAAAAAAATTAGCCGAGCGTGGTGGTGCGCACCTGTGGTTCCAGGTACTTGGAAGACTGAGGTGGGAGGATCACCTGAGCCCAGCAGGTCAAAGGCTGCTGTGGCCATGAGCGTACCACTGCGCTCCAGCCTGGGCAACAGAGTGAGACTCCGGCTCAAAAATTAATTAATTAATTAATTTTAAAAAATGTACAAAGTGAACATTGAAGGAGGGATGACAAAAACAGCTTCTACCCTCTGGATCTGCATACCAAGACTCCCTGTCTGTCGCTAACAGGGCCTAGCTCTGGGCCTGGCATGGGGTGGGGTGGAGCGCGTGTAATGTCTCACAGTGGAGTTGCTTGAATCTTCGTGGCCCTCCTCATGAATGGACTTTAGATAGAGCTGTTCTCTTCCACACTTGTCAGTTGGCACCTGAGAGATGGTTTTTAGTCTGCCGGCCCTTAAGCTTTTCCTCTGATTCCCATCAGAACGCAACTCAGCCATAAAGATTTCAAGGCAGAGTAACTGACCCTCCTGGATTGTTCATTAACTCACTAGGCAAATATTTATTGGGAGTCTACCGTGTTTTTTCAAAAAGAAGAGCACATGTTTAAATATATATATATAGAGAGAGAGTGTGTGTGTGTGTATGTGTGTGTGTGTGTGTGTGTGTGTGTGTGTGTGTGTGTGTTGTTTTGTTTTGTTTAACCCCCTTTCAGATCCTTTAAACTCTGGTGAGGTCACCTTTTTTCTTTTTGATTTTCTAAAATAATGACTGACTAGAGCGACATCTACTGGTAAAATTGTGGAATTTCAGGCACCTAGCCTCAAGATTATTTTAATTCTTTTTCCGTGAGTATGGTCCAGGCCAACGTCCAAATCAACATTCTTTGATAATGAGAACTACTAAACCACTTCATTAAAGTCACTTCCCTGTTAATGATTTCTGAATCTTCTTTTTAAATTGGAGTCTCACTCTGTCACCCAGGCCAGAGTGCAGTGGCATGATCACAACCACCATAGCCTCAACCCACTGGGCTCAGGTGATCCTTCTGCCTCAGCCTTCCAAGTAGATGGAACCACAGGTGCATGCCACCACACCCAGCTAATTTTTTTTTTAATTTAGTGTAGATGTGAGGGCTTGTCAAGTTGTCCAGGCTGGTCTCGAACCTCTGGGCTCAGGCAATCCTTTCGCCTCTGCCTTCCAAATATTATAGGCCTCAGCCTCCATGCCAGGTCTGATTTCTGACTCTTAAAGAGTCTTTCTGTTTAAAATACTACTACTATCAGTAAACCAAGCTGCTGGGCAGCCTTTTGAAGAGGACCATATTTAAGAAAGCGCACAGACCCTGACAAAAACATGGCATTACAGTAACTCACGTTGAATGGAATGGTTTGGATCCATGGCTGACATAGCATTGCCGTTAACTGATGAATTCAGGATATCTCAGCTCACACAGGCGGGAGGATCTCTTGAGCCCAGGAGTTCGAGACCAGCCTAGATGACACAGCAAGATCTCATCTCTACAGTAAATCAAAAAATTAGCCAAGCGTGGTGGTGAACTGGGATTACTTGGAGACTTGAGGCAGAAGGATCAAGACTGCATTAAGCCATTATTGTGTCACTGCACTCCAGCCTAGGAGACAGAGGAGGGTCTCTACTAAAAAAAAAAAAAAATTCAGTTTGTATGCCAGCTTAGAATTTTATTTTGCATATAATGCAGTATTCGGTTGATAAATTCTCAACATATCCATCAATGGGTGATTTTACACAACATAATTGAAATACTGTTCACTTACTAAAAAGAAAAAAAAAGCAGGAGGGAATAAGTAATGATGCTTTTAAAATACTAGGAAAGAAGATTTTCTAAAATTGAAAATGTTTCTCAACATCAATAAAGGTACTTGATCTCAAACCAGGCAAAGTGGGGACCAAAGGAAGCCTAAACTGTACCTGCACGATGACCACTTGTATAGCTAATCTTAAATTGTACCCCACATCTTTAAAATAAAAATAAAATATTGAAATTTTGAAAATTAAGTTTTTTAAAAAGAAAAATTTGGCCAGTCTGTAATCCCAGCACTCTGGGAGGCCGAAGCGAGTGGATTGCCTGAGCCCGTGGGTTCAAGACCAGCCCTGGCAACTTGGCGAGACCTTGTCTCTACAATAAACAAAAAATCAGCTGGGCGTGGTAGTGGGTGCCTGCAGTTCCGGGTACTTGGCAGGCTGAGCCCAAAGGATTGCTGGAGACCAGCAGGTCGACGCTGGGGTGGCCGTGAGTGTATCACTGCACTCCAGCCTGGGTGACAAAGTGAGACTTCAACTCAAAAAAAAGAAAAGAAAAAGAAAAAGTTGCTAATAATAGTTGTTTTAATCACCTTGAATTCTAGGGGATAACCAACTGTGATTCTCCAATAACAGATTGCTGATTTGCAAATAGCTATCTACACCTGCCAGTACCACTGAGTTTTACCAGTGGGAATGCCTTTGGCTGGACATCCTGGTGGTCAAAAGAGGCTGAGCAGAAGATTTTTCTTTCTTTTTTTTTTTTGAGTTGGAGTCTCACTCTGTCGCCCAGACTGGAGTGCAGTGGCTGCTCCCGGCCACCGCAGCCTCGACCTGCTGGGCTCCGGCGATCCTTCCGCCTCAGCCTTCCCAGTAGCCGGAATTACAGGCACGCGCCACCACGTCCGGCTGATTTTTGATTTATTGTAGAGACGAGGTCTTGCTGCCCAGGCAGGTCTCCACCCTGCGGGCTCAGGCCATCCACTCACCTCAGCCTCCCAAAGGCGCGGGATGACAGGCTGAGCCACCGAGCCGGGCTTAGAAGATTTTCTAATGAGCAGAAAACTTTCTAATCACAAGCCTCTCTGGGAAGAAGAGGTCCTTCCCAGAAGTGAGAACTGCAGACTTCCCTTCAGTCTCATTGACAAAAATGAGTACCTCTGCCCCTAAGCCAAGAGGATTAAAATGGCCACAGCTAGTTCAGAGACTAATTGAATTTCTGCCCAACCTTAGCCCCTCCCCTCAGGCCGGGCTGGGATCACTTTCCTGAGCACGTGGCCTAAGGACTTAAAATTGGGGCGATTCGAGCAAGGAAAGATGGAGAAGGATGCATTTGGGTAAGAGGTTGATAGTCTCTGCTACAGTCAAGGGGTGGCTGTGAGGGCAGGAACATGAGACAGGGACGTGGGTCTCTGGGTTTGATGAGAAGACTGAGAACAAAATGTTGGCTGAGCACAGTGGCTCAGGTCTGTAATCCCAGCCCTTTGGGAGGTGGAGGCAGGAGATCGCTTGAGGCCAGGAGTTTGTGATCATCCTGGAGCAACATAGCAAGGCCCCTCTATTAAAAAAATTTTTTTAGCCGGGCTTGGTGGCTCAGCCTGAAATCCCACGCCTTTGGGAGGCCGAGTGGAGTGGATGGCCTGAACCCGCGGGTTCGAGACCCGCCTGGGCAGCGAGACCTCATCTCTACAATAAATCAAAAAATCTGCCGGGCGTGGTAGCGCGCGCCTGTAATTCCGGCAACTCGGAAGGCTGAGGCGGGAGGATCGCCGGAGCCCAGCAGGTCGAGGCTGCGGTGGCCGGGAGCGGCCGCTGCACTCCAGTCTGGGCGACAGAGTGAGGCTCCAACTCAAAATCAGAAAAAAAGTTCCTGGAGCATATAGACTTTGGGATTTTGAAGACCCGATTAAAAAAAAAAAAAAAAAAAAAGGTGAATCCACCCCAAAACTGCCAAACTCAATTAGAGGCTTAAAAGAAAGAAAGAAAGAAGTCGCTGGATGTATAAAGTAGAAGGATTGCTGGAGCCCAGCTGGTTGACGCTGGGGTGGCCATGAGTGTGCCACTGCACTCCAGCCTGGGCGATGGAGTGAGACTCCAACTCAAAAAAAAAAAAGAAAAAAAAAGAAAAGAAAAAGAAAGTTTTTAATAATACCTGTTTTAATCACCTTGAATTCTAGGGGATATCCGACTGTATGATTCTCCAGTAACAGATTGCTGGTTTGCAAATAGCTATCTACTCCTGCCAGTACCATTGAGTGCCTGTAATTATAGCACTTTGGGAGGGAGGCAGAGACAAGAGGATAACCAGAACCTAGGGGCTCGAGACCAGCCCGGGCTACTTGGCGAGACCTCGTCTCTACAATAAATCAAAAAAATTAGCCGGGCGTGGTGGTGCATGCCTGTGGTTCCAGCAACTTGGAAAGTTGAAGCGGAAGGATCGCCCGAGTCCAGCAGGTAGAGGCTGTGGTGGCCGTGAGCATGCCACTGCACTCCAGTCTGGCGACAGAGTTAGACTCCAACCAAAAAAAAAAAAAAAAAAAAAAGTCAACAATTCCTAATTAAAATTACTTTCTTGGTAGCAGTTTCTGATTCTTAAACATTTACCTTGTTGGCTTTATCCAGTTTATTTGTTTGTTTGTTGGCTATACATGACATTATTGGGAAAATTAGTAAAACCTGAATAAGACCAGTATATTTGATCATTGTACTGATGTTAATTTCCTGATCTTGCAAATGTTCCCAGGGTTACTGAGAGAATGTCCTTTTACAGGAAATATACTTGTACACTGAAGAGTTTCAACGTGGCTGGGCTGTGGCCTCAACTGCTTGGTCAAACATCAATCTAGATGTTGCCGGGAAGGTATTATTTAGACGTGATTAACATTTAACTCAGTAGACTGAGGATAGCCAGTTATCTGCCATAATATGGGTGGAACTCATTTAATCAGTTGAAGGCTTTAAGAACAGACTGGTCAGGCACAGTGATCCCAGCACTTTGCGAGTTGGAAGTGAGCCCAAGGGTTCAAGACCAGCCTAGACAACATGGTGAGATCTTGTCTCTATGATTAAAAAAAAAAATTAACCAGGCATGGTGGCACACGCCTGTAGTTCCAGCTACTTGGAAGGCTGAGGCAGAAGGATCACCTGAGCCCAGCAGGTCGAGGCTGCAGTGGCTGTGAGTGTGCCACTGCACTCCAGCCTGGGTGACAAAGTGAGACTCCAACTCAAAAAAAAAAAAAAAAAGAACAGAGACTGAGGTCTCCTGAAGAAGGAATTCTCCTCAAAACTGCAACATAGAACCCCTGTTTGAATTTCCAGCCTGCTGTTCTGTGGAATTCAGGTTCAAGCACGAAACATTCACTTCTTTTTTTTTTTTTTTTGAGTCGGAGTCTCAGTATGTCGCCCAGGCTGGAGTGCAGTGGCACACTCACGGCCACCACAGCCTCGACCTGCTGGGGTCAGGCGATCCTTAGGCCTCAACCTTCCAAGTAGCTGGAACTACAGGCATGTGCCATCATGCCCAGCTAATTTTTCTTGATTTATTATAGAGACAAGGCCTCACCAAGTTGCCCAGGCTTGTCTTGAACCCGTGGGCTCAGGTAATCCTCTTGGCTCAGCCTCCCAAAGTGTTGGGATTACAGGCTTGAGCCACCGTGCCTGGCTGGAACATTCACTTCTACCTGAACTGCCAGCCGACTTGGCAACCCAGCAACCCCATAGGCCGACTCTGTAAAAGTCTATCTTCTTCCTTCTTTCCACTCCTTCTCTTACACACACACACACACACACACACACACACACACACACCCCTTGTCTGAAGAACCCTAACCCCTGACTAATACAGGGATAAATGGCATCATATTTTCAACTTAGTCTCGAACATTAACTCTTAGAGAATCCAGTCGGGCAAGGTGGCTCATGCCTGTAATCCCAGCACTTTGGGAGGCCAAGGCAAGAGGATTGTCTAAGCCCAGCGGTTTGAGACCAGGCTGGGCAACTTGGTCAGACCTTGTCTCTACAATAAATCAAAAAATTAGCTGATCATGGTGGCACATGTCTGTAGTCCCAGCTACTCGGGCGGCTGAGGCAGAAGGATCACCAGAGCCCAGGGAGTCAAAGCTGCTGTGAGTTTTGACTGTGCCACTGCACTCCAGCCTAGGCGACAGAGTGAAAAATCTGACTCCAAAAACAAAAGCAAAACAAAACCAAAAAACCTCTTAGAGAATCTGGGTGAGAGGTAATGGGAATTCTTTGTACAATTTTTGCAGTGTTTCTGTAATTCTGAAATTATATCAAAATCAAAAGTGAAAAGAAAAGCAAAATTTATTTGAAAGCCAGTTTGGAAGGTAGCTTTTCTCTCTCTCTTTTTTTTTTTTTTTTTTGAGTTGGAGTCTCACTGTGTCACCCAGACTGGAGTGCAGCGGCCGCTCCCGGCCACAGCAGCCTCCACCTGCTGGGCTCCGGCGATCCTCCCGCCTCAGCCTTCCGAGTTGCCGGAATTACAGGCGCACGCTACCACGCCCGGCAGATTTTTTGATTTATTGTAGAGATGAGGTCTCACTGCCCAGGCGGGTCTCGAACCTGCGGGTTCAGGCCATCCACTCAACTCGGCCTCCCAAAGGCGCGGGATTTCAGGCTGAGCCACCGAGCCCGGCTAGGTAGCTTTTCTCTTTACACAAGCATATAGACTTGAATGAGTTCCCAAGGGAGGTGACAAAGGCCCATTTAGCCATAAAGTAGCCGAAATACTGTCTCCCTCCCCACAGGGGATTGAATAGGAAGAAGGTAAGACTCTGTCAACAGTGATTCAACCGGAAGGGGAAACATTCCAATTGAATAACAGATTTTAATTCACTTTTACATGGGTGGAAAAAATATTGCATGGTTGTTCAGTATCAAATTGCCAGTAAGAAAAATTGGAAAGAAAGCAAGACTGTGGGTTGAGGAAAGAACAGTTGATAAGAAACCAAAGCCAGGAGCGGTGGCTCACACCTGTGATCTCAGCACTTTGGGAGGCAGAGGCAAGAGGATTGCCTGAGCCCAGGGGTCTGAGAGCAGCCTGGGAAATTTGGGGAGACCTCAACTCTGAAAAAACAATTTAGCCAGACTTGGTGGCACGTGCCTGTAGTTCCAGCTATTTTGGGAGGCTGAAATGGAAGGATCGCCTGAGCTCAGCAGGTCGAGGCTGTGGTGGCTGCAAGCATGCCACTATACTCCAGCCTGGGCAACAGAGTGAGACTCCGAATCAAAAAAAAAAAAAAAAAAAGAAATACCAGAGAGAAACAAATGGAATCTTAAGCAGTGTTGTTGTTTTTTTTAAAATATATGCTAGTAAAATTTTTTTTGTAAATGTATAAAACTGAAGAGCCAATATCAAGTTGCTAATTTTTATTTATTTATCTGTTTTATTTATTGAGTTTCAGTCTCGCTCTGTCACCCAGGCTGGAGTGCAGTGGCACCATCACGGCTCACCACAGCCTCGACCTCCAAGGCTCAGTTGGTCCTTCTGTCTCAGCCTGAAGAGTATCTGGGACTACAGGTGTGTGCCACCACACCCAGCTAATTTTTTTATTTTTTATTGTGTGTAGAGACGAGGTCTTCCTATGTTGCCCAGGCTGGTCTCAAATTCCTGGCCTCAAGCAATCCTCCTGTCTCGGCCTCCCAAAGTGTTAGGATTACCGGTATGAGCCACCGCGCCTGGCCCTAAAGTTGTTAATTTTTATATTTGCCAAGTGAAGGCATGAAAACACACACACACACACACAAAGTCACCCAAGCCATTACTATCCACTGCTATAATAAATAAAAGGTAAACACTAGTTACAGGATTGTAAACATGTAATCACTCTGGCAGGATATCCTCATTTCACTGAGGACCATCCACGTGGGCTCTAGCTTTGGGGTCTTGGCTGAGCACGTGTAAGCAGCTGTGTCTCCCCTGGTAGCCTGTAAGAAGCCTGCCAGAGAGCCCTAAGCCACTTCCTCTGCTGTGACCTTGGCTCTTCCGGGAGTCACTTCCCTTTGTCCCATAGTCAATCTAGGTAAGCCCTGACTGTATCCAGGCTCCAGCACCCCTTGCCCAAGGGCACCCTTACAGACGGGACCCGTGGCACCCACCTCCACTCACCTCCATTCGTTCAGCTGCCAAGTTTCTGATTGTTTTTTTTATCACCAGCTCTGCCCTGCGTTAATGTTCACACGCACTTATCTGTTTCTGGTGGGTGTGGTGTTTTTTTTCCTATTCACCAGATTCATGACCTCACCATTGCTTCTCATAGATTTTCGGGTGGGGGAGGGAATGGATGAGTAGCTGTTTCTGCGTCTCTAACTCGTGCGGTCGGGGCCTCTTACCCTCACAGGGAATGGCTGGTCTGGCTACAACCATCCTGGTGGGATCAGTGCCTTTCCTCTGAGCTTTGTCGAGGCTCTTTCCTGACCCAAGATCTTTGGGGTGAAGACCAAGGTGACTCACCTCCTGGTGTCCATAAGTGGAGAGCATGGGATACATTAGAACGTGCTTGGAGTCAAACAGAACCATGTGTGGTCTGCTCTGTCCTCTGTTTTTTGTTTGTTTGTTTGTTTGTTTTCTGAGTTGGCATCTCACCCTGTCGCCCAGGCTGGAGTGCAGTGGCATGGTCATGGTTTACCTCCTGGGCTCAGGCGATCCTTCCACTTCAGCCTTCCAAGTAGCTGGGACTATAGGCATGCACCACCACTCCTAGCTAATTTTTTGATTCATTGTAGAGACGAGGTCTCACTGTGGTTGCCCAGGCTGTCTTGAACTCCTGGGCTCAGGCAATCCTCCTGCTTCGGCCTCCCAAAGTGCTGGGATCACAGGTGTGAGCCACCATGTCCATTCTCAAGGAGTGCTGATTTTATAACAAAGTGTTCAGTGACATGAGGTCTTGACTGCATACTCATTGAGTCTATTCTATTCTATTCTATTCTATTCTATTCTATTTAGAGACAGGGGTCTCACTACGTTGCCCAGGCTGATAAACTTCAGGCTTTAAGTGATCTTCCAGCATCAATCTCCCCAAGCACTGGGATTATAGATGTGAGCCACTGTGGCTGGCCAGAACATGTTTCTTTTCTTTTCTTTTCTTTTCTTTCTTTTCTTTTCTTTTCTTTTCTTTTCTTTTCGAGTCAGAGTCTCACTCTGTCACCAGACTGCAGTGCAGTGGCATGCTCACAGCCACTGCAGCCTCGACCTGCTGGGCTCAGGTGATCCTTTCGCCTTAGGCTTTCAAGTATCTGGAACCACAGACATGTGCCACCATGCCTGACTAATATTTTGGTTTATTGTAGAGAAAAGGTCTCGTCACGTTGCCCAGGCTGGTCTTGAACCCCTGGGCTCAGGCAATCCTCTCACCCCTGCCTCCCAAGGTGCTGGGATTACAGACGTGAGCCACCATGTCCAGACTTGACAATCTTTCTTTCTTTCTTTTTCTTTTTCTTTTTTTCCTAAGTTCGAGTTTCACTCTGTTGCCCAGGCTGGAGTGTAGTGGCACACTCCTGGCCACCCCAGCGTCAACCTGCTGGGCTCCAGCGATCCCTCCTCCTCAGCCTTCTGAGTAGCTGGAACTACACACACGTGCTACCACACCCAGCTAATTTTTTATTTTATTATAGAGACGAGGTCTCACCATGTTGCCCAGGATGGTCTTGAACTCCTGGGCTCAGGCAGTCCTCTGGCCTCTGCCTCCCAAAGTGCTGAGATTATAGGCATGAACCACCGTGCCCAGCCTGGACTATCTTTCTTCAAATGGAATTTAAGAGTCCCTTGAAGTTGGGAGGTATACAAAGCCCAGGGTATACATGGTGCATCTTTCTAGGGCACCAAAGATTCTGGGAAGAACAAGCTAAATAATTGAATTTATTAGCATAAAGATTATTTACGCTAAAACACACACATATATTATTAATCAGTATGCAAAAAAATCCATGAATTTTTTTTTTTAAAGCATGAAGTCTCCGAGAAGATGTGGGCTTTTAAGGGTCAGGTTCAGGCTTAGGGGCAGGAAGGTTGTGGCATCAGGAGCACAGGCTTGGAGCTGGACAGACCAGGGTTTTAGGACAAGACTGACACTTAACTACCTGCGTGACCTTTTTATTTTTTGGAATCGGAATCTCACTCTGTCCCTCCCTATTCACTTAGTCTTGCTCCGAGTAACTTTTCTTTGTCTCCCCAGATGAAAAAATCTTCCAAGGGAAACGTTTTGCCCTTGTGGAAGAGGTGAAACAAAAGACAGCAGAAGCCGGGCTCGGTGGCTCAGCCTGTAATCCCACGCCTTTGGGAGGCTGAGGTGAGTGGATTGCCTGAGCCCGCAGGTTCGAGACCCGCCTGGGCAGCGAGACCTCATCTCTACAATAAGTAAAAAAATCAGCCGGGTGTGGTAGCACGTGCCTGTAATTCCGGCTACTTGGAAGGCTGAGGGGGAAGGATCGCCGGAGCCCAGCGGGCGAGGCTGCGGTGGCCGGGAGCGGCCACTGCACTCCAGTCTGGGCAACAGAGTGATACTCCAACTCAAAAAAAAAAAAAAAAAAAAAGACAGCAGAAGCACTAAAAGGCAACAACGATTGGCAAGTTTTGAGCAGTGGAAAAAGCATCTGGATAGGTGTATTGCATCCAACGTAGAGGACTTTAAAGGTGACTGAAGTTTAAACGCATAAGAAAAAATACACATTTTTTTCATAAATAAATTCTGGGCTTTTGAGGGGTTCCCCTCGGATATGTGTCATTTCGCTTCTAGCTCTGATCGATTTAAGGGCTTGGAAATATTTGGTGTGTCCTTGTGTTGGCTGTTGCTGTATTTTCAACCGTCCAACAAATATTAAAAAGTAGGTTGGAGGAAATAAAACTAAAATAGATGCAGTAGCGTCATCACTCTCAGGCAATCCTCTGGCCTCCACCTCCCAAAGTGTTGAGATTACAGGAGTGAGCCACCACACCCATTCTCAAAGGGTAATGATTTTATAACATAGTGTTCAGTAACATGAGGTCTTGACTGCATACTCCCTGAGTCATGTTTATTCTGTTCTATTCTGTTCTGTTCATTTTATGTAGAGACAGGGGTCTCACTATATTGCCCAGGCTGTTCTTGAACTCCAGGCCTTAAGTGATCTTCCCACCTCAGCCTTCGAAAGCGTTGGGATTATAGATGTGAGCTGTCATGCCCAGTCAGACCATGTTTCTTTTTTTTTTTTTTTTTTGAGTCAGAGTCTCACTCTGCTGCCCAGGTCAGAGTGCAGTGGCACACTCATGGCCACCGCAGCCTCGGCCTGCTGGGCTCAGGCATGCACCACCTCAACCTCCCAAGTAGCTGGAACTACAGGCATGCACCACCACGCCCAGCTGATTTTTTTTATTTATTGTAGAGATGAGATCTCACCATGTTGCTCAGGCTTAGTCTCGAACCCGTGGGCTCAGGAAATCCTCTCGCCTCCGCCTCCCAAAGTACTGGGATTACAGGTGTGAGCCACCGCCCCAGGCTTGATTTATTTTCAAATTGCATTGTATTTTATTTTGTGTATGTCCCATGACTTATTCATCCAGTACTCTACTGAGAAACATTCTATTGATTTATTTATTTTGCTATTTCTTTTTTTTTTTTCCATGCGGAGGGTCTGGTTTATTTAAGATGGCTGTCAGAGACTCCACCATGGAGCAGGAACCAAATAGCAAAGGACTGTGGGGCCAAACGGGGCGGGGATGTCCTGGTTTCAGAAGATGAAAGATCAGCAGAGATTCCAGAGCATCCAGAACAGTGTTAGGGCCGGGCTGAACAGGAGAGACCAGGCCTCAGGGAGCCTGCCCCCACTCATGGCCGTGGCATAGAACCTGGCCACCTCTTCCTTAGGGCTGCCTTGGACCGGGTCGGACCGCATCTGGATGCAGCGGCCACTCCCTCGGTGGCAGCTGCTGACTTTGCAGGGGTGACTCCTGATTTCACTGCGTAGGCCCAGGTGCGAGGAAACAAGAGATGGAGAGGGTGCCCTCCCTGGGCACTCATTTCCTGAGGTCCGGTTCCAGCCTTTGTGTCAGTTGCTCCTGCAGGTGTAGCAGGTGTGACCATCCTCCCATCCGCACTGACAGTCCTCCCTGCACAGGGGCACATTCGAGATCCCTTCTTTGCACGCGCTGTGGTCCACCAGCTGGAACTGGGGCCCCAGGCTGGGGGAGCTCTCGTAGAGACAGGTGTCCTGGACGAAGTGCTGTTTGCAGACAGGTGCCATCTCCCTGCAGTGGTTCCAATGGAGTCTGTACAGGTAGGAAATATCCTCATGGGCTTCCTGGCTGGCATTGCAGAGTCGCAGGCATCTTCCTCCAGGGACTGCACTGTCTACGCAGTGGCTTTTCCTCGTGGGGCTTGGTGCCCATGCAGACGTTGAGAAATTCAGTCCAGGCCCTGGGCCGGGTTCCCCCTGCAGAAGCTGCCCACACTAGAACGGGCAACACAACTGTGTTGCCATGCACTGTGCCACCGTCTGACACCGAAGGTCTGTCACTGAAGCTTTTTTGCTATTTTAAATTAGGCTGCAATGCCCATGGCATTTTGCACATCAGCAACTGTACGTGCGAGGGAGATTTCTGAACTGGAATTTCTGGGTGAAAAAGGGACATGCATGGCCGGCGTGGTGGCTCAGCCTGCAATCCCAGCACTTTGGGAAGCCGAGGCAAGTGGGATGGCCTGAGCCCGTGCATTCCAGGCCAGCTCGGGCACTTGGAGAGACCTCATCTCTACAATAAGTCAAAAATTAGCCTGTAGTCTGGCTACTTGGAAGGCTGAGGCAGAAGGATCGCCAGAGCCCAGGAGGTCGACACCGGGGTGGCCGTGAGCGTGGCACTGCACTCTAGCCTGGGTGACGGAGTGAGACTCCAACTCGAAAATAAAAGGACATGCACTTGTAAATGTAATAGATGCTTCCAAACGGCCCTTCCTAAAAGTTGTACCAGTGAAGGTATGCTCAGAGATTTTATAAAATGCCCATACAAAGAAAGTAACGTCCTTTGGCCCTGTGGCTGAGGGCCAAGTGAATTGCTTGTACCCTTGCTCAGCTGCAATATCACATCTTGTAGTCTCTGGAAAGCTCCACTGTATACTCATGAGAGAACAAGCATGAGATAGACTAATAACATTTTTAGTATTATCCTTAAAATAGTTTCATTTTTACTGAGTGTGGTGGTTCACGCTTGTAATCCCAGCATTTTGAAAGACGAAGGTGAGAGGACTGCCTGAGCCCACGGGTTTGAGACCAGCCTAGGCAACATAGCGAGAACTCGTCTCTACAGGAAAAAAAAAAAATTATCTGAGCATGGTGGCACACATCTGTAGTTCCAGCTACTTGGAAGGCTGAGGCAGAGGGATTTCCACAGTCCAGCAGGTCGAGGCTGCAGTGGCTGTGAGCACGCCACTGCACTCCAGCCTGGGTGACAAAGTGAGACTCCAACTCAAAAAAAAAAAAGAAAGAAAAAGTAAAATAAAATAAAATAAATACAAAAGTCTGACATTGCAAATAGCCTGAAAAGGTCTTGGTCTTGAGGACTCCCAGAAGTTTCTAATCCATACTTTAAGAACAGTTAGTTTAGGTTAACCTTATTTTATTTCACTATTCTTATCCCCTATGTATTTAATTTTTGCCAACTTCATCTGTCACAGACTGAGAAAAGCTCATGACAATGTCCTACCTCTTGTTCATTTTCGTTTGTTATTTTGAGGTGTTTTGCTCTAAGTGAATGCATGTAATCTGGTACATACATATTCGAGACAGTTAAATATTTTAGATTTGTATTTATTTATGAGTGACTTAAAACAACCATTTTTTACTTTTCTCACAAATCTGCAATTTGAGCAGAGCTCAGGAGGTGGGGGGAAGACTCGTCTCTGCCCCCGACCACATCAGCTGGGGCAGCTCACCTGTGACCTGGCGAACCCAGCCCGTGCATACTCATGTGGCTGGCAAGCTGGCACTGTGTCAGCTGGAGTACGGACGGGGCACAGCTCTGGGGACTTCCGTTTTGTTTTCAGGGTTTTTAGTTAACGTCTCATTCTGTCACCCAGGCTGGAGTGCAGTGGCATGTTCACGGCCACCGCAGCATCAACCTGCTTGGCTCAGGTGGTCCTTCCGCCTCAGCCTTCCAAGTAGCTGGAACTACAGGCGTGCGCCACCACGCCCAGCTAATTTTTTGATTTATTGTAGAGACAAGGTCTCGCCATATTGCCCAGGCTAGTCTCAAACCCCTGGGCTCAGGCAATCCTCTCGCCTCGGCCTCCCAAAGTGCTGGGTTTACAGGTTGAGCCACCACACCTGGCCAACTTCAGTTTTTCTTCTTGTGGCCCAGGCTGCCTTGTAGCATGTGGCTGGGTTCCCAGTGGGAAGCATCACAAGAGAGAAAAGGCTAGTTCATTCTGAATTAGGCAATTACTTTGAATTCAACTCAAACAGTAACATGCTGCGGGTCGTGGTGGCGTGACCTATAATCCCAGCTAGGGAGGCTGTGATGGGAGGATGGCTTAAGACCGAGAGTTTGAGATCAGCCTGGGCAACATAGTGAGACTCCATCTCTAAAATAAATAAATAAGTAAATAAAGATGGAAACAAGCTGGGCTTGGTGGCTCAGCCTGTAAGCCCGCGCTTTGGGAGGCTGAGGTGAGTGGATTGCCTGAGCCTGTGGGTTCGAGACCCACCTGGGCAACTTGGCGAGACCGCATCTCTACAATAAATCAAAAAAATTAGCCGGGCGTGGTAGCGCGCACCTGTAGTTCCAGCTACTCGGAAGGCTGAGGCGGAAGGATCGCCGGAGCCCAGCAGGTCGAGGCTGCAGTGGCCGGAAGCGGCCACTGCACTCCAGTCTGCGTGACAGAGTGAGACTCCAACTCAAAAAAAACCCCAAAAAACAAAATAAATATGCAAACAACCTGGGTGTGGTAGTGCACGTCTGTAATCCCAGCTATTGGAGAGGCTGAGGTGGGAGGATCACTTGAGCCTAGGATGTCAAGGCTGCAGTGAGCTATGTTCGTGCCACTGCACTCCAGCCTGGGTGACAGAGCAAGATCCCATGTCCAAAGAAATAAAAATAAAGCCAGGCTTGGTGGCTCAGCCTGTAATCCCGCACCTTTGGGAGGCTGAGGTGAGTGGATTGCCTGAGCCCACGGGTTCCAGACCCGCCCAGGCAACTTGGCAAGACCTCATCTCTACAATAAATCAAAAATGAGCCGGGCGTGGTAGCGCACGCCTGTAGTTCCAGCTACTTGGAAGGCTGAGGCGGAAGGATCGCCGGAGCCCAGCAGGTGGAGGCTGCGGTGGCCGGAAGTGGCCACTGCACTCCAGTCTGGGCGACAGAGTGAGACTCCAACTCAAAAAAAAAAGAGAGAAATAAAAATAAAACATGCTGGTATCCACTTAACCACAGAAAAACCCAAATGTAGTATTCATTTCTATCTCTCTGGTATGCTTTTAGCACATAGGGCTTAACCTTCAAGCCATGGTCAAGTATACTGGGAACACCTATAAGAACGGCCAGGTATTTATAGCCTCAGGTACAGGCCTTCTGGTGGGCAGCAATTCCCCCGGCCCCCCGCCTTCCAGCCCACTTCTACTGCACCGTAGCTCCAGACCCTGGCGCCGTACCCAGTTGCTGCGCCGTTTGCCTGGACGTATTTTCTCCCACCCAAATGTACTCCAGCTGGTTTTACGCTTCCCAGACCCCAGCCCGACAACTAAGCATGAATCTGGGTTACCTCCTCTGCTTGATTTGGCTTTCTGGTGATAGTCTGATGGTTTCTAGAGTCGTAAAAGTTTAGCATTAGAGACGGGTTCTTCCCCTAGTAACGACATTTCCTGAGCTCAGTGGAACTTTTTCCTGTGGATTGGACTCCTCCGGGACACTCCCTGCCCTGCTTTGATACCAGATATGTCTGCTCCTCCCTCTCCTGCTATGAAGCCCCACCTTCCCATTTCCAAGAATGACAGGCAGTCTCAAGGTCCACAGGCTCTGGTTTCCAGGTCCAGCTCCAAACTGAGTGTTCAACTAGGCTAAAACTTAGATCGATCTTTGTGGATCAGTCCCTGATAGGGCATCTTACAGAATTCAGGTGACTGTGGTAGCTGTTAGATTTGATGCAGGGCATCCAAGGGGCCATAAGACTGGGTGCGTGTGTGGGGTAGTATCGATAGGCTTCATACGTCCAACCCTCACTCACAGGACCAAATTCTAATGCCCACAACTGATCTTGGACCTATACATACCTAGAGCAGAGGCCAGGGTGTTATCAAGGCCATCTGGCTCTCTTGCCACTAGAATACCCTGGAGACTAAAATTGTGCTTAATAAGTGACCAGATAAGAGGTTAGAAGGATCATGCTGGGTTTAGAGAATCATGCCTAAAAGTAAGGCATTGGGAAGATTAACCTGACTCCGAGCATCAAAGTAGAGGTGAGTCTATTCTAGAAGCAGAAAATCCAAATGGGATGGTGTTGTAGTCATTCATGGGTGAGGCGATAAATCTTGGACTAAGAATGTCACAGTGGCAAGGGAACAATGAATCCACAAGACCGTAAGGAGAAAGACACTCCAGGATTTGGTCACAGGTTAGCAATGGGATCAGAAAGCATAGAGTTCAAAGTTACTTCAGGCTCTGGGGTCTAGAAGGCCTCACTAGAACAGAAAAGTTGTGCCTTTAGGCCGGGCTTGGTGGCTCAGCCTGCAATCCCGGCACTTCGGGAGGCTGAGGCAAGTGGATTGCCCGAGCCCGCGGGTTCGAGACCAGTCTGAGCAACTTGGTGAGCCCTCGTCTTTACAATAAATAAAGAATTAGCTGGGCATGGTAGTGCACACCTGTAGTTCTGGGTACTCACAAGGCTGAGGTGGAAGGATCGCTGGAGCCCAGCAGGTCAATGCTGGGGTGGCCGTGAGCGTGCCACTGCACTCCAGCCTGGGTGATGGAGTGAGACTCAAACTCAAAAAAAAAAAAAAAAAGAAAGAAAAGAAAATTAGTGCTTTGTTTTGGAGGTCTGACTTGATGTGATGGCATAAAAAGGACAGAAAAACAGCTAAACCTTGAGATTACATCCCTCTGAATGATCCTATAGAAAATGAGTTTCAAAGTGCATCGTTGAAGAGGAAATAAGTTACATTAGGTATTTTCTATCATCACAGAAACCAACAAATAGCTTTCTTTCATATTATTTTTATTAATACTTATAAAATGATTTATGAAAATATTTTTCTTTTCAAGATATAGAAACTACAATCTTTGCAAAACATACACACCCATCATTGTTACAAGACATATCCTTGAACACACTGTGGACATTAAGTGTTTGAGAATCATACCCTGTAAGAGTTGCGAGAAGGAACATCACCAACCTGTCATAACGTGACATTCAAGTACTTAAACCACTGTTGAAATAAAACATGTTTCTAGCGTATAGGCCCAAAGGAGTTTAACTTTCAAGGTCCCAGAGGTTCTTTCATTGTGCAAGATAAAAGATTAGGAAAGTGTTCCCTGAGAGTTAATCCACCTTAGATAGCTCAAGTAGGGGTTTATTTTCCACACTTCATCATGGAACTAAGGGAGAGAAGGCCATGGAAACTCCGCGTGGGCTGGTCTCCACCCTGCCATCCCTACCTATCGAGCAGGGATCCATAGATGTCCAAGCACGGCTTCAAAGGTGACATCTAAGACATCTCTGAATTCTAAAATGCTCTGCTTCTGTAATTATCTAAGATATTTGCAGAAGGGTGCTTTTGTCATCTAAATTCCAATGCTGCCAATTAAAGACAGAGAGAACTCGCCTAAAGAGACTTCATTTAGGATTTGTCAGGTGGAACACATTTGAGAAAATCAGCAAGCCAAACATTCCGCCTTCGAATTATTGGAAAAGATTCTTTCTCAGCCAGGCATAAATCCCAGAAGCCAGGTTCTTCTTTGCTTTGGAAAAACCAGGAGATGGTGGGAAAGGAGCCTACAGCCTTTCAACTCCCAAGCTTAAGACACTAATAGGCGCCAAGTCTGACTCGTAAGAGCCAGAGGCTACTGCAGCCTCACCAGGAAAGGGTTCATTGCCACAAAGAATCCCCTGCACATGCACCCAAAGTCAGTCTCGCAGCCCAAACTTTCCTAGATATGAAATTCTAACTGTAGAATCTTGGCCTGATAAAGTTCCAGATATAAAACATGTTATTTGAAATCATGACGTTAGGAGCATGAAGAAGTACTGACATTTAACCTCATGCTGATATGCTAGAATTTAACCATGATTTTTTTTTTTTGCTATGCAAGTGAGTCACAAACATGGATTCACAAGTCTTTACATTTAGTATATAACATGAAGCATAATCACATATAATTTCAAAACTATAAAAATAAGTTTCATAGCAGTCCTACAATTTTAACATTTTTTTTTAATTAAAAAAACACATAGTCCAAAGTTCTCCCAGTTGACTTAGAGGGGACGGGAGGTACCTATTAGGGAGAACCATTGGAAACTAGGGTTTTTGCGAGTTAAAATAGTAAAATCTTGGCAAATTCATATGGTTCAAACTAGTAAGATCCTGAGAGAACTGTATTTGGTATCACGCTATAAATTCAGAGAATTGGTAGAAAATCACATTTCTAGTGAAAACACTTCGGGATGGAAGTGTGCATCCCGGTCATGCCAAGATTTCTCTTTGTCACTTAAAGATACAAAACCTTGGGATGTCAAGGAAAATGCAGTTTTCAAAAAAACTGAGGACACTCAAAACTACAGAATGATAGCTACAGTTGCTAATGACACTGAAACAAAACTGCTAGTCAAACCTGGTGATTTAAAGACTTTTTAAAAGAGGTTACGTAATAAAAATTCCAGCATTAAAATGAAAAAGGCACAAATATGAGTTGCAAGTATGATAGTCATTTATAAAAATCCTTGAAAATAAGGCTAATTCATCTGTATTATAAACACCATGAAGCAGGCACCTATTCCGAGTTTTAGCTTTGGCCTCCTACATGGAATTATGTTGCAAAAGAATTATCAATATAAAACTAATTATAGCAGCATTATCAGGAAGTTTCTTAGGCTCTATACTGCTTAAAGGATATCTACAATTTCCTTCCCACCCATATCCCATCAGTACCAAAAAATACATTTAAAAAATTACATATATTACTAGAGTCATACAATTTGGGATTGTTTTTTTTTTTCCATACAATGAGCTCTCCTGTCACCAGTCATCCTAACCAAAAAAAAAAAAAACCCAAAAATCAAACAAAAGCTACCCCAAAAAACCACTAGACCAAATAGATCTAGCAATGCTTAACTAATTAAAGACATACCAGCCGGGCTCGGTGGCTCAGCCTGTAATCCTGCGCCTTGGGAGGCTGAGGTGAGTGGATTGCCTGAGCCCACGGGTTCGAGACCCGCCTGGGCAACTCGGTGAGACCTCATCTCTACAATAAATCAAAAAATTGGCCGGGCGTGGTAGCGCGCACCTGTAGTTCCAGCTACTTGGAAGGCTGAGGTGGAAGGATCGCCGGAGCCCAGCAGGTCGAGGCTGCGGTGGCCGGGAGCGGCCACTGCACTCCAGTCTGGGCGACAGAGTGAGACTCCGACTCAAAAAAAAAAAAAATAAGACATACCATATTCTTTATTCATGAAATTTATTAAATATAATCCATGAAGTAAATGCAGGGTTCCAGGTGTGTGGGTGTAGTGTGGTGTGCTGGGTGATGATGTACTTGAAAAAAAAATACACATTTCAGCACCAAGGCTTCATTTGGAAGTCTGGTACCATTTCCGAATGGCTACGCCCGAGTTACTGGCTACCACGCAGAGCGCGCCACCCACCGTCCACCACGTGGGCACACTATTAAAGAAAATAATCTGCAAGATAAAAGCAAACACCACATCCATCGTCCTCATGATTGCTACGAGCCCAGCTTTTTCTATTTGGAGAGCTTTCGTGAGAAACACCTGGGCCCCCAAGCCAAAGAGCCCAATCAGGATGAGAAAGAGCCTGTCCAGGCCACAGTAAGGCAGACGCCACTCTCCCATAACAGAGAGCACGACGGTGCATTCCAGGAGGCCGATGACGACATAATACCAAATGCTCAAGCAGTAGTCCACGGACTTCCCCATTTTCTTAGGATAATCAGAGTCACTGCGGCAAGCACAGCGTGTCCAATGGCAGCCAACGTGCCCTTCAGGTGGGCTGAATAGCTTATTTCCATCCCCAAAGTGTCCGAGCCAAACAGAAATGGTGGCCTCACAATAAGGGTGACTCCAGCGATGGTGAACACGGTGAAAAGTGCATCCCAAGGGCTATACTTTTCCTTGAGGAATATGCAAGCAAACAGAGACGTAAACACCGGGCTGCTAAACGTGATAACGGTGGCATCCGCGAGGGACATGGTCTGGAAAGCATAGTATATAAGGATCATGGCGGTGGAACCAATGGTTCCTCTGAGAAAGAGGAAAACTCGTTGGCCTTTGGGGCCTATGAACCCCGTTCTGTAAATGCAAATGAAGAAATGCATATTAAATGAAATTGCCATGTGGTTTTAAATTACAATTTTAAATAAACATTATCTTAAAGATATTAAGTATTCAAAATAAGGGAAGAGTAAATTAATCATAAAATCCACAACTGATATATACCTTTTAGAAATTAGTATTTTCTAACAGCTACTGACATGAAAGTGTTCACAATAAGATCAAAACTAGAACAAAAGAAGTACATAAACAGTATACTTGTAATTCAACAATAATACATCATTTTCCCCACGTATATGTACATATATGCTTGCAAGGGACAAAAAGGGAAAAAAACTGGTTATACCTTTATAGATAAACACATAGGAAAGTTGCATTTATTTCCTCCAAATTTTCTACAATGAAAATGTGCCATATTTTTCTTTTTTCAAGTCAGTCTCACTCTGTCACCCAGGCTGGAGTGCAGTGGCATGCTCACAGTCACCGCTGCACAGTCGACCTGCTGAGCTCAGGCGATCCTTCTGCCTCAGCCTTCCGAGTAGCTGGGACTACAGGTAAGCACCATCATGCCCAGCTAATTTTTTTTTACTTACTGGAGACTCTTCATGTTGCCCAGGCTGGTCTCGAACTCCCGGACTCAAGCAATCCTCTTACCTCTGTCTCCCAAAGTGATGGGATTATACATGTGAACCACTATGCCCAGTGAAAATGTGTCATTTTTATGATAAATTTTAAGATTTAGCTGCCCTGTATAAGAAAACTTGGTCCTGGCTCACATGCATTTTCCATCTCATAAATTTTTCCATAAAAGTTGAGACAATGTTAACATTTATTTTAGCCACTGAACTTGAGACAAATTTTCAGTGTTCACACAGCATGGAGTTCAAACACACTAAAAAAAACCAAAACATGTAGTGTCTGGAAAATTATGATTACTGCTATTCAAATTTTTTTCAAGTAAATATCTACTAAGTATCAACTCTGTGCAAGTTCCTGGCTAGTGCAACTCACTGATCTGTGCCAGGGCAGGTCTTTATTAGGATAGCATCTAGGCCCGACATGGACCCCCCTGGGTTTCTGGAGTTAGAAATGTAAGTGTGGTCACATCTGGCCCACACTTTGAGAAGCTAAGAGTCTTCCATGATAATGGGTCTAAACAAATCAGGATCAAGGATTTTAAGAATATTCTTCTAGAGTCCTTCCTCTGACATTATCTTTATTCCAAAATGGGGAGATGACTATGGTAGCATCAGTGTTCTGTTGACACCTTCAGAAATTTCTAAAGTTGGCCAGTTGCAGTGGCTCAGGCCTATAATCTCAGCACTTGGTGAGGACAATGCAGGAGGATTGCTTGAGCTCAGTTCGAGACCAGCCTGGGCTGGCAACATAACAAGACCTCATCTCTACAAAAAATTAGCCAGGCATGGTGGCATGTGCCTGTAGTCCTATCTACTCTGGAGGCTGAAGTGGTCAGATCACCTCAGCCAGGAGATCAAGGCTACAGTGACCCATGATTGTGCCACTGTAACTTCAGCCTGGGTAACAGAGTAAGACTCCCACTCCAAAAAAAAAAAAGAGTATTTCTAAAGTCTTACCATCATTTCCTAAAAGACTGTGACTTGTCTACACTGACACTGAAATTTCTGACCTATTAATCCTAGCAGATTTTCACTTTTCCCACCAAATCCTTGGGATATGGAGTGAAACTCTTCTAAGTGAATCTGTACCATGTAATGAGATCCAAGGAGGCTTTGGTGGCAAGTGACTAAAGCTTTAATGGGGGTTTTGCCCAAAGAGAGAAAAGGCCCGGCAGCTCCCAGGGCTGCAAGTGATCTCCCTTAAGATTCTACATATACCTGGGTGTGTGGAGGTTATTACTATATGGGAGAGCATCATTTAGACCTGGAGAGGATGGGGCATGGGGACCAATGGGGTGAACAGAGATAGTTCTCATACACTGTTAGTCTGCAGAAAGCACTCTGCTCATAATGCATCTTATTCGACCCCTACAACCTCCTTGCAGATTAGAGGACAGACAGGATCATTCCCTCAGCTATGAGGAAACTGAACATGAAAGTTACAAAGGCCTTGCTCAAGGTGCCCCCCCATCACCTGGGGACAACTAAATGTTACTGGAACCTTCTGTGTGCCCCGGTAAGAGAACAGTCTGCTCTTTTTTTTTTTAGTCCCCCATCCCCACCCCAACCAGCCTGTTTTCTTAAAGAAACCTCTGCCACCAGGAGACACTACGGCCTCTTTTCATTTACTTTTTGTCTTCCAAATAGTAGTTACCCAAGGAAAGAAGGGAGGGTGGTACGAGACAGGGGAAATTACACAAAGAAAGCACTGTCTTCAAAATGCGGGGCAGTGCGTGACTAAACCTCTTCCTCCCCGCTTCGTTGCGTGTGGTTTGTGCCTATGGTAGAAACTTCTGCGGGTGGATCCTTGTAACCTTTCACTAATCAGAGCCCAGGGGCATAGAAACTGGTCAATCTATGAAGCAGGGAAGGCAGATACTGTAAATAATTTAGGCAGGTCAAAGATGTGCACACATTTATTAAATATCTTCTACTTGGCAGTTAAAAAATACTTACTTTCTGTATATTATGCAAGGGATAACAACTAGCATTTGGAACACACATCGAAACGCACTAATCTCTACAGCATGGACGTCTTGCACTTTTTTAACAAATAAAGAGCTCACTGAGAAAAGGAAGGCAGACAATAATGTGTAAAACAAGCCAAGTCCAGGACAGGGCGCTTTCTTCTTGGCTTCTGAAAAAGATTAAATTCTGGTTAGTCCTTGCTTCCACATGTATGTTTTTATCATTTTCACCTAGAGATTCGGAAAAATGGAACGGTGTCACAGGCTAGCAGCTTCCAAGTACTGCCTCCTGAGCAGATCCATTCTCTGGACCTGGGTCATTTCCCCGTCAATTATGAAGAACCACAGATGAAAGCAACCATTTAGACCTGCATTTTTTTTTAGACACTGTTTCACCCTATAAAATGGATTTCCTGAGGGGGAGCGGGAGGTAGGGAGGGGAGAAAAAAATGGATTTCCTTTGACTCACTGGAGAATCATGCCTCCCTCACAAGTCAAGAAGTAGAAAGCTTGCCAAGACGGTAAGAGAAAAAAAATCTCTAAGAAACACTTGTCAAGATGGCAAGTAAGAAATACTTCCAAATGATGATATCTTAAACCATCTCGGGGCAAGTTGGCTTTACGAAGAAAGGGTTTTCTGAAAAACAGGTTGTCACTGTGTTTTCTGGCTATTTGTTATGCGTGGATCTAACTCACCTACAGGCCTGTGAGGCCTTCCAGGGCTGGGACCTCAGCTGTCTTACACATGCCTGGTGCATGGGAGATTTTGACTAAATCTTCAGTGAACGGAGGGATATGAGAACTTCTGGAAAGACTCAAGAGTCTGACACTATTGGTAACAGCACAGTCTGGGAAGGTTCTCCATTTTGCTATTTGGAACTGTTCATCAAATCTGCATTTAACTTCCCATGGTTCACGTCTTAGCTTCCCATTTAGCGCACAGACTCCTTGAGGATAGGGGCCCCGGTCCTCTGCCCCTCTGATTCTTAAGTGCCAAAACTGCTGTCTAGTCCCTACTGTTGGCTGGATCTGAACCAAGAAACGTGTGCTTTCTCCAGGGTGTCGCGTGGTCAGTCCACTCATGACAATCTGTGAGAGCTCTCGACTGCATCTAGTTTCCTACCTAGGGGTAGAACTTGCTTTCAGTCTTTCTTCCCTCACATTGAGGGGACAGCAAATCCCCTAGAGGTCAGGCCGCTCACTGAGGAATAAATATATTATTTTTCTTTTTTTAAAACTAACACAAAAACAAGGAAAGGAGAAGACGGAAACATAAGTGATCCTCGTCAGTTAAGAGCACAGAGGAACGGAAGGACAGGAACAATCAGTAGGAAAACTGGTTATCATTACAGTCTAGGAAATTCCAGTGTGCCCCTCAGCTATGAGTGTTGTATAATAATGGGTTTTTAAATGCCCTTTTCTGATGGAGAAGCACCAGGTAATACATTTCAACATCCTCATACCAATCAGATACCTTTGCCCACCAGTGACTTTGCAAATCGGGGCTCAGGTGTGACAATGCACAGCCTTTCCAGGGCATTCTACGGCCTGGCCTTTGTAGTAAAAGACGCCATGCTCAGCAGAGGTATTCACTCCTCCTGTACTAGGAGCACAGCCGGAAAGACACTTGGGAGCTGACAGTCGTCTTCCGCTAGGGTGCCAGCACCTTCCACGTTCTGCTCTGGACCTATGTGCTCAGACACGGTGGCAACAAACTGCACACACCCACTCCTCAGCCCAGGAGAAGAAAGCTTTCGAAGACGTTCAAATGAGGTGCCACAAATACATGCCTTGGCTGTGGTCAGCCTTGGAGTCTAGGTTCTGAAATTCCAGACCCTAAGGTCAAATAGAACCGTTTTTCTTAAGAGAAACCCAATCCATACAGAGGACCTCCACCCTCAGAACAGAATGAGAAGATCAAGGACAAAAAACAAGTCCCTGGCCTGTGTTTCAAGTATCTTCTCCAACCTAAACTTGCTACATTTCCCCCAGGAATATTTTAACTTCACAGGGTATATTAGCTCTTTTAAAGACGTAATTCTACACCCTTGACCCCGGAGACCTTTTCCCTTAGAACACACATACACATATTTTCTTGCCCATAAACACTCAAGACTCCTGCTTCCAGACTGGGACCAGACAGATGTTAGAAGGCTTCGCTGCACCTCGCTGCATCTGAGTCATTAGCAAATGGTAAGGAGGGCGAGGACATGGCAAACCCCAGTCTCTTACTGAGTAACTCTGATTCTGTCCATGGAGAGAAGTGAGAGATGAGCATAACAGAGAGAGGCATTTGCTGATGGTCTATGCTCGTATCTCACTGGGAACAGAGCTGAAAATTTGGGAACTCTACATAATTCCAATTAAGCAAGCTGCCACAGTGCAATTTCCTGATTGGGATGAAAACTGAAAAGTTGCTTAGCTTCTCCAACCTCTGCTTTGAGCTGCAGATTCATGATCCTGGCTGGAAATTAGAATCACCTGAGGAACATTTAAAACTTCGATTTCCAAGCCACACCTTAAACTCAGAAACAGAATCTCTGTTAACTCCAAAAAACTCCACCTGGGAGCTTGAGAGCCCCTCTAACTCCTTCCAGAAGGATGTGAGGCGCAGGCCCAAGACATCTTCTCCTTGCTTCAGTGTCTAAGATACACACTGTTCCTGAAGAAAGTCAACAGATGTCCCAGGACAGCTGTGCACGGTCTGCTGAGGTCATCCAAGACTAAGAAAAATGGGTAGCAGTTCCCAACAGAACTTAAAAATGAGCTCTGTTGAGATAACCAGTTACAAGAGGCTAAAATGATGCCGTCAACAAGTTCAATGACAATAGAACAGTAAAGTGTCTTTATGGCAATCTTCTTTTCAACATACAATCTGCTCACCTTACAATAACTATCACTAAGTCTTACTGGCAGCAACTTTTCTTTGAAGTTAGGTGTCCTCCTTGCTTACACAGGTTTGTCATGTCACCACACACTGCCCAAGTGGAAAGAATTCCTCTTTGGTTCACAAAAAGGGGAAACTTTTCAGCGTTGGCACGGACTGACTCAGCACTCTAGTGGAGTGACATTCAGCCACAGGGTGACACACGAGAAACTGACCTCTTCAGAGGCAGCACGTCTGCTCCTCCAGCTTGGGCAAAGCCCTGCTCTGAAGGCACCCACCCATGCATCCATGACCAGAAGTCTGATCATTTCTGTTTGCGTTCAGGGCAGAAATGGAGCAAGAATCATCTTCCTAGGGTTTGTCTCTCTAAATTGAGGAACATGCATACAAGGAGTAGCAAAAAGTGGGGTGAGACGACAAAGAGTGTCAGGGTCACACGTAGGGGTGGCGACCCAGAGGCTGAGCTGATGCAGATTGTATAGCTTTGTCTTAAAGTGGTGCTTGCCTAATTCCTTTCAGGAAACTGCCCCAGGTGGGGTGATCGACTTGGAGTGCGCTTGAAGCAGCCCTCCCGGCCGGGTCCCTGCAAGCTGGGATCCCAACCTGGTGTTGCCTAGCTCCGTGCCCTGTCTCACCCATACACGCCGGATCTCGGAGGAAACAAAACAAAACGAAAAACCCTCCCAAACCCTCACATTCCTGGGCCTCACTTTGCTCACGTGTCGAAGGAGAGGGCCGAACAAGATGAAGGGTTCTTCTCGCCGGGTCCCTGGCTGTGGGGACGCGACCGCGAACCCTGAAACGAGGCACGCCTCGTTTTGCGCCGGTGGCTAAAAAAGTCCTCGTATCCCCAACAGCGCAAGAAGGAGCGGTGGTGCCCCTCATCGCTGCCTCTCCAAAATCCTAAGACTCTGGGACACACACTTCTCGGGACTCGATGCTCTGCAACTTCCTCCTGGGAGAGCACGGCTCACCGGGGGGAGCAAATTCACGGGCAGCTTCCTCCCACCCCGACCGCGGGTGGCCCCTCTCGCGGACGCCCTCCCGCCTCCGACCCGCGGCTGCGGGGGAGAGCCCCCAACCGCATCGTGACGCCACGTCCTGCCCCCAACCACAGGAGCACCCTCGAGTCCCCAGAGGGCTGCAAGCACGACCAACTCTGCCCGTCTCGGCGCGGGCGGGGGCCCGGGGCGCTCGCTGGCGGCCCCCGCCCCGGGCGCCGGGCCGGGTGGGGAGGGGGCCCCAGCCCGCGCGTCCCCGGGGCGAGCGCCGCGCCGCGCCGCGCCGGGTCCCCACGCGCACTCACCCGGCTCCGCGCGCCGCCAGCAGGGCGACGAGCCGCACCGCCAGCCCCCGCCGCGCCCGGCCGCCCCCGCCGGCTCGGCGGCCGCGGGCTCCTCGCTGGCGCCCGGGGGGGCCTCGTCCGCCAGCGGCAGCCCGGGCTCCCCCGGCTCGGCGGCTCCGGCGGTGTCCTGGGGCCGCATCTCGGAGCCCGCGCTCTCCCCGCGGCCGGCGCGCGTCTGGCGCCAGCGGCAGGGCGGGACTGCCCCGCGCTTCCGGCCGGCCGCGGCGCCCGTGCGCATGCGCGCGCGCCTCCCCCCCCCCCCGCCAGCCCCCGTAACCCCCTCCCCCCATCCCGACCCCGGGGACCGCGCGTCCTCTGCCGCCCACCCGGCTGGTCAGGCGGCGGAGCAGGCTAGGTGGGCCCGAGGCTCGCAGGCACCCCTGCCGAGGCCCCCCGGACCTCTCCGTGTCATGGCACGGTCGGGGGCGCGGTGGGGACGCGGGGTTCCCAGCCCCGCGACCTCGTCCCCTGGCCTTCTCCCGGGGCAGACTCGCAGGGGGTTCCCAGAGCGGACATTTGTGCATTGGTGTGGCCACGCTTTCGGCGCCTCTGAGACGCCCTGGAGGTTTTTCTTTGAGTTGGAGTCTCACTGTCGCCCGTGCTGGAGTGCAGTGACACGGCCACGGTCACGGTCACCGCACCCTCGACCTAATGGGTTCAGGTGATCCGCTTCGGCCTTCCAAGCAGCTGGAACTGCAGGTGCGCGCCGCCATGCCCGGCTAATTTTTTTGACTTACTGTAGAGACCGGGTCTCCCCAAGTTGCCCTGGCTGATCTGGAACCCGTGGGCTCAGGCAATCCTCTGGTCTCCGCCCCCCAAAGCGCTGGGATGATAGGCGTGAGCCACCACCTGCACCCTCGAGATCTCACAAAGCGTGTGCCTGTCTTTAAATGATCACGGGTTTTTGTTTGTTTTTTCTCTCTATTGTCTCATTGACACTTTTCCAAGAAGCCTAGAATTTTGCTGGTTTGGGACATTTTTTTTAAAAAAGGATTGAGTGGATTGTCTGAGCCCGCGGGTTCAAGACCAGCCCGGGCAACTTGGTGAGACCGCTCTCTACAATAAATAAAAAATTAGCCGGGCATGGTAGCGTGCACCTGTAGTTTCAGCTACCTGGAAGGCTGAGGTGGAAGGATCGCCGGAGCCCAGCAGGTCGACCCTGGGGTGGCCGTGAGTGTGCCACTGCGCTCCAGCCTGGGCAACAGAGTGAAACTCCAACTTAAAAAAAAATAGGATTGGTGTGTAATCATAGGGAAAATATATCTTTTTTTTTGATAATAATTTTCATTTTATGGGAAAATATATCTTCAAGGCAGAACAAAACTCAGTTACATGTCCTTTGCAATAGTAGGCATGCATTGTTGAGCTTTGATTTTCCTTTTTATAAACAGAGACATCCGAATTTGGCCGGATGTAAGGTTCAAATAATCTGATGGAATTAGACCTGGAAAAATCAGAGATATTTGTTGTTTGACCCCAGTTTTCACTAATAGCCTCTATACATTTAGGTAATTCTTCTTTCGTCTCTTTGCTTGTTTTAAATGTGGAAGAAGAATATCCAGGTGGGCGAATTCTAACACGTCTAAACTGTTGTAAGTCCACCTGCCAAGGAGATTATCAAACAAGGGAGTGCGGTTTGCCTTTGCTCAGACATTTACACACAGTGGTCCACAGCTGAAATAGTATTGGACTCGAAGTCAGGAAACCTAGCTTCTGACCCTGAGTGTGTGACCTCGGACAGTCACACCTGTACCCCCTGAAGTTTGGTTACTTCCTTGATTTAACAGAGATAAAATGTTTCCTTTCCTACTTTGCAGAATAGTTATGCAAATAAAATGCAATGACGTGGGCAAAAATATAGCATCACCTGGAAAACACTTTTACTGGAAAATCAAGGTATATTTTCTAACTAGGTTCATAATTTCCCCTCCACGCTGGAGCTCTTTTTTAAAAATATGGTTGTTTGGGTTTTTTTGAATCAGGGTCTCACTCTGTTGCCCACAGCTTTGACCTCCTGGGCTCAAATGATCCTTCCCTTCAGACTCCTGAGCAGCTGGGACTACAGGCCCGCACCACCATGCCTGGCTAAGTTTGGCGATTTTTTTTTTTTTAGAGACTAGGGCTTGCTATGTTGCCCAGGCTGGTCTCAAACTCCTGGGTTCAAACAAGTCTCCCACCTAGGCCTCCCAAAGTGCTAAGGTTACAGGCTTTAGCCACCGTGCCTGGACTTTTTTTTTTAAGATTAAAGGGAAAGGCTCTTTAAAAAATTATGCAGAGCAATAGGCAAAAACTAGAATTGTCCTAGGTAGGCTGGGACACATGGCCACCTGAATTCTAGCTTGATTAACGTATATCTTTGTCTTGTCTGAAAAAGAATTTAAGGCTACTTGCAAAAACATATGCAACAGTTTAGGCTGTTGTTTTAGGTGGGGGAGGGGGTTAGGGCAGTAGGTCATACTTATAAAGCAAAAACCGGGAAACTTCTCCAAATGTCTAGAAAATCAAGTACAGTCTCATAATTGCACTTTAAGCTTTAGATGTGGGGAGGATTTGAAGATCTCCCTCTTTATTTTAATTTATTTATTTTCTCTTGGAGTCTCACTGTGTTGCCCAGGCTGGAGTACAGTGGCACTCTCACAGCCACCGCAGCCTCAACCTGCTGGGCTCAGATGATCCTTCCGCTTCAGCCTTCCAAATAACTGAAACCACAGGTGCATGCCAACCACGCCCAGCTAATTTTTTTGGTGTATTATAGAGATGAGGTCTCGCCAAGTTGCCCAGGCTGGTCTCGAACCCCTGGACTCAGGAAATCCTTTCGCCTCCACCTCCCAAGGTGCTGGGATGACAGGCATGAGCCACCACGCCCGGCTGAAGATCTCCCTCTTTAAATGATGAAGATGGTGGCTAGAAAGTGTGGTAAGGAAGAAAGAAGTACCCTGGCTATCCCACTTACTTTTTTTTTTCCTTTATTAGACAGAAGTTTATTATGAAGACAGAAAAGCTCGAAAGAAGGTTGCCCAACTATCCCACTTTCAACACAACCTCATTAGGTCAGACTCCCGGTGGGTCCTCCAGAATATATACATACATACCCACACACACACACACACACACACATATATATATATATATATTTTTTTTTTTTTTCCCCTTTTGAGTTGGAGTCTCACTGTCACCAGACTGGAGTGCAGTGGCACACTCCCGGCCACCGCAGCCTCGACCTGCTGGGCTCTGGTGATACTTCTGCCTCAGCCTTCCAAGTAGCCGGAATTACAGGCACGCGCTACCACACCCGGCTAGATTTTTTTTTTATTTATTGTAGAGATGAGGTCCTGCCAAGTTGCCCAGGCGAGTCTCGAACCCGCGGGCTCAGGCAATCCACTCACCTCCGCCTCCCAAAGTGCTGGGATTACAGACTGAGCCACCAAGTCCAGCGGTCCTCCAGAATATTAGGTCAAACTACACAGGGGGTGGTCTGTGATCCAGTGCTAAGAGGCAAAAAACTGCATGCACGGACATCAGATTGGAAAACATCATTTATTTAGAAAGTAGATTAGAGAGAGAGAGAAGATTCACCTCCCCAAGACAGGGGAAGGGACTGAAGCTTAGGGAAACTGGACTGGCCAGAGCTCAAAGAGCCACAGAGCTGGGCCACAGCTTAACAAAAGCATGGCCATCATAGCTCAATGACCACGTGGCCTAGCCGGACAGACGTGAACACATGGCCTAGGCAATGGCAGCTGCTGTTTGAAGTTGGATGCCTTTTAAACTTTCCCTTTGGTGGGGGCAGGTTGTTAAGGTGATTGGGTGGTGGTCTGTTGCATGTCATCACGAAGAGGACAGGCATGCACGGGTACCGATGTCAGGTGATGGACAGCAGGCAGATGGGTAGGTGAGTCCCGTGACTGTTGCCATAGTGATGGGATCTGTTTGTGTCACAAAGGTCACCAAGGGCTGATGAGACTGACTTGGTTTCCTATGACTGGAGGCAAATACTTGGAACAGAAAAGCTAGCTCATACAAAACAAACTGGAGAGGGGATTGTAAAACAGTGATCAATAACTACTCTGAGAAACCAGTTCTGGCCTCTGCGAGTGACCAGAGGGCAAGCTGGGTAATTTTGCTAAGAAAATGTGACCCCCCAAAAATTATAAAATTAAAGAAAAACATTAAGTTCAAAGTAGACTACAAAATTAATTATTTACTAAGGCATAAACTTCACAAAATATATGTAGGTTAAGAATGAAATGAAAATATATAAGTATCTGTAGCTTTGTCTTTACATTCTGCTGTCACTTTTTTGTATTTTCTATATTTTATAAATATTTGGCAACACTAAAGCATTTTATGATTATTTGTTATTTACTTTTAAATAGGAAAGTGGATAAACATTGCCCGAAGTTGTTTTACATATAGTGATAAAATTTTATTTTGATTTGCAAATATAAGAATTTCAAAAAAAGAATAAATAACGACACATCTGACCAAAAAAGAAAAGAAAACGTGACAGAACAAGGCAGCATCAAAATGCGGCACTTCCGTTCAGATTATTTCATTCAATCATTCCATTTTAGCATTACAACCTTTCAATCCTCAGCAAGAGAGAAGAATAAGAGAAAAAATGGGGTACCACACCAGTGTTGACCAGAGTGGCTGAGGGGTGGATTATTCCCACTGACTTCCTTCCCCTTCACTGCTGACCTTGGTATATGAATGGTGTCCACTATATCCATTCTCCCATCTTAGTTTAACAGAACAATGCAGACATAAAAGGCAACTGACGAGAAAAGCCCAGACCGGACCAGACCAGAAGACAGAAGACGGCGCTTTGCTGCAGCTCATCTCAGCAGAGATGTGGAGTGGTTGAGGTCTTTTTTGAGAAATGCTTTCTTGTTTTGGAAAAAAAAAAAAATGTAGATATGGGTTCTCACTCTGTTACCCAGGCTGACCTCAAACTCCTTGGCTCTAGCGATCCTCTTGTCTCAGCCTCCCAGAGTGCTGGGATTACAGGCACGAGCCACCGCACCTGTCCAAACATTGTTATTTCAGGGCCTTGGTGACAATGTCGTTGAGCTGGTGAGAAGCAGACATCCCCTGTGGTGTGGAGGGTAGGACAGAAATCCGACTGTGGGGAAGACCAGCGCAGAGCCCATTGCTGTGGTCCAAATGAGATTCAGACCCCAGGGAGAGGACGGATGGATTTTGAGATGGCTGGCTGATGGAGTGGACAGGACTCGTTGACTAGATGTGAAAGAGCATGGTTTCGGCCATTGTCTTGCTAGACTCTGGTGTGGCCGTGCTTCCTGGCTTTGGGGAGGTGAATCTTCTCTTTCCCTCTCTAATTTACTTTTAGATAAACTATACTTTCTAATCTAAAAAACGAGAGAAAGAGCATGGTTTCTCTGTGTAAAATCAAGCAGTGTTTCGACACAAACTCTTTGCTTCTGAAGATTCAGTCTTCCAGTGAGAACAGGAGCTCTTCCTGTGATGCCAGGTAGCCACCATGGGGGTCACACTCCCGCAGTTCTAGTGGATGGAAAGGCAGGAGAGGTGGCTTTTCCCTGTCCCCAGTAACAACGGAAAGTCTACAATCCTCACCATTCCCAAGGCAGGAGATGGAAGCTTCCAGGTACGGCAGGAGTGAGACTTCTGATTTCTACAACAGATTGCATGTCAGGGATGTGAGACATTTTGTAAACGAGGAACTGTCTTTTTCTAGTACGTCACCTGTCTCATACCAGATTGGTATCTTGGTACTGATTTGAAAGACTGCCTCCCTCCCACCCCCTATCCCCTGGAAAAAATGATGGATTCCTAGCTTTTTTTTTTTTTTTTGAGTTGGAGTCTCACTCTGTTGCCCAGACTGGGGTGCAGTGGCATGCTCATGGCCACCCCAGCATCGACCCGCTGGTCTCCGGCGATCCTTCCGCCTCAGCCTTCCAAGTAGCCAGAACTACAGGCGTGCGCCACCGTGCCTGGCTAATTTTTTATTTATTGTAGAGACGAGGGCTCACCAAGTTGCCTGGGCTGCTCTCAAACCCACAGACTTAGGCAATACACTCACCTTGGGCTCCCAAAGTGCTGGGATTACAGGCTGATTCTTAGCTTTTTAACTAATGTACCTTGTGGCTTAGGAAATAGTAGTTTGTTCCAAACAGGCCTAATGTTTATGTTTGGGGAAAAATCAGTAATGTGAAACATAAGATTATGGTTCTAAATAAACGTGATAGTAAATCAAAAAGGGAACAAGGAAAAGAGAAGCTGCTTAGGATAAATGTAGGATAGAACACTGCAGAGCCAAAATAAACTATTCCAAGAAAGAAGAACTGACATTGAAATATAACAGAAAAAAAAATTAACAGGAATGGCTCCTCAAAAAAAACAAACATAGGTCAGGTGCCATGGCTCACACCCGTAACCCCAGGACTTTGGGAGGCCAAGCAAGAGGTTTGCTTGAGACCAGGAACTCACGACCAACCTGGACAATATAACAAGACCTTGTCTCCATAAAAGACCAAAAAAATTTAGCTGGGTGTGGCTGCACACACCTGTAGTCCCAGCTATTCAAGAGATTGAGGCAGGAGGATTGCCTGAGCCCAGGAGGTCAAGCTTGTGGTGAACCGTGATCGTGCCATTGATCTCCAGCCTGGGCAGCAGAGTGAGACCCTGACTCCAAAAAATAAATAAATAAAAATAAACATAGAATTACCACGTAATCCAGCCATTCCATTTCTAGGTATATGCCCAGAAGAATCAAAAGCAGGGACTTGGACCGATATACTCATGTTCATAAGTAGCATTATTCTCAATAGTCAAAAGTGGAAACCACCCAAATGTCCATAACTGGATGAACAGATACAAAATGTGATCTGTACTGTCCATAGTAGTTCATTCTGTGTTGCTATAAATAAATACTTGAGGCTCGGTCATTTATAAAGGAAAGAAAAGTATTTAGCTCACGGTTCTACATGGCACTGGCAACAGCTGGGCTTCTGGTGAGGAAGTTTGCAATCATGGCAGAAAGGGGAGTGGGAGCAGATATGTCACATGGTAAGAGAAGAGGAAGAGATGTCAGGCCCCCTTTTTTTTTTTGAGTTGGAGTCTCACTCTGTCACCCAGGCTGGAGGGCAGTGACACACTCACAGCCAACGCTGCCTTGACCTGCTGGGCTTCAGCGATCCTTCTATCTTAGCTTTCAAAGTAGCCAGAACCACAGGCATGCCACCACGCCCAGCTAAATTTTTTATTTATTGAGCGGCGAGGTCTTGCCAAGTTGCCCAGGCTGGTCTCAAACCCTTGGACTCAGGCAATCCTCTCATCTCTGCCTCCCAAACTGCTGGGATAACAGCCGTGAACCACCACATCTGGCAATGCCAAGCTCTCTTAAGCAGTCCGTTCTCTCCTGAATGAATAGAGTGAAAACTCGCCCACTCATTACCATGAGAAGAACACCCAGCCCATCATGGGGCCCCGCCTTCATGACCCAATCTCCTCCCACTAGAACCCACCTGGGGACCTCAATTCAACACGAGAGTTGTAGGGGGTCACGATCTAAACGATATCATCATACATGGAATATTATTCAGCCTCAAAATGGAATACACTGTGCGGGGCCAGCCCCTGCAGGTTTTGGGGAGTCCCTTGGAAGGTGTGGTGGCATTGGTGAATCTGTAGGGATAGATATTAAAAGAAGGAAAGAGACTGGAGAAGGAAAGAGACTGGACTCTGTCTAGCACAGAAGCTGATTCTGTAGTAGGGATAGATATTAAAAGAAAGAAAGATGGAGGGATAGATATAAAGAGGAAGAAAGAGAAAGAAAGAAAGTGGACAACTGTTCAGTGAAATGAACAGAAGCCATTTATTGAAAGTTACAGCAGGTATTTATCCCCAAATTTTACACAGACAGTCTCACAAGTCTTTCAAGTGAACACAAAGCTAGGTGCAGGAGGGGCGTCACCCACCCACCAGATGTTTTTTCAGGTATGAGGAAGGACAAACCCCAAAATCGTCTTATTGTTCCCTTTGCTAGTTAATGTTCCTCAAAAGCAATACAACAATCCCTACTAGCATCATGATGTTCTAATAATCAATAACTTCTAAAGCTCATGAGCACACAACACCCATGATGACTAACTTAAATCTTATTACCTTTCTATTCTATGCTAATACTACTTACACAATGCTACAGAAGCTCTTAATTATAGCTTAAGCCAATTCCTAAAGAATGTAGCCCAGTCCAAAGATCACACTGGGCTCTATAGGATGTGGCCCAGTCCAAGGTTCACGGTGGGCCACTTCTTGGAACAATCGATCACAATCTCTCAGCAAAATGGCTATTCTAAAATCCTATATATCTATCCTAATTTCTATGAAAGTTTCTAATTCCTAATCCTAATATATAAAACTGATCATCAGCAATAAAGCTTCTAAAAATAAAACCCAAATATAAACTGTAAATGTACTAAGGCCAAAACCACAATAGTAGAAAATGGAGACAATGAAATTTTTAAAGCTAACTGTATTCTTATTAAACCTCAAAATATCATGATTGATCATGCTTGAACTAACATGATTCCCTGACACCTATTCTACAATACTTTCTATGAATAAAATAAATTCAATTTCTATAATAGGTTGAAAAACCCTACACTAACTGTAGCTAAAGCCGGTCTAAAAGAATGCAGCCCAGTCCAAAGTACGCGCTGGACCCTTAGGAATGTGGCCCAGCCCAAAGTTCGTGCTGGGCCATTTCTGGTAACTCTAGATAATCATCTATACCGTCTAAAACTGGAAACAGCTCTCCATAAGTATATACTAATTCTACAAATATACTTTTAAATCTTACAAAGAGGATTGTACCATATTAAAGGCTCCCAAATGTGACCTGAGTTTGAATTATATCTAATACCTAATGAAGAGTGCAGGAGGCGACCAGAGGGGCGGCTCCCAAAATGGCGCCAACACACCAGACAACAAAGGCCCTAGGTCCAGGCTTCTGTGAGCACAATTCCCTGCCTGCGCAAATTTCAAACCTTCCCGCATGTGAATTTCAAACCTGCAAGCCTCCAATCCTTAGCCAGCTTTGTTATGCATCCAATAGGACTATAACACGGCATTGGCCCCACCCTGCTCCCATGCAGCTCCTCCAATAGGAACATAGCACAGCTCCTTCCGGCCCCTGTCATGCTGATAAATACAGCCCTCTCCCTGCAACTCTCTCTCTCTCAGTCTCTCTTTCTCTCTGTTGCTCTCTCCCTCTCTGCAGCTCTCTCCCTGCCTCTCTCCCACTTCCTCTCTCTCACTCTCTCTTACTCTCTCTCTTTTTCTTTTTTCCCGTTACACATCCCCTCTGTAACAGCTGCTTTAATAAATCTCTTGGTCCTGGCCGGGTATGGAGTCATTACCGGCGCCGAACTTCTTTCACCTAAGCCGAAACCGCAATTCATGGAAAACAGGAACAATGAGTTTCTAGAGTGAGTCATGCCTGTCACAGCCACATAGCCTTCAGCTTAGGTCAGCAGAGCTCCTTTGGGCTGAGTGTGCCAAATAGAAAAAGGGAGGAGGGAATGGGGTCAACAGCTCCCGAACGCATCCTAGTGGTGTCGGGGTCCCCGGCCCTCCCTGATCCCTAACGCTTAGTGGGTCTCCGTGGCCAGCTCCCAACAATACACTTCTGCAATATGAATGGACCTTGAAGATAGTATGCAAAGACATTGTGCAAATTAACCAAACATAAAGGGAAGACTATTGTATGACTCCACTTATCAGAGGTGCCTAACATAGATGAATTCACAGAGACAGAAGCAGAATGATGGCTTGCCAGGAGCTGGGGTGAAGAGGGGATGGAGCTTTGGTGTTTAATGGGTGTGGAGTTTCAGTCTGGGACGATGCCAGAGTTCTGTGGATGGACAGTGGTGACGGTTGTACATCAATGAGAATGCACTTAATTGCATAATTAAAAGTTAAAATGGTAAATGTTGTTGTGTATTGAAAGGAAGCACCTATAGAAACCTAGAATAAACTTAGTTTAGTGTAGTCTTTTTGCCACAGCATAACCATTTTTGCTTAGACCTTACCTCTGACATACTTTGACTCTAGCACAGGTTAGACATAGATAGATAAATTTCCAGTAGGCAGGGTTTTGGGAAGCTTTCAGACATTTCACTGCAGGCCAAGCTGGCAGTCTACCCCATCTCCTCGGCAAATCTCCATCAGATACATGACAAGAACAGAGCCATAGAAATGAAAATAGACCACTTTTTGGTCAAGGAGTTTGTGGATTGCAAGTGCCTGACAGTCTTGCAGGAAAGCCCCCTCCCCTTGTCTCCTCCCATCTAGCCCACCACCTGAGGAGATGAGATGCTAATGTCTGGTGATGTCAAGATCTAAGACTCATGCGGCTGCAATCAACTTCAAAGACCCTCAGCCCTGGACTTTGCTCCTGGCCCAAACCCCCTTACCCCAAAGGCCCTTAAATATACCCAGTTCTTGGCACTTGGATGCCACCCTTGCATCTGAGTGCCAGCCCCCTTTCCAATCTGTAAAATATCAATAATAAACTTTACTTCTTTCTACTTTCTTCCTTGTTGCAATCTAACATTATTCCTGTGGCCTTGGCACCAACCGACCTCACCTCAGTTTACCCTTTCTTGTATATTTTATCAAATTATTATTATCACTTTTGAGTTGGAGTCTCACTCCATTGCCCAGGCTGGAGTGCAGTGGTATGCTCATGGCCACCACAGTGTCGACCTGCTGGGCTCAGGTGATCCTTCCACCTCATCCTTCCAAGTAGCCGGAACTACAGGCACACACCACCACATCCAGCTAATTTTTTGATTTATTGTAAAGATGAGGTCTCACCATGTTGTCCAGGCAGGTCTCGAACCCATGGGCTCAGTCAATCCTCACCTCACCCCCTCCCAAAGTGCTGGGATCGCAGGCTTGAGCCACCGCGCCCAGCCTATTTTACCAAATTATTTTTTAAATGTCAGGGAAGGCCAGGCGTAGTGGTTCATGCCTATAGTCCTAGCACTAGGCCAAGAAGAGAAGATTGCTTGAGCTCAGGAGTTCGAGACAAGCCTGGGCAGCATAAGGAAACCTCGTCTCTCCAAAAAACAGAGAAATTAGCCAGGCGTGTGACACACGCTTCTAGTTCCAGCTACTCGGGAGACTGAGGCAGAAGGATCGCCTGAGCCCAGGAGTTTGAAGCTGTGGCATGCCTTGATTGTGCCACTGCACTCTAGTCTGGGTGACAGAGTGAGACCCTGACTCAAAAAAAAAAAAAAAGGCCAGGGAAAGCCCTGGTGAGAAAGTGCAGCAGATACGCAGATAGCTAATAAACCAAGAATGTTGGTCCAAAGTTGAAGTCCCTTGGAACTGTGTGTAAACTGAGGCAGGCCAGGTACTTTCCCCAGTACACAAGAAGGAAGCATGGTATAGTATGTTTTTGAAACATTTCCATCCAGGGATCTCCAAAAGCTAAAAAGCATGAACTTGGAACTCTCAACTTTAGTCCCTGGAGACAGAGTTGAAAGCCCTTTTCCAATTTTGGAGTTTCTTTAATGTCCTGCATTCCATCTTAAGAACGTATGCCCGAGCCGGGCTCGGTGGCTCAGCCTGTAATCCCGCGCCTTTGGGAGGCTGAGGTGAGTGGATCACCTGAGCCCGCGGGTTCGAGACCTGCCTAGGCAACTTGGCGAGACCTCCTCTCTACAATAATAAAAAAATCAGCCGGGCGTGGTAGCGCGTGCCTGTAGTTCCAGCTACTCGGAAGGCTGAGGCGGGAGGATCGCCGGAGCCCAGCAGGTCGAGGCTGCGGTGGCCGGGAGCGGCCACTGCACTCCAGTCTGGGTGACAGAGTGAGACTCCAACTCAAAAAAAAAAAAAGAACGCATGCCCGTTTTCTATTCTAGCGCTTAATGTATTTATCTTTATTTTCAGACCATTTCTCAAGTAACACATTCAACCAATGTTGTTAGAGTACCACGCTGGCCTGTTGACAGTTTTCAGGAGAGGTGGAGTTGGGAACAACAGGGTGAGACTCAGACTTCCCATGGATGGTGTAGGCTGATGGAGAAATGGAAGAATGATGCTAGCAATACCCAGCATCCTGCAAAACTGAGACCAGCCTGGACAACATAAGGAGTCCTCGACTCTACAAAAAAAAAAAAAAAAAATCAAAAAAATTAGCCAAGCATGGTGGCGTGTACCTCTAGCCCCAGCTGCTTGGAGGGTGAAAGGATTGCCTGAGCCCAGGAGGTTGAGGCTGCGGTGAGCCGTGACCATGCCACTGCACTCCAGCCTGGGGGGCAGAGGGAGATTCCGACCCAAAGACCAAAAAAAAGGGTAGCTTCTGTAGAAAGGATGTCTGGCACCCAGGGAACCTGTACTCCTTGCGAACTTACGTTCTGTGGCTAAGCTCTGAGAGGGAACATGCCTAAGCTTTAGACTTGGCCCTAGATGATACTACCCTTCAAGCCCAGCTTTGTCGGGACGTGGGATTTGGGTTCCACTCCGTTCTCATTTTCATAATCACCATTTGTGAAATACTCAAAATATTTGGCCAAGCACTGTCAAGTTCATTAGTTCATGTACTACTCAGGCGAACTCTCTCAGGCGGTTTCCCGTAATTAGTTAAAAACAGGCCTCTGGAGTCTCACTGACCGGGCCCTGTCCCAGCTGCACTGCTTACCAGCTGTGTGACTTCAGACAAGTGACAGCCTCTCTCGCTGAGCCTCTATTTTCACATCTATAAAATGGAATAATAATCGTATATAACTGTTCTGAGGATAAAATGAGATAATATATAGAACACCAGACAGTAAGTACTCTCCTTTTTTATTTTTTATTTTTTGAGTCAGAATCTTAGTCTGTCACCCAGGCTGGAGTTCCGTGGCATGATCATGGCTCACCGCAGCCTCGACCTCCTGGGTGCAGGTGATCCTTCCACCTCAGCCTCCTGAGTAGCTAGGACTACAGTGTGCACCAACTAATTAAAAACATTTTTTTGGTACAGATGAGGTCTTGCTATGTTGCTCAGGCTGGCTTCGAACTCCTTGGCTCAAACAATCCCCTCACCTCAGCCTCCCAAAGTGCTGGATTACAGGAGTGAGCCACCACACCTGGCTGAAGTTCCGTTTTTATACACATTGGTGGATATTTGCTTAAGCTTTCTACTTTTTCCACATGTGCTTTTTAAATTATGGAACCAGGTTTTGAAGTTTTGTACAAGCGATGCTGAATACTATGGAAAATAAAATGTTTTCCCTTTTCCCCCAATCCCACTCTTCATAGGCAGTCACTGTACACAATTTCTGTTTCTAATTCTTCTGATGGTTGCCATTATACTCTTAAACATTCTCAGGTCTCTAAGTTACTCATTTATGAGCATTAGATGGTATCTTTTCTCCTGCTTTGGAACATGAAGACTTTTATTGCTCTTTACCACCTCCTGTTTTTTCTAGTTCCTGTTGTATCCTTTTGATCAACTGGTGTCTGGCCAAGTGGATATTGGCAAGGTGAGGACATGTTTGAGATTAGGATAGCAGTTGTTGCCTTTTTCAAGTCCTTATAATTATCAGGCAGGCAATGTATTGACACCTTCTTATGATAACTTAATCTTTACAACTAATCTGATAAATAGACACTACTTCCATGTTGCAGATGTGAAAATTGAGGTTTTGGCTAGTTGTTGTAACTCTCTTAGAGTCCTATAGTTAATAACTGATGGATCTAGACTTAACCTGAGCCAACAAATGCCTTAAGGCCAGTCTAGTTCTGCCAAGGTCAATATTTCCTTCATTCCTCATGCTGTGTGTGTATTCATATTTATAACACGTGTTGTTTAAACTTATGACAATTATGACAATGGCTTAAAGGATAGGGAGGAGGGAATGGAAGGTTATAAGTTTCTTTAAATATAAACATTGTTGTTATTTTGTTTGAGACAGTCACTTATCTCTTAAAGAGATTAAAAAACGAGGAGAAAAATCTTTTATATATACTCAGATATTTATCACTTCTGAAAGTCTTCTTTCCTTTGTGCAGATTTAAGTTTCTATGTAGTATTACTTTCCTTCAACCTGAAGAATTTTGAAAACATTTTTTGTAGAACAAATCTGCTGATAACTGATTCTCTCAGCTTTTGTTTGCCTAAAAAAGTCTTATTTCTAACCAGGTGTGGTAGCGCATGCCTGTAGTTCCAGCTACTTGGAAGGCTGAGGCGGAAGGATGGCCAGATCCCAGCAGGTCAAAGCTGGGGTGGTCGTGAGTGTGCCACTGCACTCCAGGCTGGATGGCAGAGTGAGGCTCCAACTAAAAAAAAAAAAAAAAAAAAAAAAAAAAAAAAGCCTTATTTCTATTTTTGTGTTTGAAGAATTATAGGTCGACAGTTTTGTGGGGATTTTTTTCCCCCTTTTGAGACTTTAAAAAATCTCTTAAAAATTTTGGGCTTGACTTGTCTCTGATGAGAAGTCAGTTGTATTGTTATCTCTGATACTCTGTTTTCTCTGGCAATTTTTTTTTTTTTTTAAGTTGGGAGTCTCACTCCATCGCCCAGGCTGGGATGCATTGACACTCTCACGACCACCCCTGCTGGACTTCTGCTGGACTCCTGCTGGACTCTGGCTGGACTCCGGTCATCTTGCTGGACTCCGGTGATCCTTCTGCCTTAGCCTTCCAAGTAGCTGAAACGACATGTGCGCACTACCATGCCCAGTAAATTTTTAAAATTTATTTAGAGACCAGATCTCACCAAGTTGCCCGGGCGGGTCTTGAACCTGCAGGCTCAGGCAATCCACTCACCTCAGCCTTCCAAAGTGCTAGGATTACAGGCTGAGTCACCGAGCCCAGTCACTGGCAACTTTTTAATCACTGGTTTTCATCAGTATGTGTTAGTGTCATAGGTAGTTTTCTCTGTTTATCTTGCCTGTGAATTATTGAGTTTCTAGAATCTTTGGGTTGATATCTTCCATCAAATGTAGAAAATTAGCAGTCATTATTTCCTCAAGTATTTTGTCTGTTTTCCATAGAAAATTAGCAGTCATTATTTCCTCAAGTATTTTGTCTGTTTTCCCTTTCTACCATCCTAACCTTCCCTCCAGTTTTACAATTATACCAAAGTTACTTGATTTTGTTTCACAGATCACTGAGACTGTCTTCATTTTTCAATCCTCTTTTCTTGTCATGCTTTAGTTTTAGATAGCTTCTATTGCCTGTGTTAATTTCAGGTGTTGTATTCTCCAACTTTAGAGCATCTGTTTGAACTTTTTTTTTTTAGTTTCGTTTCTCTCTTCATTGTGTTCATGCTTTCTTTTAAGTCATTGGATATATTTAGAAAAACATGTTTTTAAAATCCTTGTATGGCAATTCTGTCATCTCTGTGAATTTTGTGTCTCTATATTTACTAATTTTTTTCCTTATTATAGGTCACATTTTTTCCTACTTAATTGTATGTCTAGTTTTGTTTTTTTAATTGGATACTGAACAGAGTCTAGATTTTGTTGTCTTCCTTTAAGGAGTGTTGGCTTTATTCTGGCCTGCAGTTAATTTATTGCGGATCACTTTGATTTTTTTTCAAAACTTAAACTTAAGCTCTTCTAGGATGAATCTAGAGTAGCTTTTACTTTATGGCTACATTTTTTTTATTGATAAAAACTTAGGCCGGGCTCAGTGGCTCAGCCTGTAATCCCAGCGCTTTGGGAGGCCGAGGTGAGTAGATTGCCTGAGCCTGCGGGTTCGAGACCCGCCTGGGCAACTTGGCAAGACCTCATCTCTACAATAAATCAAAAAATATGCTGGGTGTGGTAGCACGCACCTGTAGTTCCAGCTACTTGGAAGGCTGAGGCGGAAGGATCGCCAGAGCCCAGCAGGTCTAGGCTGCGGTGGCCGGGAGCGGCCACTGCACTCCAGTCTGGGTGACAGAGTGAGACTCCAACTCAAAAACAAACAAACAAACAAAAACTTAACTTTCTGAGGTCTCTAATGAATGTCCTGGGTGTCTAGTAAGGTCTCTCCACTCTAGTTGATCAGAGCTGAAAGCCACCCAAAATTGTGTGAGCTCTACTGTGATATTTTCTGGCTCAAACCCCTCATAGCCCTTGTTACAGTCTTTTGTTAAAATACCGGGGCACATTAAGTCTCAGAAGCAGGCCTCAGGAAACAGAATCTATCTCTCTCTCTCTCTCTCTCTCTCTCTGACCTATTTCTGTCCTTGTTTTACCTTTCCAAAGCAGAACTCTAATCTGATTGTGGGTCATAAGACCCTTGTTCCAGACAGAGGGTTGCCCCATACTCTAAAGGAAGGAATGCTGTACAGAAAGACCAAGATGAATCTGAAACAAACAGACCTTCCTGGTTTCCCCACTCGATTTATTAATATGAGATCATGTCCTTTTTTTCCAATCACATTTCTACACAGTTGTCTATCATGCCTGTGTAACGAAGTCTCCAAAAGAAACAAAAAACGAAAGGACAGGGTTCAGAGAGTTTCCAGATCGCTGAACACATGAAGGTTCCGGGAGAGTGCTGCACTCGGAGAGGGCAGGGAAACTCTGTACCCCTACCCCTATTTAATGATGCATCTCTTCATCCAGATCCTTTGTAATATCCTCTATAATAAGTCAGTAAGGCTGGGCTTGGTGACTCAGTCTGTAATCCCGGCACTTTGGGAGGCCGAGGCAAGTGGATTTCCTGAGCTCACGGGTTCCAGACCAGCCCGGGCAACTTGGCAAGACCTCATCTCTACAATAAATCAAAAATTAGCCAGGCATTATAGCGCACACCTGTAGTACCGGCTACTTGGAAGGCTGAGGTGGAAGAATTGCCTCAGGTCAAGGCCACTGCCAGTGCCACTGCACTCCAGTCTGGGCAACAGAGAGAGATGTCCAACTCAAATAAATAAATAAGTCAGTAAATGTGTTTCCCTGAGTTATGTAAACCACTCCAGCAAATTAGTCAATCCTAAAGAGGGGGTTGTGGGAACCCTGACTTAAGGTTGGAAGATCAGAAGTTCTAGAGGCCTAGACTTGCAACTGGTGTCTGAAGGAAGTGCAGTCTTGAGACTGAGCCCTCAGCCTGTGGAACCTGAGTCTGTCTCCAGGAATATGGCACCGAACTTGAATTGAATTAGAGGACAGTCAGCTGGTGTCTGCTACTGGGTGTGTGGGAAAACTCCTCCCACCCCAACATTTGGTCATAGAATTCTTCTGTGTTAGTTGCCATTGTGGTGTGAGAGCAGGGGTAAAAAAAAAAACAAAAAACGATTTGAGGGTTGTTTTTAAATAGCCACAATTGTTCAGTTCATAGCTCCCTGGAAGGTGTCCTTTCCCCAGTAGATTTCTCCCCCTAGTCTGAAGTGTCTCGCCCTCTGCAGAATACAGCTTAGTACTTAGAGAAAGACTCAAGGGGATCTTTACTCGGATTTCTGGAATTTTTTTCTCTATATAATATCTTCCTCTCTCACACTTCTTCCTGCAAATGCCTGTCGTCTCACCCTCACCACCTCACCAAACTAAAGTTGCTGTCTCCTCAATGGAGCAAGACCTTTATGCTTTGCCTGGGTCCTCCTGCTGTGGGCCAGAGTCTTGCAAAGGCCTTTAGACCTAAAACTGGAGCATCAGAGGACACACCTCATTCGTTTGCTTTCTCTCAGAGATCACAGTCTCATACAGCCTGTTGTTCAAGGTCTAAAAATAGATTTTTAAAACATTTTGTTCACATTTGTCTATATTTTATTTATGGCATGAGAGCTAGTCTAGTACCAATTACTCTATCACAGCCTGAAGTGGGAGTTTTCCTCAAAAAAGCTCAGAAACTGAGTTTGGTTTTTTTTTAATAGAGACAGGATCTCACTACGTTGTCCAGGCTGGTCTGGAACTCCTGACCTCAAGTGGTCATGTGCTGGGATTAAACGTGTGGACCACCACACTTAGCCCTGAGATGTCTTATGGAACAGTAAGGTCACTTTGGGTTTTGATCCTATATAGATATGCACAGTTACCAGCAACACCTTGAGTCTTCAGCCTGTAAGTTTCTCTTATCTTTTTTTTGAAACCCACAGACTTCTTCCTTCTACTCTCTTTTCTTTCTTTCTTTTTCTTTTCCTGGGAAAGCAGGATTTATTGAGAGGACAGAAAAGCTCCCAGAGCAAGAGGGAACCCGTGGCAGTTGCCTACTCTTCTTTCTTAATGGTTGATTAGTGTAGTTTCAACTTGTTTAATACTATACTCGTACTTTACAAGTAAAAATCATTCTTTAATGTTACAACTATATCTTGTAGGATCATGCTCAATAATTATTTTTGTAAAATAAATTATGTAGAAGTATAAAAATTGTACGGAAAAGTGCACAAATGTAAGTGTGTAGCTCAATAAATATTCACAAAGTGTAAGCAGCACCCAGATCAAGAAATAGAACACAGCAACCAGTTCCCCAAATTTCCTCTTGTGCCTTCTTCCCATCACTACACCTCCTCCAAAGGTAGCTGTTATCCAGACTCCTAAACCCAGACATTAGTCTTGCTTGTTTTTAAACTTTAGATGATTGGAATCATATAATATGCATTTTGTGTGTGTATGTGTGTGGCTTCTTTCACTAGTATATTAGTAAGATTTATCTATGCCACTATGTGTAGTTTCTGCTGATTCATTGTCTTCACTGTATGATATTATAGTGTATGAATCATTATTATCATGCATCATTATCAATGTTGGCTATTATAAGGGGCACTGCCACATTTAGAATTGTAGCATCTGTTACCCATTTAACATATTTCCATTGCAAAACCTTGGGGAGACTTTTGGACCTGAGTTCAAAAGGTGCTGTATCACACTCTGTATATATTGAACTCTAAAGCTCAGGTTCACAGGAACTCACAAATATTTTTCCACAATGTACTATGTTTCAGGTACATGCCAGTCACGAGGGCTGGAAGTCCCTGAAGATTTTACAGTCTAGTGAGAAGGGGTAGACATGAAAGTGGATAACCACAACAGACTGTAGAGATGTGTTAGAGAGAGCCATAATGATGACTTTGTTAAAATTACTTTAAATGATGTAATTTTTAAAACATTCAGTTTCACAAAAGGCATCAGCCTGTATTAGGGGACTAATCTTCTGGCATTCCCAGAGGTGACTTTATAGATCATTTAGGCGGCTTTAGAAGGATTAAAAAGAGTCGCTCTTTTCAAAGAGTCTCAGGGTTCAGTCAATTGAGAGGATCCCATTATGCATCCAAGAAATGCCAGTGTCGTTTCCCACGGGCTTTCCTTCCTTTGTTCCCCTTGAGTGCCCTCAGCCTTTTTAATTTCTTACTTCCGTCCTTTCTCAACCAGCTCACCCGTCCTCTAGACGGTGACTACCACTTGTATCTGCCCATGACTCCCATGTCCTTAACTCTGCTCTCGTCCTCTCTCCGAACCCATGTTTGACTTCCCTGATATGTAACCACCTCTCAGACAACCTCCTGGCACATCAGCTCAACAAGACCCTAACCGAATTGACTGCCGTCTGCACAGCCCTCCAGTTTCTCTCCTTCCTATCCCAGGGGGACCGCTACCACTCACTCAGGCTGGGAGCCACTTAGACTCCACCTCCTCCTTCATCCTCCACATCCAGTCATCGTGAGGCATGTTTGTTCCACCTCACAACTATATCTTGAATCTGTCCACTGTCTTTGATTTCACGGTCACTCTTCTGACTTAGGTTCCCACCTCTCTCTCTCTCTCTCTCTCTCTCTCTCTCTCTCTCTCTCTGGTTTATTGCTGTTGCCTCCTCACAGATCTTTCTCACTTCTTTTTTTTTTTTTTTTTTTCCTATCTTTTCTTTCTCCTTTTTGGTATATTTTTTCTGTTTTAAAATTTTTTTCTTTCTCTATTTTTTTCTCTGATCTTTCTGGCTTCAGCCTTCTTTTTTATATTTTTTTATTTTTATTTTTTGAGTAGGCGTCTCACTCTGTCACCCAGGCTAGAGTGCGGTGGTTGCTCATTGCCACCACGACCTCGACCTGCTGGGCAGGTGATCCTTCCACCTCAGCCTTCCAAGTAGCTGGAACGACAGTCACGCACCACCACGCCTGGCTTGCTTATTTTGTGTTTGCTTGTTTGTTTTAGATACGAGGTCTCACCGAGTTGTCCAGGCAGATCTCAAACCCTTAGATTTAGGCGATCCTCTCGCCTCTGCCTCCCAAAGTGCTAGGATTACAGGCGTGAGCCACCACGCGCCCTTATTTTTCACCCTTATTTTTCATAGGGATTTATCTTCCAAGTCATGATTTAGAATGTGAATCTGATCCCATTGTTCCCCAGCTCAAGTATCTTCAATGATTCACTATCACCCACCAGCAGTGATTTTCATAAGATGTTCCCTAGTTGTGCGGCTGTGGACTGAGATGTGCTAAGAGCAGCCGCAGCCAAGCAGGTGTGTTGCAGCCCAGTGTACTACAGGTGCGTTAGTCTCCCGTGTATGATGTGAAGGAAGAGGTTACCAAGAACTAGTGACAAGGCTTGGTCCAAACTCCAGACTCTTGTCTGCTTCCTAGTCCATCTTCAGCACTCAGCACCTCACACCTGATTGTCTAAGACGGCCACTTCCTGCTGCATGCCAAGTGTTTCATGCCTGTGTCATCGCACATGGGGCAAGCTCTTCCGTCCATCTGGAATGAACTTCTCCCTTCTCCTCCTGACAAACTTCTACACATTTTTTACAAGCTAATTCAAGCTTTGCCTTCCCTGCGTTTCCATGATGGAATCGGCCAGTCCCAGCCCCTGTGCTTTCACTGGTTATTCATCATCTACCTCATTCATATGCTTTCCCCATCGCTTACAATCCAGCCTCCCCTGACAGTACCACCATGCTAAAGAGCATCTTTTGGTTAACATGTTTGTCACCTCTGCTCATGTGTAAGCTTCTTGAGGCTTCTCATCTTTGTTTTCCCAGTGCCTGGCACAAAGGAGGCTCAAGAAAAGATCAGGTGAACCATGTGCAATAAAATAGTTTCCATCAGTCAGGATGGGCCAGTTGATGCTCCTATGATAAGTGGCTTACCAAAATAAAACTTTAATTCTGAATCGTGCTGTCATCAATCATGTTGATGGAGACTCTCTATCAACTCCTGCTTCTATGGTTTCCCTGGAGAATCATGGGTATGTATACATATATTCAGGGTTTTTTTTTTTAGATTGTGGCATAATATACATAAAATTTACCAATTTAACCAAAGTGTACAATTCAGTAACATTCAGCATATTCAGAATGTTGCACAGCCATTACCACTATCTAGTTCCACAAATGTTTCATCATCCCAGATGGAAATCCCCAACCCATGAAGCAGTCACTCACCTCTTCCCCTCCCCCATTCCTCGGCAACCACTAATCTGCTTTCTGTCTCTAAGGATTTGCCTATTCAGACATCTCATAAACATTGAATCTCACAGCATGTGGCCTTTTGAGTCTGGCTTCTTTCACTTAGCCATAATATTTTCAAGTTTCATCTGGGTGGTAGCACGTATCAGTACTTTATTCCTATCTCTGGCTGGATGCTATCTTCATTCTATGCTAGGTCCCATTCTGTTTATCCATTCATGAGTTGAGCTGTTTCCATCTTTGGCTATTATGAGCTGAGCTGCTGTGAATATTCCTGTATTATAAGTTTTTGTCTGGATATTTGTCTTCAATTATTTCAGGTGTATACCCAGGAGTAGAATTGTTACATCATGTAGTAATTCTGTGCTAAACGTATTATGCCAAACTGTTTTCCATAGTGGCTACACCAATTTACATGTTCTCCAGCAATAGATGAAGGCCTCATTTTCTCTACATTCTTATCAACGCTTATTGTTTTCCATTTTAAAATTATATTATTGGCTGGGCTCCGTGGCTCAGCCTGTAATCCCAGCACTTTGGGATGTTGAAACGAGTGGATTGCCTGAGCCCGCGGGTTCAAGACCAGCCCGGGCAACTTGGCGAGACCTCGTCTCTACTATAAATTTAAAAATTAGCTGGGCATGATAGCGTGTGCCTGTAGTTCCAGCTACTTGGAAGGCTGGGGTGGAAGGATTGCCAGAGCCCAGCAGGTCAACATCAGGGTGCCCATGAGTGTGCCATGGCACTTCAGCCTGGGCAACGGAGTGAGACTGCAACTCAAAAATAAAAAATAAAAAATATATATATTATATTATATTATTATTATTGCCTGTGTGTGTTCTCAATACCGTCACCTCACTCCTGCTTATATTTTATTGGCCAAAGCAAGTCAGAAGATCATGCTTAGCAAGGGAGGGGGGAGGCATGGTCCTACTATGTGTCAGAAAGAAGAGCCCTGGATATTTGGAAATAACCCTGGTGACTACTACACAGTTAATTTCAAGGAAGATGAGAGATTAAGTCAAAATAGACCATCATCTCCTTGCAAGTCCACATGCACAAATCAGGCCATTATCTCTTACTTAAATATTATAAAGTTTCCAGAAGAAAAATGAACAGAAAATGACAGAGTAGTACGAACGTGAGTTAAAAGAAGACGGCTGGGCATGGTGGCTCACATCTATAATCCTAGCACTTTGGGAGGCTGAGGAGAGAGGATTGCTTGAGCTTAGGAATTCGAGACCAGTCTGGGCAACATATCAAGAACTTGCCTCAGCCGGGTTCGGTGGCTCAGCCTGTAATCCCGCGCCTTTGGGAGACTGAGGTGAGTGGATTGCCTGAGCCCGTGGGTTCGAGACCCGCCTGGGCAGCGAGACCTCATCTCTACAATAAATCAAAAAAATCAGCCGGGCGTGGTAGCGCATGCCTGTAATTCCGGCTACTCGGAAGGCTGAGGCGGAAGGATCGCCGGAGCCCAGCAGGTCGAGGCTGTGGTGGCCGGGAGCAGCCACTACACTGCAATCTGGGCGACTGAGTGAGACTCCAACTCAAAAAAAAAAAAAAAAAAAGAACTGCCTCTACAAAAAATAAATAAAAGGAGAGGGACTTAAAGGGCAGACGAACAGAAACAAATTATAATCTTCTAAAGTAGGATATTTTATTTTGCTAATTAATTATAAATACTTTTTTTGAAAAACAGACAAAATCAGGTTGCTTGGGGGGGGGTTTAAATTTCTTTTTTCCATACAAAATATAGTGCAGTCAAATACCACCCAAATTCCCACAATTAAACTTTCATGCTAGAATTGTTTCATCTCTCAATAGCTTCACCACGATTGAGAGTGCTGTCATATATTTTGTTAGATGAATTAACCGAGTAATCGTTTTCTGATGAAGCTACAGAACAATCTCAAAAATAAAGAAATGAAAACGTGCATGGAAGGATTTTCCTGAAATGGAGCACTTGATATAAACAAGCATCTGGTTACCCAGCAACCGCGCCCCTCTGGAGTTCTCTTTCATGGGGCAATTTCAGCTGGCAGCTGTTGCAACCTTCAAATGATCTTGTTTCTTTTTCCTGCTCCCCGTTGTGTAGAGGTCATTGCTGATAATACTTGGTTACTATTCGTTATTATCTGGAGTGTGACAACATGGCAGAGCTGCCTTGAATTGCTCTTGGTGAAAATCCTGACAATGACTCTGCATATATACAGCCAGGTCACACTGGGTGCACATTTCAAAGGCTAAGGATATTTACATTTTAGCAATGAAAATGCCTTAGTTGGGTGGGTGGGGAGAAAGGTACGATTGCACTTTGTCCAGTTTGTAGCTGCTTAATCAATAAATACACATTTCTTATCTAAACTGCCTGAGTTTGAACCCTGGCTCTTTCTCTACCAGTTAAGTGTTCTTTGACATACTCGTTAATCTGTCTATGCTGTACTTGAATCATCTACCAAATGAGGTAATAGGAGTATTTATCATACAGACTTCCGAGGATTAAATGAGCTTATATGTGAACAATGTCTGGCACACAGTAAGTCCTGCGTCCTTGATGACTTTGTGTCACGTCTGTGCTCCCTCTTGAGGAATCCATTTCTTTTCCACCCCTCTCTGCCCTCCCCTGATGGAGTTAGACACCTGCAGCCATGTGTGTCTCTGACATGCTGTCTTCTTCATGGTTGAACAGTCCTTAAACAGACTTAAGTGTCTAATTTTATTTTTTCAAGTCAGGGTCTCACTCTGTCGCCCAGACCGGAGTGCAGTGGCATGATCACTGCTAACCACAGCCTCGACCTCTTGGGCTCAGAAGATTCTTCACCTCAGCCTTCCAAGTAGCTGGGACTACAGGCTCATGCCACCAATCCTGGCTAATTTTTAAAATTTTTTGTAGAGATGAGATCTCGCTATTTGCCCGGGCTGGTTTCCAACTCCTGGGCTCCAGCAATCCTCCTGCCTCGGCCTCCCAACGTGCTGGGATTACAGGCGTGAGCCACCGTGCCTGGTGGGATTGTGTGTTTAATTACCTGTGTCCCCAGTAGCTTGAAGCCCTGGGTGTGTAAGGACTCAGTGGATCCTTATCACTAAGTCCGCTTGTGTTCAACAACTTACTCACCTGGGTGTGCCTTGTGCAAAGTAGCGCGAGGATTCAGAAGTGGCCAACCTAATTTACTTGGGAACAAAAAAAAGAGGGCAACAATTTGCTGAGATTGATCAGAACTTTGCGGGGACTCAGAAGGAAACTGCTAATTCCCAGGCCTACATTCTGAGCAGGGAATAATCTCGACTTGAGGTCTTGCAACATTTCTGCTTGGGCACACAGCCACTCCTGGTTGCCCCAGCAGAAAACAAGGCGCGCAAATATTCATTATCTTCTCTTTAAACCCTTTCATGGCAAGGAATGGGACTCTCTTGAGCAATAATGTGTTGCACAGTTTAAAATAGCTGCAAGGAGGATAAAGGATGTTCCCACATTTACACAAAGAAATGATACATGTTTGAGATGATGGACATGTTAATTACCCTGATCGGATTACTATCCATTATATGTGCAATTACGATAAGTAAAGGAGGGCACGGATATATGTGAGGACATGCAGAGTGTATCTCAGAACCCAGGGTGGGAAAGCAGCGGAGTCTCTGAGATGTTTCTTGGAGCTAAGCCGCCATCTCAGACTCCTCTCTCTTTCTCTCTGGGGCCAGATGGTTCCTTGACGCCAGGGCTCCCTGACTGTCTGCTTTTTTTTTCATCCTTTTCAGGCCGCCTCTCTTTATTTCTCTATTCGGTGGAAGGAAAGCTTCTCAGTTCCTGGGGTTATGTGGCCTTCAGTTCCAGCTGTACCCTGAGAATAACCAGTCACTGCTCAGCCACCAAACTGAACTTCCAGGGGAGACTCTGACTGGTTCACATTGAGCCAGATGTCACCCTCCATTTAATTCATAATTGCCAAGGTGTATCTGTTACAAACACAGTTGCCAGGTGAATTCATGGCAAGCAGGGTCACGGAGGAATAGGCAGAGACTACAACTAGCTAATGTGGTTCAGCAGTATGGAGGGCTGGGCCTGCAATCCCAGCACTTTGGAGGCCGAGGTGGGAGGATCGTTTGAGACTAGGAGTTCTAGACCAGCCTGGGCAGTGTAGCGAGACCTCGTCTCTACACACACACACACACACACACACACACACACACACACACACACACACACACAAATTACCCGGGTGGGGAGGCACGGGTCTGTAGTCTCAGCTACTTGGGAGGCTGAGGCAGAAGGATCGCCTGAGCTCAGGAGGTCGAGGCTGGAGTGAGCCGTGATGGTGCCACAGCACTCCAGCCTGGGCAACAGAGTGAGACCCCGACTCAGAAAAAAATAAATAAAATAACAGCAGGAAATTATTTTAATTCACCAGAAACCACCGGGTTAACATAGATTTTGAGAATTGTTCCTTTAATGGTATTAAAAGCATACAGACAAACCAAACCTGTTTTGGACGGGACTTTATTCAAAGTGAACTACATAATACTCTTAAAACAAGATGACACACGCTCCTCCTTCTGTCTGGAATTTCTTTCCTCTCATACGTGAGACTGATCCCTAATATCCCCACGCGCCTTTCAGATCTTAGTTTGATGTGCAAACTCAGGCATGCAAAATAGAACAATCTGTTTTCTACAAATGTATTTCATTTCTATGATTTGAATGATGGCCATGGGGATTCCTACTTGCCCGGTGTTGCACCAAAGTTTTAGTATCTAGCATTGGTCGAAGGCGGGGGGGTGGAATTTCTGGATTCTGTGTGCTGCCATCTGCTAGGAAGTTCTCATTCTCACCTCATCATTAATCCACACAGTTTCCAGCTGTGTCATCTTGTACCGAAACACACTTGGGTCTGCCCACCCAGCATAGCAAAGCCAAACACTGACATTGGGATTTGCAGAGAGAGCAAGTGAAGCATTTATTGACACCAAGCAAGGAGAATCGGGAAGCTCAGTCATGCCTAAGACCCAAACTCCCTGATAGCTTACAGGTAAGAGTTTGTAAATACATGGAGATAGGCCGGGCTGGGTGGCACTTTGGGAGGCCGAGATGAGTGGATGGCTTGAGCCTGCGGGTTTGAGACCAGCCCAGGCAACCTGGCGAGACCTCATATCTACAATTAAAAAAAAAATTAGCTGGGCGTAGTAATACACACCTGTAGTACCAGCTACTTGGAAGGCTGAGGCAGGAGGATCGCCGGAGCCCAGCAGGTCGACTCTGGGGTGGTCGTGAGCGTGACATGGCCCTCCAGCCTGGAGACAGAGTGAGACTCCAACTAAGAAAAAAAAAATACATGGAGATAAAAGTTACAGGCAAAAGCATGAATCAATACATGGAGGTTACACACTGGTTTGACCTAAAGAGGTGGGATTTACAAGTCATAGGTAGAATGAAAATTTCCTGATTTGCAATTGGCTAGGGAAGAGAAGCTTTGTTTAAAAAATCGGGGTCAAATATCAGATGCACTTTTGTTTATTTTTATTTTTATTTTTTGAGTTGGAGTCTCGCTCCCGGCCACCGCAGCCTCGACCTGCTGGGCTCTGGCGAGCCTTCTGCCTCAGCCTTCCAAGTAGCCGGAACCACAGGCGCGCGCTACCACGTTCGGCTAATTTTTTGATTTATTGTAGAGATGAGGTCTCGCAAAATTGCCCAGGCGGGTCTCGAACCCACGGGACAACCCACTTCCCAATGACTACACAAAATCATGGCTGCAACCACTTGCCTGGCAGTTATTTTTCCATCTGCTGTATTAATAGTGTTTTATACTTCATATAAAAATGAGATTAGGCTGGGCTCGGTGGCTCAGCCTGTCATCTCAGCACTTTGGGAGGCAGAGGTGAGTGGATTGCCTGAGCCCGCGGGTTCAAGAACAGCGTGGGCAACTTGGTGAGACCTCATCTCTACAATAAATCAAAAATTTAGCCGGGTGCGGTAGCACATGCCTGTGGTTCCAACTACTCGGAAGACTGAGACAGAAGATCACTGGAGCCCAGCAGGTCGGAATCGTGCCACTGCTGGAATTGTGCCACTGCACTCCAGCCTGGGCAATGAAGTGAGACTCCATCTAAAAAAAAAAAGAAAAAAGGAGAGAGTAATGACCCATGGTCATTAACCTTGGGGATATTTTTCCAGTAGTGGTAATAGATTGGTTTACATGTTTTACATTCTCTTTCATGTGAACAATAAATCCATCATGAATATAAGGGCTTGGAATCATTCTGTTCTGTAATATTTTTCCTCTTTCAAAAATATCTATGAAATGATATCCCTGTCAATGAATTTGTCTCTTATTAGGTTATTTGGTAGATTTTTTTGATTAATGAATTTGAATTTCATTGTATGAATAAAGCATAATATACTTACCAATTTTTAAAAACTTGGGGTCAGCAGAAAAGAACGTTAGCCTGTCTCATGGGCATGACCTCCTCCACGCCCCTCCAGAAGAATTTTAGAACAAAGAACAGCAGTCAGAGTTCAGTCCTCAGTTTCCCCTTATCTGAGGTCTACATTCCTGCAGATCAATTTGGTTGGGGTCCGGGTTTCTGAAAAACAACTCAGGGACACATGTTAAGATGTTATCTTTAGCCAGGTGTGGTGGCTCATGCCTGTAATCCCAGTAATTTGGGATGTGGAGGCGAGAGGATTGCCTGAGCCCAGGGGCTTGAGACCAGCTTGGACAACTTGGCAAGACCTCATATCTACAATAATCCAAAAGATTAGCCAGGCACGGTGGCTTATACCTGTGGTTCCAGCTACTTGGAAGACTGAGCCCAAAGGATCGCCTGAGCCCAGCAGGTCGAGGCTGCCTAAGTGACTGAATGAGACTCCAAGTAAAAAAAAAAAAAAAAAAAAAAAAAGTTTCTACAGGGAACCAAACATTGTATGACTCTAACTTCCTCAGTTCTCAGGGTTTGCCAGGTGCCTAGAATTTCCCTTGAAGGAATTCAAGATTATCTTTTATTTCTTTTTCTTTTTATTTTTTGAGTTGGAGTCACTGTCACCCAGACTGGAGTGCAGTGGCCGCTCCCGGCCACCGCAGCCTCGACCTGCCGGGCTCCGGCGATCCTTCCGCCTCAGCCTTCCAAGTAGCCGGAACTACAGGCGCGCGCTACCACGACCGGCTAATTTTTTGATTTATTGTAGAGATGAGGTCTCGCCAAGTTGTCGAGGCGGGTCTCGAACCCTGGCTCAGGCAATTCACTCACCTCAGCCTTCCAAAGCGCTGAGATGACAGGCTGAGCCACCGAGCCCAGCTATCTTTTATTTCTATGTTTGAGGGAGGACACAGGCCCTTAAAAGAGGTCCCTGCTCCATTTCAGTTCCCCTTGTCTTGTCATTCCTCAATCCTGAGGGGTTCAGGGACACAGGCCACTCTGGCTACCTCCTGCCAAATCGGGGCAAAGACTGGGGACTGAAATATGAGGAGAGAAAGTTTCTAGCATGGACTTTGAGACATTCACAAGTCCCAGGCATGTCACATGGTACTGAACTATCATTTTATTAGTTGCTTTTGTCACTGCTTTATCATAACATTTTAATACACATGTGGTCACGATATAAAGCATAAGCAGAATTTACAAGACTGACATGTCTAACTTCACCAATCCTGTAAATACAAACTGTATTCCATGAGGAATCCAAGAAAGCCAGTTAATCTACCTGCACATGTATATTTGTTGCAGCTCTATTCACAATAGCAAAAACATAGAACCCGCCATGCTGCCCATCGAAGCTGGACGGGATTAAAAAAATGTGGTACAGATATACAATGGAATATTATGCAGCCATAAAGAAGGACAAGCATATGGACTTCATAGCAACTTGGATGGATTTAGAGTCGATCATACTCAGTGACTTATCACCAAAGCAAAGAACAGAGTACCATATGTTTTCACTCAAAAATGGACCTTGGCCGGGCTCGGTGGCTCAGCCTGTAATCCCATGCCTTGGGAGGCTGAGGTGAGTGGATTGCCTGAGCCCGCCAGTTCGAGACCCGCTTGGGCAACTTGGTGAGACCTCATCTCTACAATAAATCAAAAATTAGCCGGGCGTGGTAGCGCGTGCCTGTAGTTCCAGCTACTTGGGAGGCTGAGGCAGAAGGATTGCCGGAGCCCAGCAGGTCGAGGCTGCGGTGGCCGGGAGTGGCCGCTGCACTCCAGTCTGGGTGACGGAATGAGACTCCAACTCAAAAAAAAAAAAAAAAAAAAGTGGACCTTGAACAATTATTATAATACTGTAAGAAAGGGATTGTCAAACTGGGAATCCCTAGTGGGAAACTGTCAGGGGATGGAGGGTGGGATTGGCAGTTGAGCTGTTAGGGGAGGGAGGGGCACACCTCAACAACAAGGGTACCTGCATAATCAACGTTTGTATTCCTAACCCTGAACTGTACCCCACATCTTTATAATATGAAAGAAAGAAAGAAAGAAAGAAAGAAAGAGAGAAAGAAAGAAAGAGAAAGAAAGAGAGAAAGAAAAAGAAAGAAAGAAAGAAAGGAAAGAAAGAAAGAAAGAAAGAAAGAAAGAAAGAAAGAAAGAAAGAAAGAAAGAAAGAAAGAAAAAGAAAGAAAGAAAAAAAAAAGAAAAGGAAAGAAAGAAAAAGAAAACCAGTTATCAGGGATAGTCAGGGAGACTTGTAAATAAGTACCTTGCTCTCTAATTTCTCCTAGATAAGTTTCCACCTCTGCAAATCCACTTATATAAGCACAACCTATGGTATTCACAGCCTCACGCATTTTTCTTTGTTCAGCTGAGATGTAATGTAAGACAACCTCAGTCAATGAATTAATTCCTCTCTGCTGAGTGACTATTGCTGAAGCAGTTTTATCAGTGAGAATTTCTTTCTTTCTTTTTCTTTTTTTTTTTTTTGAGTCGGAGTCTCACTCTGTCACCCAGGCTGGAGGGCAGTGGCACACTCCTGGCCACCCCAGTGTCAACCCGCTGGCCTCCAGCGATCCTTCCGTCTCAGCCTTCCAAGCAGCCGGAACTACAGGCATGCGCCACCATGCCCAGCTTATTTATTTGTTTGTTTGTTTGTTTATTTTAGAGACGACATCTTGCCACGTTGCCTGGGCTGGTCTAGAACCCCCAGACTCAGGCAATCCTCTCACCTCGGCCTCCCAAAGTGTTGGGATTACAGGCTGAGCCACTGAGCCCGGCCTGTCAGCGAGAATTTCTAAAGTGAGGAAGGTATTTCTAGTCATGAGCTCATGGAAAACCATTGCTCACCAAGGTGACAGTCCGCCCAAAGAAGCACCCGACTCCACCCTGTTGGTGCCCAAGCAAGGATAGAAGTGTGGGTCCCCAAAGCAAGTATGTGGATGAGCCAAGATGTGGGACTTCTGATGTGTTTAGAGAGCAGGCATCTGTGAACGCATATTTGAGGGAATGGGGGTGCCTAGCTCAGCTGAAGAGGAAAAATCGAAGAAGGCTTTTATAATGAAGGAGAGTTTCATCGCTCTTTTGGCAAATCTGTTTGCGATCGTTTAAAGAGCAGGAACTTCTACGATCATGGAATTATCTTATATATGTATTGGGGGGGGGTCAAGGTCCACAAGGAGGCATAACAAAAAAGACAATCGTGTTTAGAGTTCAATGTCAGAGCCTACAGTCATTAACCAATCTCCCCTCTCCCCTCCCCCTTCATCCTAGGGCAGCACACAGACTCTGTGTATCCCGTAGTAGATAGAGAATATAAGATAGAAAATATATTAAGAATATAAGAAAGATGACAATAATGTTACTTATTTTTTGGCGTCTGTCTTCTGAATGGCAACTTGAGATCTGTCCGGAGGTTCACTGGCCCACTTGGAGAAGTTGGTCTTAGAAGTGTGCTACCATCCAGGGTTCGGATGGTCAGGGCTGTGATTTTTTTTTTTCTTGAAAGTGAGAAAGCAGGATTTATTGAGAGAACAGAAAAGCTCCCACAGCGGGAGGGGACCCGAAGGGGTTGCCCTAGAGCTGTGATGTTTCTTATGCTGTGATTTCTATTTTCTGTCATGGTCTGAGAACCAGGGTTAGATGACCCTTAGGGAGCCAGCTTTACCTGGGAATGGTGAATCTAAGGTTTGACTCTTTTCAGTTTTACTAAGGAATAAGTCATCAGAAGCACCTCATATGGTTCCATCCAGCGAGGGTGAAGTTGACCATAAACCACTTCCCTTAGAATCTGAAGTGTCTAATTTTAGACTCAAAGCACCATCAGTGAAAATGGAATAAGGTAGTAGTGATCTGACAGGTTTTTCTTATCTGTATCACAAGTTAAGAAAAACCTTGAACTTCAGCTTACAGAACCTCATACAAAAGGCAGTGGAAATTTCATTGAATGAAATTTCATTGAGATTTAAGTTAGAAAAATGAACAAAAACTTAAGTTTGGAGACTCGTAGCCAGGAAAGAATTCAGGATTCAATCCAAATAAAAACTCACAAACAGGCCGGGCTCAGTAGCTCAGCCTGTAATTCCGCACTTTGGGAGGCTGAGGCGAGTGGATTGCCTGAGCCCGTGGGTTTGAGACCAGCTTGGGTAACTTGGCGAGAACTCGTCTCTACAATAAATAAAAAAATTAGCCAAGTGTGGTAGCACACGCCTGTAGTGCTGGCTACTTGGAAGGTTGAAGGATCACCGGAGCCCAGCAGGTCAACGATGGGGTGGCCGTGAGACCCCAGCCTGGGTGACAGAGTGAGACCCCAACTCAGGAAAAAAAAACAAAACCCTCACAAACAATGAACAAGGCTAGAATCTAATAACAGATGTACTATAGTTTTCTACTGAAATATAATTTTTCTCTCTCCAGTCCCTCATTTTTATCAAAGACAAATCATAGTAGGATCAATTTATTTGCAAAATATGCTTGGTTTTAGTCTTATTATGCCTGATCTGATCAGTTGCAGAAAATTCAGCAAGACTAATTATTGGTCATACAGGCTCTTTTTATTTATTTATTTTTAAAATTCTGAGCTCAGGTCAAGTGTAGAAAAATTCATAGTTACAAAGGTCAGTAGTAAAACCTTTCATCACTGTTCACACACACACATATGCAAAAAACACACACAGTATCATTCGTTTGTTAGCAAGTCCTAGATTATCTACGGTCAACTTTATAAACACACACACACACAAACACCCCAGACATATGGCCTTATTGTTTTGCACTGTTTTATAGTTTTGCTTCTCAGAACTGTAGAGATCATGCTTCAGGTAGACTGGAAGGTCTTCTGCTGCTCAGATTTGGCTATTTTCATCACTGATTCACTTCAGGAAGAGCAGATCTCAGAAAACAGGCTCTTTTTAAATTGACTTTGCTAAAACATTTTTAATAAGGAATCTCAGGTTAGACTTTTTTTTTTTTTTTTGTGAGTCACCCAGGCTGGAAATGCAGTGGCACAATCATTCTCATCATAGACCTGACCTCCTGGGCTCAGACAATCCTTCCACCTCAGCCTCCCAAGTAGCTGGGACTACAGGCATGCACCACTATGCCCGGTTAATTTTTTTAAAAATTTTTGTAGAGACGAGGTCTCATTATGTTGCCTAGGCTGGTCTTGAACTCTTGAGATCAAGCAATCCTCCCATCTTGGTCTTCCAAAGTACTAGGATTATAGGCATGAGGCACCATGCCCAGCCCAAATTAGACTTTTAAAAGTCTCTCAAGCCAAGTCAAGCATTAATCTGTGCCTGCGTATATGAATTGGGTTAATTCCTCTCTTCTCGAGGTTCCTGGCATGTCAAAAAGTGACATTCTTTACTTACTACAAGTCAGGAACCCTGTAAAGGAATTGCATAGGCAAGGTACCAGGCCAGTCTTTCCCAGATACTTTTTATCAGCTCTATAAAATCAACCTTAATTCTTTACAGCAGTCTGCCATATCTGAAAATATGCTATTCCAGTAAAAACCTTGGTAAAATAATCAGTATCCCCAATTTTATCCTGTTACAAAAAAACCCCAAATTCTTACTGAACTTATGTCAATAACTATATTGCCACAAGATAAGAATAGTTACAAATAGTTTCTAATTTTTTAAGAAATCAGATAGAGAGAAAAATGTTTCCAATTTTGCTCACAAGAGTATACATTACTCAGTTGTTAAAAGCTGCAAGTAGCTCAAAAGAAGTTTTCTTGACTCTGAAAAGCAAGACAAAAGAATCGTCAATGTTTCAAATAGGAAAGCCAAACAAATTATTTTAGTTTTCTATTAGTTTAGTGCCATGTAATTAACTCTTGTTCAGCTTAATGTCAGGTTAATGAATACATCAGCTTTTTTTTTTTTTTTTTTTTTTGAGTTGGAGTCTCACTCTTGCCCAGGCTATAATGCGGTGGCACACTCACGGCCACCCCAGCGTTGACCTGCTGGGCTCCAGCGATCCTTCTGCTTCAGTCTTCCAAGTAGCCAGAACTACAGGTGCGCGCTACCATGCCCAGCTAATTTTCAATTTATTGTAGACACGAGGTCTCGCCAAGTTGTTTGGACTGGTCTCAAACCTGCAGGCTCAGGCAATTCACTCACCTTGGCCTCCCAAAATGCTGGGATTACAGGCTGAGCCACCGAGCCCAGCCTCAGCTTTTTAATTAAAGTCTTGGGAGGTTTTTTGTGTTTTTGTTTTTTCCTAATCTGATGGGATATCTCCAAAGTCATCAAAAATCTGTGTTCAAAAGTATTTTCCAGAGTCCTTTCCATATACTTCTTTGAAGAAGAAAACACTTTTTGAGAAAGTGTAGGTAATAAAAGTCTCAAAATAGCCATCGCTAAAAACACAATTGACAAGAGAATTCGGACATTTCTGTGACATATAACAGTTTAACATAATAGTTATAACTATTACTGATAACATATACTAAGACATCAGAATTGTAGGACTCTTACAAAATCTTTGAATACCTATTAATAACATACAGTATTTTTAGATATAATCCAAAGAAAGTTAAACACCATTTTATATTTGTCAGTGCTTACTATATGATCTTAACATACCAAATAAGTCTTTTATGTCTCTCCTAGACTTCCAGGAGGCTTAATATAAAAAAAAAAAAAATTAGCTTGGCCAGGTGCGGTGGCTCAAGCCTATAATCCTAGCACTTTGAGAGGCTGAGGTGTGAGGATTGCCCGAGCTCGGGAGTTTGAGACCAGCCTGGGAAACTTGGTGTGAGACCTCATTTCTACAATAGAAAAAAAAAGAAAATAAAAGATAACTAACCGGGCATGGTAGCATGTGCCTGTAGTCCCAACTACTTGGAAGACTGAGGCAAAAGGATCACCTGAGCCCAGCAGGTCGAGGCTGCAGTGGCTGTGAGCATGGCACTGCACTACAGCCTGGGTGATAGACTGAGACTCCAACTCAAAAAAAAAAAAAAAAAAATTAGCTTGACATCAAAAAGACTGAATTTAGAATTTGAAATTTGATTTTTAAAAGTTTGTAAAATAAGGTTTAAAACACTTGGTATCCCCAAATAGGGTCACAGATCACTGTAAAATAATATTCATTTAGCCAAAGCAATAAGTCAAAGATTTTGAAAAGCAAACACCTCTACTCTGATAGAGAAGAGTCTCGGTTTCCCAAACAATTATAGACCTAATAAAGACAACATGAAGTAAACTGAATCTGTCTCTTTCTCTCTCCCCTCTTTTATTTTTGGAGTTTACTCAAAAGGTAAGTAAAAATCTTTTATTATTTTTTATTAATATTACATGAAAGTTTCACTCAAATGAGAAAAACAAACTCTACCACCTTTGCATTGTTATATTATTAGTGCTAAAGCTATTTTAATAAAATCTTATATAAAAATTCACCTGATCTCAATCAGTTTTGCCACACAAGATAAACTTTTCATAACCCTCTTATAATTTTGTGTTAAAGAGTGGATCAATGCTCAAAATGATAATAATAATAATCCTGTTATTCTGACACAGGAACCCAGACTCTGGCCCTGCATCAGTGTGCTTTTGGCATCAATGTTTAACTTTTAGAAATATTAAATAATTCATTTTTAATTTTATTCAACCTGATTATACCAAAATTCCTTTCACGAGATAAACCTTTCACAGACCTTCCACAATGTGCTTAAACCTTCAGCTTTGTCCCACCATTTTACCTTAGGACAAAAGTTTTTCTTTTTCCCCTTATCATTTTGACCATACAAAGTTCTCTCTCAGGTAAAAGAAAAGCTACTCTCTCTCAGACTCCCTTTACATTTTTCTTCCCTTTAATGAAACCACATTCCCACCTTCTTCTAAACTTTTTTAAATTTAAAAATGCATCCTGTTTCCTTTCATTCTTTTTATACAGAATTGTTTTTCTTATATCTAGTAGTCTTAATTGCACATATTAATTACAGTGTTAACTCTTAGTAACCCTTATCTTCAGTGAACTGCCTAGAAGGTAAGCAATTTTAATTACATATCAGATGTAGAACCCAGAACACAGGACAGTGCCTGGAGCTAGGCCTCATCATGGCATAAAGGCTCAAACCTAAAGGCATAAGTTTATAAACAAGTTAAGCAAGTATTAATATTTCTACAGAGGCAACAGTTTTATGACCATAAAACATCCAGAGAGACGGTACCTGGCCAACAGATCTAGGTAAAAATGTCTACATTGAATTCTGAAGATGTCTTTATTATTATTATTCTAAGTTTTAAAACAAAGTTAATTAGAGAAAGAAGAAGAGAAAGATAGAGAGACATGCCAGAGCTGGCATCAGGGAGAGACACCCTCGACGTCTTTATTTTGTTTTGCTAACAACTTCAAAACTATCTTTATTTACTAAAAGATTATTAAAATCATGTGAACCCATGGGCGACCCCTTCAGGTCCCCTCCCGCTGTGGGAACTTTTCTGTCCTCTCGATAGATCCTGTTTTCTCACTTAAAAAAAAATCAGGTGAACCCCCAAAAGCATTTTGACTTATTTATTTAAGTTCTGAGTCCTCCATTATTTATAAGCCAATTATAAAAATCCAAACAGACATAGGCTCTAGCCATGAGACTGGCAAAATTCACCAGTCCAAAAAGGACGGCTGGATTCAAATGGTGATGCTTTTAATGGAACAACTCAAAATCCTTTTGTCCCACACAGCTCAAGTCCTCATGAACACCAGAGGAACCAAGGCAATCCATATCTCAAAGCAAAGAGTGAGTGAGAATCTACTCTCTCTTTCTCTTTTTTTGAGGCGGGGTCTCACTCTGTCATCCAGGCTGGATTGCAGTGGCACAATCACAGCTCACTGCAGTCTCAACCTTCTGGGCTCAAGTGATCCTCCCACCTCAGTCTCCTAAGTAAGTGATACTACAGGCACACCCCACTATACCCAGTTAATTTTTTTTTTTTTGGTAGAGATGAAGTCTCATCTGTTGCCCAGGCTGGCCTCCAACTCAAGGGCTCAAGGAATCCTCTTGCCTTGGCCTCCCAGTGATGGGAGTAGAGGAGTGAGCCACTGCACCTGGCTCTATTCTCCTTTAAAAAGGCGTTTAGGACTCAGTGAAACAAAAAACTGAGTTCTGTATGTTCTCACTCACCAGCTGACCTTGAACAATTATAATAATGCTATAAGAAAGCGATTGGCAGTAGTAGGAAACTATCAGGGTAGGGGGGTGGGATTGGCAGTTGAGGGAAACTGCTAGGGAGGGAGGAACACACCTCATCAACAAGGGTTCCTGCATGATCAATGTTTATATACCTAACCCTGAATTGTACCCCACATCTTTATAATAAATAATAATAAATAAATAGATAAAATTAAAAAGGCTTTTAGGCTATACCAGAAGAAAACTAAAAATGGATACTTAAGCAATACAAAAATCACAGGAATTTACCACAGAACTTTATAAGGCAAATTATGGAGTAATTTCTGGTATCCTAAAAGTTAAAGAGATAAGGTAACGTAATACAAAAGGAGCAGGTTTTAGAGCTAGGAAGACCGTTCATTTACAACCCTTGGAATTCTCTGAGGAAAAACAGAGCTTCCTTCCAAAAAGAGGAATCCACGGCACCTTTTCTTTCTTCCTTAAAGGATCCAGGCTATTAGGAAAAAAAAATTGCAGGGCACAGTGGCTCACACCTGTAATGCCAGCACTTTGGGAGGCAGAGATGAGAGGATTGCCTGAGTCCAGGGGTTTGAGATCAGCCTGGGCAACTTGGCAAGATTTCGTCTCTATGATAAATTTTAAAAATTAGCTGAGTACAGTGGTGCGTGCCTGTGGTTCCAGCTATTTGGAAGGCTGAGGCAGGAGGATCACCTGAACCCAGCAGGTCAAGGCTGCAGTGGTCGTGAGTGTGCCACTGCACTCCAACCTGGGCGACAGAGTGAGACTCCGACTCAAAAAAAAAAGAAAAAAAAATTGTTTTTTGGTCCTCTTATGTGGCATTGAGAATGGCAAGAGGAAGGAAGGACAGATAGAAGTAAATAGACAGAGGGAACGCATATGGCTAACAAGAGTTTAAGAGAGACATTTAGTCAAGTGGAAAATTTTTACAGAGAGAGAACAGAGGCCTTAAAACAACACACATACACACACACACACACAGACCAAATATCAGTTTTCCTTAAATCAACTTTTGACTATAGAGCTCTCGAAAAAACAACTCTTTCAAATCTCTTATTACCAGATTTTTAGCCAAAACCAACAGCAGATATTTCTGGTTTATGAAATTTTCTCCCCAAAGGCATCCTCCCTTGTGAAACTAATAAGCCTTAGCCAGAGTTATAACTTAAGCAAGGACGTACAGGTTCTCCAAAGAGGTGCAAAGTCCTCACGAGGTCCAGAATCAACCCAAAGGCAGCTCAAAGCAAGAAGATTTCTGCTGGCCGCAAATCGAGTCCAACCCACATTTCTGTCTGACCATGTTTTCTAAGGTCTCAGCTTCTCAGCTAATGGTCTTTACACAAAGGCCCCAAAACCCATGGACCCCAAAGACAGGAAAAGGCAGGAAACCAAAAGCTGTTCGTGGAAAGGAAAAGGATCAATAAATGACAAAAGTCACACAAACATCAAACCAAAAAGGACTCATTCTCTGGTCAGGAGTTAAACCTAGGCCACTGAAATGGGAAATGGACAGATCTTTAGCTACTGGTGAGGGACTGTCTCTGTGGCTATTTCCAGAGAAGATCTAAAGTGAACAACTTTGAGCTTAACTTCGTTTTAGGTCAGATTTTTTTCTCTTTAATTTGGTCAAGAGAATTCTTAAGGCTAGTGATCATACTATAATGTGTTCTTCTGAAATTTTGATTTTCTCATCATTTGTTTAGAATAAGAGATCTCTAAAATTCTTTTTAGGCCAAGGCGGGAGGATTGCTTGAGCCTAGGAGTTCGAGACCAGTTTGGGCAACATGGTGAGACCTCATCTCTACAAAAATAAAAATAAAAAAATTAGTCAGGCATGGTGGTGCACACCTGTAGTTGCAGCCACTTGGGAGGCTGAGGCGGAAGAATCACCTGAGCCCAGGAGGTCAAGGTTATAGAGAACCATGATCGTGCTACTGTGCTCCAGCCTGGGTGACAAAGTGAGACCACAACTCAAAAAATAAAGTGAAATAAAATAAAATAAAATTATTTTTAAATTTAGGAGTTCAATGTAAAGGATCTCTTTTCCAGGCCTTCTTTCTCCAGAGTTTAAAGCATATTGTGGTCAAGCAGTACTACAAGATAAACTCATCTTTTTTTTTTTTTTTTAAATGAACTCAAAGCTAAAAATGGCCCAATTCTGCAGAATACACTCTAGTAGGCTACAAGGGGGAATAGGGCTTTTATCATTTTAGATGATAAAACCTTTGTGACAAAAACCTTAAGGCCATAGCCAGGCTTTAAACAGAGTTTCAAGCAAGTTAAACTTTTTTTTTTTTTTTTGAAAGCAGAATTTATTGAGAGGACGGAAACACTCCCACAGGGAGGGAAACTGAGGGGGTTGCCCGTTAAACAGTTTTAAGCAAGTTAAACAGTTCTTATGAAAATCAAATGCAGTTTTTCAAGGTCTCAACCCCTTCCGCTCTCCAAGGGGTCCCCCAGTAAACCAAGCATGCTCTGATGGAGCCGAGTCCAGTGCCTTGCCAAGCAAGGTCAGACGCTCTGCTGGAAAAAAGCCCAATGTCTGAAGAAAAACTACCATGGGGCCACCACCCACAAGCCCAGCACTTACCAAAGATGCCTCCCCTGCCACGGGCCTTGTTTCTAATGCTGCAAAAGTCAAAGCTCCACCAGTCAGGGGCGGCTGGTCAGCAGCCAAATGCATGGATCCATCCCTGAGTAAAAGAATTCAGGCAGAGGCTAGGTGCGGTGGCGCACGCCTGTAATCCCAGCACTTTGGGAGGCGGAGAAGAGAGGGTTGCCTGAGCTCAGGGCTTCCAGACCAGCCTGGGCAACTTGGTGAGACTTCGTCTCTACAGTAAATAAATACATAAAATAAATTAGCCGGTCATGGTGGCGTGGGCCTGTGGTTCCAGCTACTTGGAAGGCTGAGGTGGAAGGATCGCCTGAGCCCAGCAGGTCGAGGCTGCGGTGGCCATGATTGTGCCACTGTGCTCCGGTCTGGGCGACAGAGTGAGGCTCCGACTCAAAAAAATAAAAGAATTCAAGCAGATGCCGGATAGAATATGGAATCCGAGGATGGCTGCAGCCAAGAGCTGACGTACCACTAGCAAGACACCCACTCATGACTTTCTCCCCATCTGAGGTGCCAGCTAATTGTTGTTGAACCAAACTTGGGTCTGCCTGCCCGGCAAGGAGCAAAGCTGAACACTGACATCAGGACTGCAGCGAGCGAAAGTAAAGCCTTTGTTGCACCAGGCAAGGAGAATCAGGCAGCTTATGCTTAAGACCCAAACTCCCCGAAAGCTTCCAGGTAAGGTTTTTAAAGGTGGGAGACAGAGGTTACAGTCATAAATTCATACATGGAGGTTCTACATGGGTCTGCCCTAAAGAGGCAGAATATATTCAAGCGGGGCTTACAGGTAGATTTAAATAGGACTTGCAATTGATTAAGAAAGAGGAGTTTTGTTTAAAAATTTGGACTCAGTGGGAAAAAAAATATTAGCTCCAGCTCATGGATGTGACTTTCTCCAGGACCCTCAGGAAAAACTTCAGCACAAAAAACAACAGTTAGCTGAGTGTGGTGGCTCACATAGGTAGTTTAAGAACAGTCTCAGCCAGGCTCGGTGGCTCAGCCTGTAATCCCGCACCTTTGGGAGGCTGAGGTGAGTGGATGGCCTGAGCCCGCGGGTTCGAGACCCGCCTGGGCAGCGAGACCTCATCTCTACAGTAAATCAAAAGTCAGCCGGGTGTGGTAGCGCGTGCCTGTAATTCCGGCTACTCGGAAGGCTGAGATGGAAGGATCGCCGGAGCCCAGTGGGTCGAGGCTGCGGTGGCCAGGAGCGGCCACTGCACTCCAGTCTGGGCGACGCAGTGAAACTCCAACTCAAATAAATAAATAAATAAATAATAAAAATAAAAAGAATTTTAATGGTGGTGCACCCCTATAGTCCCGGCTACTTGGAGGCTGAGGTGGAAGGATCACCTGAGCCCAGGAGGTCAAGGCTGCAGTGAGCCGTGATTATGGCATTTCATCCAGCCTGAGTAACAGAATGAGACCCCCCAACTCAAAAAATATAAAATAAAATAACGGTGGTCAGAGTCCAGACCTCAGTTTCCCCTTATCTGAGGTCTGTGTACAGTGCAACCATCTGGTGGGGGTCCAGGTTTCTGAAAAGCAACTCAGGGACACATGCTAAGATGTTCTCTTTAGTTTCCATAGGGGCAAAAAGCATCTCCGGACTTCAGCTTCCTGGTTTTATGACCCTCGTGCTTATCAAGTTGCTCATGGACTTCTCAGGGCTAGCTAGGTGCCTGGAAATGCCCTTGAAGGAACTCAGGATGTTCCTTTATTTTCAGACTGGCAGGGAGAGGCCCGCAGCTCCCTGAGAGGGGACCCTGATCCATCGCAATCCTTCTTCCCGAAGGATACACTCTGCTGGGTCTTCAGCTGTCCCAGCTCCCCTGGATGCCTTCTCAGGAGCACAGGACTCCTGGCATACCATGTCATGTCAGGTCCACAGGAACTCTGCATGGTATCTGCTCTTTTGCGCTACGTGTGGGTTGTTATTTATCCAGAGGACTCCCCTGATGTCCACTTAGGTGGGTGTAGGGGACTCCAGTCTCAGATCCATTTTCCCAGGCTGCCACAGCCCTTTCTCTCTCTCTCTCTCTCTCTCTCTCTCTCTCTCTCTCTTTCTTTCTTTTTTGACTTGGAGATTCACTCTGTCACCCAGGCTGGAGTGCAGTGGCCGCTCCCGGCCACCTCAGCCTCGACCTGCTGGGCTCCGGTGATCCTCCCGCCTCAGCCTTCCAAGTAGCTGGAACTACCAGGCGCGCGCTCCCACGTCTAGCTCATTTTTTGATTTATTGTAGAGATGAGGTCTCGCCAAGTTGCCCAGGCAGGTCTGGAACCCGTGGGCTCAGGCCATTCACTCACCTCAGCCTCCCAAAGTGCGGGATTACAGGCTGAGCCACCAAACCCGGCTTTTATGTTGTTATGTGCCTCTCCTCCCTCCCTCCCCTGGCCGTGTCCCATGACCGCCGATCCCTCCCTCGTGCTATTGTGATTCATGTTCAGGTCCCACTTATGAGTGAGAACATGTGGCATTTGGTTCTTTGTTTCTGTGACAGGTCGCTAAGAATGACTGTCTCCACCTCCATCCAATTTGCTGAGAAGTCCGTGATTTTGCCCTTCTTTATGGCTGCATAGTATTCCATTATGGAAGTGTCGTGCATTTTCTTTATTCAGTCTACTTTTGATGGGCAGTAGGGTTGGTTCCTACCACAGTCCTTTTTAGTCTGAGGTCTTGCCTCCAGTCCCTTCCCTGAGCTCAGAGCCTCAAATCTACTTTGAGTTTCCACTGTTTGCCCTTTGGGGCTCTCCTGGAGAGAGGCAGCTTAGATCCCCTCTGCATTTAGAACCCCAAGCCTTTCTGGGATTTCGGTTCTTCCTCTCCCCCCATGCCCAGGCAGCCCACAGGAGAAGCAGGGTGCAATGTTCCTCTCTTAGAAACAAGTGGAGGCGGGTACAGTGGCTCAAGTCTATAATCCCAGCACTTTGGGAGGCAGGGGCAAGAGAATTGCCTGAGCTCTGGGATTCAAGACCAGCCTGGGGAACTTGGTGAGACCTCGTCTCTACAATAAATAAAAAAATTAGCCAGGCATGACGGTGTGTGCCTGTATTTCCAGCTGCTTGAAAGGCTGAGGTGGAAGGATCACCTGAGCCCAGCACGTCGAGGCTGTGGTGGCCATGAACATGCCACTGCACTCCAGCCTGGGTGACAGAGTGAGACTCCTCAAAAAAAAAAAAAAAAAAAAAAAAAAAAAGAAAAGTGGAAACACTCAGCTCAGGCCAATGGCAGGCAGAGAACGGAGGTGGGATGGGATAAGATCCCGGAAAGAAAAAAACGCAAGGATGAAAATGGTAAGTTTTACCTAGCTTTCCATGCCTTTCTCTATCCAGGGAGACATTCCAGAAGGTTCGTTTAATGAATCTTTTGTCCACTTGGGAGTCAACAAGAATTCTTAGCATTAGTCATGACTTTGAGGTTTATTGTTTAACCCTAAAAACAACCCCATGCGTGGAAGAAAATGAAACGTATTCTGAATGTCAACTGCACCTTTTGTGTGGCTGGAGAAGTTGACATGACAAGATCTCTAAGGGTGCATGGCTGGTGCTTCATTTAAAGCCCTCTCGGCAGCGAAGGACGCCAGAATTATGCTCACACTGAGTGTTTTAACCATCTATTGCTGTGGAATATACTACTCCGTGACTTAGTCACTGGAAATAACAACCACTTTGCTCATTTGCGATGTCGGGAGGGCTCCACAGGAAGACATGTCCAGTATGGCCGGAAGACTCCCTGTCCAGAGGGCTCACCCACTGGCTGGCGAGGCTGGACAGACTCTCTACAGCGAGCCTCAGTCCTTGCTGTCCCCTGGGATCCCCGGTCCTTCACATGCCCTTTCCACATGGTTAGCTTGTCTTGGAGCATCAGAGGCTCAGGGTTGTTTCACTTCCGCAGTGGCTGGTTTCCAAGCAAGCAACAGCTGAACCCAGGGCTTCTGTGCAGATCTTGCCCAATGCCATCTTCACCCAAATTTACTGTTTAAAGTGACCCAGAGGACCAGTCTGGATTCCAGAAGAGGAGAGCACACGGTGTGAACATCGGGAGGCATGGTTTGTAGGGGTCGCTAAAGCCATGGTCTAGCCACGCTGGGCTAGGGGTCCTGTTGGCTCACATTCCTGGTAGGTCCAAGGGGTAGAGCTGGCTGGTACAGGCTTGTTGGTGGCAAGGTACCCACGTGAGACCAACAGGGACATGCTTCTCTTTGCCTCTTCCTGCTGCTTCTTCTTTGGATGGAGCCCATTCTCAGACCGGCTTCTTGGTGGCAAGATGGCCGCAGGACTCCTGGCTTTCTTTTTTTTGAGTAGGTGTCTCACTCTGTTGCGCAGGCTGGAGCGCAGTGGCATCCTCACAGCCACCGCAGCCTCCACCTTCTGGGCTCAGGTGATCCTTCCGTCTCAGCCCTCCAAGTAGCCAGAACTACAGGCACACGCCACCACACCACACCTGACTACTTTTGATTTATTGTAGAGACGAGGGCTCGCCAAGTTGCCCAGGTTGGTCTCGAACCCTTGGACTCAGGCAATCTTCTCGCCTCAGCCTCCCAAAGTGCTGGGATTACAGGCTTGAGCCACCGCGTCTGGCTGACTCCTGACTTTCAAGGAGCCATCCATGCACCTATGCTATGAGTGAGAGGATTGACTGCTCACTGAGAGGTCTGGACCACATATACATTCACTTAAGGGTACAGCGACTGGTCAACTGCCTGGCCAACTGCATTTCCCAGTTCTCTCTTTTGAGTGTCTGAAACTAAATAGTTTTTCTGTTTCCCTTCCAGCTCCACGTGACTGAATCTGGCCAGTGGGGTACAAGGGGAGGTGATCTTTGAATGGGGAGATTTCTCTTCCTGTTTAAAGGAGAAGCCTGTCTCCCTGTATGTCTCCCCCTTCTCCCACTAGCAGCTTCCTGCTTGCACACTAATGAGTGAGAATGAAGTGGCAGCCGGGCTCGGTGGCTCAGCCTGTAATCCCGCACCTTGGGAGGCTGAGGTGAGCGGATTGCCTGAGCCCGCGGGTTCGAGACCCGCCTAGGCAGGCGAGACCTCATCTCTACGATAAATCAAAAAAGCAGCCGGGTATGGTAGCGCGCGCCTGTAGTTCCAGCTACTCGGAAGGCTGAGGCGGAAGGATCGCCGGAGCCCAGCAGGTCGAGGCTGCGGTGACCGGGAGCGGCCACTGCACTCCAGTCTGGGCGACAGAGTGAGACTCCAACTCAAAAAGGAAAAAAGTGAGAATGAAGTGGCTGGAGTGTGATGAGGAGAAGGCCTAGGGATATAATCTTTCACTGGTCAGGATGGCTATGATTAAAAAGTACCCAAAAAAAGTGGCAGGAAAATCCCCTCGGGTCCCCTCCCACTGTGGGAGCTTTTCTGCCCTCTCAATAAATCTTGCTTCTTAAAAAAAAAAGAGAAAAAAAGAAGGAACACATTGGTGAGGATACGGAGAAAGGGCACACTCATATATTGTCGGTGGGAATATAAGTAGCACAACTTCTATAAAAAAACTAGTATGCAGATTTCTCAAAGAACTAAAAATATAATAATTATTATTATTTTTAATAAAGATGAGGTCTCACTGGGTACTCTGGCTCACCCTTGTAATCCCAGTACTTAAGCCAAGGAGAGAGGATTGCCCAAGTCCAGGGGTTTGAGACCAACCCGGGCAACTGGGCAAGACCTAGTCTCTGCAATAAATTCAAAAATTAGCTGGGCATGGTGGCACGCACCTGTGGTTTCAGCTACCTGGAAGCCTGAGGCAGAAGGATCCCCTGAGCCCAGCAGGTTGAGGTTGCAGAGGCTGTGAATGTGCCACTATACTCTAGCCTGGGTGACAAGAGTGAGACTCCAACTCAAATAATAATAATAATAGAAAGACAAGGTTATCCAGGCTGGTCTTGAACTCCTGACCTCAAGCAATCCTCCTGCCCTAGCTCCCAAAGTGCTGGGATTACAGTTGTGAGTCACCGTGCCTGGCCAGACTTATTATTTGATCCAGCAATCCCATTACCAGATATCTACTCAGATAAAAGAAATTATTATATCAATAAGATAACCTGTTCTCATTTGCTTATTACAGCACTGTTCATAATGGCAAAGATATGGAATCAACCTAAGTGTCCATCAGTGGGTGTTTAGATAAAGAAAATGTGATGTGATGTGTGTGTGTGTGTACGTGTGTGTGCAGTAAAATACAATTCAGCTACTTGGAAGGCTGAGGCGGAAGGATCGCTGGAGCCTTGAGCCGGGAGCAGCCACTGCACTTCAGTCTGGGCGACAGAGTGAGACTCCAACTCAAAAAATAAAAATAAAAAAGAACCTTACCTCAAATATGCAGACCTAGAATCTAGCACTGTTCAACCACTGACCAAATGAAGATATCTTCTACCCCTGTGTAATAAATATCAAGACAGTTTAAGGCAAGTATGATCAAGTTTTCTTTGCATCACAATTAAACATCATTCCTTGGGCTGGGACAGTGAGTTCAAACTTGGAGAATCACATGGATTATAAATTTGGGAGGGGTGATTCCCCACAAAAAGGACTGTTACCAGAATAGGAATGAGCAGATGGAGGGTGGGTAGAAAATGTCCCTTTTAGCTGGAAAGTCCTGCAGAGATGAATCGGTCTCAAGTTAGTCTGCCCTCAGCGCCCCATGAAATCAGCATTATTATACATAATTTGCACATTAAGAAATTGAAGCTGGCCAGGTGTGGTGGCTCAAGCCTGTAATCCCAGCACTTTGGGAGGCTGGAGTGAGAAGATTGCCTGAGCCCATGGGCTTGAGACCAGCCGGGGCCAACTTGGTGAGACCTCATCTCTATAATAAATCAAAACATTAGCTGGGCATGGTGGCCTGTAGTTTCAGCTACTTGGAAGGCTGAGGAGGAAGGATCGCCTGAGCCCAGCAGGTCGAGGCTGTGGTGGCCACGAGCGTGCCACTGCACTCCAGCCTGGGCGACAGACTAACACTCCAACTCAAAAAAAAAAAACCAACAAAAACAGGAAACATGGAAGCCAACGTGGTCAACAGGAGTCTGAACTGCATTAATTAAAGACAATATTCAGTTGTTGTACTTTGGTCATTACATTAATCACCGAAAGCTGAAAACCAATTGTGCTCAAAACTTAGCAGCTTAAACCAAATGTTTATGATCTCACAGTTTGGGGGAGTCAGGAGTTTGGGAGTGGCTTAGCTGGGTGGTTCTGGTTCAAAGTCTCTCATGAGGCTGTAACAAAATTTTCAGCCAGGGCCGCAATCATCTGAAGGCTTGACTGGGGCTGAAGGGTTGACTTCCAAGCTCACTTGTCTGGTTGTTTGACGGGGAACCTCATGTTCTCACTGTCTGTTGGCTGGAGGCTCAGTTTCTTCACAGTCCTCTCCATAGGGCTTTTTGAGTTTCCTCATGATGATGAAGTGGTTTCCCTAGGGTCGAGAGAGAGAGAGAGAGAGAGAGAGAGAGAGAGAGAGAGAGAGAGCAGGAAACCGCAGTGCCTTTTATAACCTAGTCTCTGAAGCTGCATTGTCACCTGTGCTTTTTTTTTTAAGTCAGTCTCACTCCACTTCCCAGGCTGGAGTGCAGTGGCTCAATCACAGCTCACCACAGCCTTGACCTCGTGGACTCAGGTGATCCTTCCACCTCAGCCTCCCACGTAGCTGGGAGTACAGGCGTGCATCACCACTTCTGCTAATTATTTTCTTTCTTTTTTTTTTTTTTTGTAGAGACAAGGTCTCACTATGTTGCCCAGGCTGGTCTCAAACTCCTCAAGGGATCCTCCCACCTCAGTCTCCCAAAGTGCTGGAATTACAGGCATGAGCCACTGTGCCCGGCCACTTCACCTTTTTTTTGAGGGAAGGTCTCCAGCTTGTGAAGGCAGTGTCAGAGAATTTGTGGACTTTTTTTTTTTTTTTTTGAGTTGGAGTTTCACTCTGTCGCCCAGACTGGAGAGCAGTGGCACGCTCCTGGCCACTGCAACTTCGACCTGCTGGGCATGAGCATGCTGCTGCACTCCAGCCTGAGTGACAGAGTGATATTCTGACTTAAAAAAAAGAAAAAAAAAGAGAAAGAAAATGGTTAAGATGGTAAAGTTTCTGTTATGCATATTTTACCACAATAAAAACAAATGGCTTGTATGAACAGGTAGAATGGTCTCCTATCCATGTGATGCTATTTTGGGCTTTAGCAGCGTTTATTTTGTCTAAGACCTGCTCTATTAAATGCTAATACTCCTAAAATAAAATCAAGTACATCTGTTTTCTCTTTCACATGTCATGATGGTCAGTAATGATTGACAGGAGATCAGATACTAGATCCGGGAAGGTAAGTCTGTACTGGTGTCATGTCCTAGACGCAAGCAGGGACCTGGGAAAAGGAGAAGCGTGGACCGAGAGAGAAGACAAGAGGAAGGACATGAAACAGTTAAGATGGGAGGTGCTGGGGGAATGTCACCCAGGCAGGGAGGAACAAGAGGCTTATGGGAGTCACACTGTGGCAGGTTTTTTAGTAGCAAAGGATGCAAGATAAAAGGAAAGACTGAGCCGGGCTCGGTGGCTCAGCCTGTAATCCCGCGCCTTTGGGAGGCTGAGGTGAGTGGATGGCCTGAGCCTGCGGGTTCGAGACCCACCTGGGCAACTTGGCGAGACCTCACCTCTACAATAAATCAAAAATGAGCCGGGTGTGGTAGTGTGCGCCTGTAGTTCCGGCTACGGGAAGGCTGAGGCGGAAGGATCGCCGGAGCCCAGCAGGCCGAGGCTCAGCGGCCACCGCACTCCAGTCTGGGCGACCGAGTGAGACTCCAACTCAAAAAAAAAAGAGGAAAGACTGGACTTCTGATAAGAAAGACCTGACCAAGAGCAGAGACTCAGATAAGGAGGACTGTTGGCCCAGTGCCATGGCTCATGCCTATAATCCCAGCACTTTAGGAGGCTGACACGAGACCATCGCTTGAGCCCAGGAGTTCGAGACCAGCCCGGGCAACCTAGCAAGACTTCATCTCTACAAAAATTTTTAAAAATTAGCCAGGCATGGAGGCTCATACCTATAGGCCCACCTACTCAGGAGGCTGAGGTGGAAGGATCGCCTGCGCCAGGAGGTCGAGGCTGTGGTGAGCTGTGATTGTACCACTGCACTCCGGCCCGGGCAACAGAGTGAGATTCAAACTTAAAAAAAGAGGACGGTCTTGGGGAAATACAAATTGCAAACCATGAAAATCAGACTTCATAAACTAAACTAGTGAAGACAGCCATCCAACTATGATTGACTGTCCTGGGTGCCTTGTGAACCCAAGATTCCTTCATTCTAAAGCAAAGTTGCCATGCAGAGGCTGACGGGGCACGCTGTTATGAGAACCTGCGGCACCCGGAAGGTGAACGAGGCAAGCCTGTAGGTTGAAATCTCAATAGAGTAAAACCCCCTAGAAAGAATATATACAAAAGCCTATGACAAGGTACTATGTAGCTGCAGGAGTTAGCATTAGTCAGGGTTCTGGCAGATGACAGGATATGCATCCATCTGCCATGTCAGGGTGCAGAGAATCCACAAGGCCTGGTGACAACCCAAGGGACGATCCATCAACAGTAGAAAGACTTTGCTACCCCAGGCTTGAAGGGGCAAGGGAAGGAGGGTGTTAGCAAATACCAGGAGGAGAAAGACTCTTGACAAGCCTCCAGGAGAGGAGCGGAAGCTTTGCTAAGCCAAAGTCTGGCAAACAGGAAACTGGGGGGCGAGGGGCGGAGTACCCCGACCATGGTCTCCTCCTGTCCCCCAAAGCCATTGTCAGCCAGGGACACACAGGGCACAGCGGTTCTTAGAGAACAGGCTTCTGAGACCCACGTCAGGGTAGAGAATCAGGAAGAAGGAATCTGGAGGGGCATACGGAGCCTCCCAGCACAGAAGTAGCATGACATAGGTGTCCGGGAGGCCAGAGGCCACTGGCCTGGGGCTGAGGCTGCACTGCCACGTGGTAGCGATACAGCCTCATCAAGTGACTTATCCTCCCTTGGACGTGGCGGATGCCCATGTCTGGCCGACCCAATGGTCATTCCCATTCTCTTCTCCCTTGCTGCCTTCTACTTTAAGAGTCTGGAAGGGTTAAATGCCCACTTTCCCATGCTACTTGACGACCAGGAGTGGCCAGGTGATGGTTCTTGCTAGTAGAACCTAAGTAGTAGTGTTTCTGGGAATACAAAGGGTGCCAAAATTGTATGCACATTTTAAGAAAGGAAAAAATGTTTTAAATTGTAATACTCACTGTATACAGATATCAGAAGATGAATACAAGTCACTTTTGACTTCTGCAATTATAAGAGGTGCTCAAAGTGGTTACCATCAGTGTCCATACATTTCTGATTAAGGCAAACTAAAATTAATACGTAGATAATATCGCTTAAAATCGCTTAAAATGTGTACACTTTTTTTGGCACCCCTGGTATTTTTGCTTTTCTTTTCCTTTCTCTATTCTTTCTTTTCTTCCTTCCTTCCTTCCTTCTTTCTTCCTTTGTTTTCTCTCTCTCTCTTTCTTTTTTTGGTACCAAGGGAGTCTCACCATGTTGCCTTGGCTGGTTTCAAACTCCTAACCTCAAACAGTCCTCCCACCACAGCCTACCAAGGTGCTGGGATTACAGGTGCGAGTCACAGCTTCTGGCCTACTTTTGCTTTTCTGATAAAAGGGTAGATGGAACCAGTGCCCCACCCCCAGCTTTCTCCTAATCCTCTTTTTCTTGATGAAAAACAGCATTCCTGGAGCTGGAGTAATCATCTTATGACCACGAGAGAAAGACCCAAAATATCTCCAAGACACTGGTCCTGGCATCACTGAGCCAGCCAGTGCCAGCTGCCACCTATCTGTGAACTGCTTGTTTTGCTTTTTATGGCTGAGGGTTGGGGGGGTGGAGAGAAAGAGAGAGAGACCTTCATTTAAACCGCTGGTCAGTTTTCTGTTACTTGAAGCTGAATGCATTTCTAGCTCAGACACCGAGTCTGTTTTCTTATTTTAAACGTAACAGGGTTTATTTCAGGATTATTGTCAAGATAAAATAAGGCAACAATACTAACATTTGTATAGCACTTAAGATATACCAGGCACTGTTTTGAGTACTTTACATATGGGAACACTTTAAAATCTCACAAGAACTCCATCTGGTAGACATTATCGTCATTGTTATCTCCATTTTAGAGGTGAGGAAGGAGAGATTGTTTTTTTACCCAAAGTCATAGGACTTGTAGATGGCAAGGCAAGTGTCTGCACCCAGGGAGCCTAACCCCAGGATCTGTCCACTCAGAAGATTTAGCACAGAAGCACACAGTAGGCACTCAAAAAATGGCAGCTATAATACTGATGACCATCAGGTTGTCACAGGAATGCCCAGAAAAGGACATGGGGCACTTTTATTTGTGGTGGTTTGCGGGGTGGTTTTTTCCCCAAAGTCCTGTTTGAAAATAAAACTGTATACCCAGAGGGAAAAACAATCTCTTAGAAGGCCAGAGAAGAAACTCCAGGAGAGAAGATAATCAAGAAGAAGAAGGTGGTGGTTCGGGGGTTGATTTACCAGATGGCCGTCCAGAACTGTCCAGTGATTATTTTCCTCAGTTCTCTTCTCAACCTTGAGCCTTCACTTCCCAGTGGCTATGTTCCCACTATCCCAGAGCCAACATCCTCCCTAGCCCCTTGCCCTTCCAAACCCAACATTTCACCTTCCAAGAACCGGGAACATTCCATGTCTTTCTTTGGCCAAAACACATCAAGCATTTAATACCAAATCTGGCCAGTAGGTGTCAGTACCTATCACAAAATGAGCCACTGCTTAGGCCATCCTTCCCGTTTAAACTCAAAGATTCAAATTATGTAAAACAAATCAGTTTCCTATTGTATTAATGCTTAGAAGGACATAAATTATGTTTAAAACACGAACAACGCCAGAGCCCAGCAGGTCGAGGCTGCAGTGGCCGGGAGCAGCCACTGCACTCCAGTCTGGGTGACAGAATGAGACTCCCAATCAAAAAAATAAAAAATAAAAAAAATAAAACATGAACAAGATGTAGGGAAAATTTTGGAGATCAAAGCTGCCTGCTTGATTAAGAAAATAATTTTCGTGGCCAGGCGTGGTGTCCCAAGCCTGTAATCCCAGCATTTGGGGAGGCCAAGGCGAGTGAATTGCCTGAGCCCGCAGGTTCAAGACCAGCCCAGGCAACTTGGCAAGACCTCATCTCCGCAATAAATCAAAAATAGTTGGGCGTGGTAGCACGCATTTGTAATTCCAGCTACTTGGAAGACTGAGGTGGAAGTATCGCTGAAGCCCAGCAGGTCGACTCTGGGATGGCCATGAGCCTGGCACTGCACTCCAGCCTGGGTGATGAAGTGAGACTCCAACTCAAAAAAAAAAGAAAAGAAAAGAATTTTCATATACATTTTTTCATTCATTCACTGATGTATCAGTTTTTTTAATTACTTCATTATTATGTGTATTCAATGATAAAAAAGCACACTGCGAATGTCAAAGGTAGGAGATACCACCAGAGAAGAGTAGCATCCTGCATGACGTAGGGTATTGGAGTTTCTAATAATCCATTTTTGGCTTTTGATGACACTTTTTTTTTTTTTTTTTTTGAGTTGGAGTCTCACTCTATGGCCCAGACTGGAGTGTAGTGGCATACTCCCGGCTATCGCAGCCTCGACCTGCTGGGCTCTAGGGATTCTTCTGTCTCAGCCTTCCAAGTAGCCGGAACTACAGGTGCTCACTACCATGCCTGGGCAGTTTTTGATTTATTGTAGAGAGGAGGTCTCACCAAGTTGCCTGGGTGGGTCTCGAACCCTCGAGCTCAGGCAATCCATTCACCTCGGCCTCCCAAAGTGCTGGGATTACGGGCTGAGCCACCGAGCCTGACCTCTGGTGCCTTTTGTTAACAGGTGTTTGCCTTAAATCTTGTGTTTTCTCCCTAACCCATAGTTAGTCTGCACAACATGCATGTATACCCTCATTTTAAGAAAATAGAGCATGTAAAAATCTGGATGCGTGGTAGCACTAAACATCGCAGTGCCACTGAACTAATATTCACTGAGCACCTGTTTTCTGTTCCTTAATGACATCTTGAGCAGATCTCAAAGCTTCTTACCCAAACTCAGGTATTACAAATCTAGCCTAAGCTGGGCACAGTGCCTCGCATCTGTAATTCCAGCACTTTGGGAGGCCAAGGCAAGAGGATTGTCTGAGCCCAGGAGTTCGAGACCAACCTGGGCAACTTGGCGAGACCACGTCTCTACAGTAAATCCAAAAATTAGCTGGGTGTGGTGGCGCGTGCTTCATGGTTCCAGCTACTTGGAAGGCTGAGGTGGAAGGATCGCCTGAGCCCAGCAGGTCAAGGCTGCGGTGACCGGGAGCATGCTACCGCACTCCAGCCTGGGAGACAGAGTGAGACTCTGACTCAAAAAACAAAACAAGACACTGACCTAGTCCAGTTCAATGAGATGCTTCCATTTCACGTCCAACTCGGTGCTTTTCCCCTCCCCCCCAACATGGGTATGCTCAAGGGATCAGCATGGAAGGTGATTGTCCGCTCTCTCCCTCCTTCCCATCTGCTTCTCCTGCATCCTCTAGGATTAAAGATGGATGACTCAAGCAAGCAAATAAACACTTCTGTGAGGAAGGTGGGCCTGCGAGATCTCTGAGCTGCACAGAGGCTGCATATCCTGTTGGCCAGAACTTCCACACCTGAGTGGAAGGAGGGATGACCAATGTTTTTTCATCCTGAACAATCTTACACCCAAGGCAAAATGATGACTTCTCGCATAATCTTTTCTGATCACCACTCTCAGCCCCTTCTGTGTGGGATCCTCTCAGCCGGAAGGCAGCTGCCTATCCAGGGTACCAGCGAGAAGGCTCACGCTCTGCGAATCTTTATGGAGTCTACTTGTGCCACAGGAAATGCCAGTACAGTATTTCCTGTTGGGAAATACTCCAACAGCCCCACAGATACCTGAAACCCCGGGCAGGACTGAACCCAACTGCCATCGGTTGGAACACGTTTCTGTCTTTCACCCACAAATCGAATGCCTTTTCCTTCTTCACTAAGCACTTAACCTCATGCTGTGGCCATAATGTGGCAGGATTTTACAGAGAGAGACGGGACACCGAGGCCAGGAAACAGTGTTTATTCGTGCCAGCATTGGCCCAGCGGATTCACATCCAAAGGCTGAGCCCCAAGCCCAGGGGGGCATTGCCTTCTATGCATTTGACTTCTTTGTCCCCTTGATAAGGCTTACAGATTAGTAACATACATTCTAATTGGGTATTTCACAGGTCAAGTTTGCACATGTGCACTACGGGTCGGGGACTATATTCCTTTCTAACATGAATCTTCCAAGAAAGTTCTTATTTTATGGTGCTAGAAGGACTCTTTTGTTATTCAGGGAAGGCTTTTCTCTTACTGTATTAAGAAGGCCCCTTCTCTATACTGGGAAGTCCTCCATTTTATTAGGCTTGGGGGAAAGGCTCCCTGCCTCAATAACTTTTGCCATCTGAGGTGTGACAGAAAAACGAGCACAGATTTCTCTTTCCTGCCCCACAATTTCACAGGTAGAAGGCTGGTTCTGTCATCCGAAAGACCATGAGGATGGCAAAATGGCAGAAGGAAGAACGTAACTGGTGATATTGTTTTGCAAACTGGGAAGAGATGGTCTTCATCACGGGCTAGAGGTGCTCTCTCTTCGAAGAGGAAAAGAACAGGTTAGATTTTACACCTCACAGGGCCTGGATCATACAGTAAAGTTGTATGTATTCAGCAGGTTTGGGGAAAAGCTATACATATTCACGTGGAGAGCTAGACACATGTGTGATGGGTAAACACATATGTAACACTCATCCCATGTTCACGTGGGGTGGGGTTTTAGCATTAAATGGAATTTAATTGATTAAATTAAGTGAACTTAGTTTAAGTGGAATTTGGTTCCAGCTACTTGGAAGGCTGAGGTGGAAAGATCACCTGAGCCCAGCAGGTCGAGACTGCAGTGGCAGTGAGTGTGCCACTGCACCCCAGCCTGGGCAGCAAAGTGAGACTCCAACTCAAAAAAAAAAACAAAACAAAAACTAACCTAGTCCAGTTCAATGAGACACTTCCATTTTCACCTCCAACCCAGCTCTCTTCTCTTCGGCAACGTGGGTATGCTCAAGGGATCAGCATGGGAGATGACATTGTATACTCTCTCATTCCTCCAAAAGGTGAACCACAGTTTCTATAAACTGGCTGAAGCTGGCTTAAGGTCTGTAATTGCTTATCAGGAAAGCCTTACAATGTCTGTAAGGCCAGTCCTCTGTCCAACTAGAGTTGTAGTGGTCTGGGTGGTAAATCAGCCTGATAGCACTTATTGCTACAAAGTTGAGAGTCGTAGGAATTTAGAAACTTGCTGTGCCAGCCCGGCTTCAAACCCTTGACCTGGAGGTAACTTTGTTTCCTTAAACTGTGGGTCCCTCTTAGTTGCTAAAGAGGCATCTATTTTGATCTCTCAGATTTCAGTTCTAACCGTAGATCTTAGTCACATCAGCATATGATTCTTCTCTTTCCTTATTAAGTCGAGAACTTTCACCTTTTCACTTAAAGGAAGTGCTTCATGGGTTCTTTTTGGCTTGTCTGAATTGCCAGTGTCACTACTTACTACTGTTGCTCTTGCGAGCTGAGGTCATTTATTAAGTCACATAAGAGTTACTTGAGGCTGGGCTCGGTGGCTCAGCCTGTAATCCCAGCACTTTGGGAGGCCAAGGTGAGTGGATTGCCTGAGCCCGCGGGTTCGAGACCCGCCTGGGCAACTTGACGAGACCTCATCTCTGCAATAAATCAAAAATTAGCCAGGTGTGGAAGTGCGCGCCTGTAGTTCCAGCTACTTGGAAGGCTGAGGCGGAAGGATAGCTAGAGCCCAGCAGGTCAAGGCTGCGGTGGCCGGGAGCGGCCACTGCACTCCAGTCTAGGCGACAGAGTGAGACTCCAACTCAAAAAAAAAAAGTTACTTGAAGCCAAGCACTGAGAAACTGTGACACTCAATCTGCTACTAAGTGACCAACAGGTGTATAGTGTCTAGGTATTGTGGACGCAGGGATGAGTCATGTCCAAGGTATTGGGCAAGAGGGCGAGATAATTCATCAAGGGCAAGAGATTTCATCGTATGACTCAGAACCACATGCAATTTCAAACTTATGAATTGTTTATTTCTGGAATTTTTAATTTAACATTTTTGGGTTGTGGCTGACTTACGCAGGTAACTTAAAATGTGGAAAGTGGAACCATAGAGTGGAGAAGGCTACTATATCCTTGCTTGAGAGGATTCAGCACCCTTTTTCTGAGGCAATTTTATTACTCTGGGAGTAATCTACTTTTTTTTTTTTTTTTTTAATATAGCTGGAAACTCACTCCATCGCCCAGGTGGAGGGCTGTGGCACGCTCACAGCCACCCCATTGTTGACCTGCTGGCTCCGACCACCCTTCCGCCTCAGCCTTCCAAGTAGTCAGAACTACAGGTACGTGACACCATGCTCAGCTAATTTTTTGATTTATTGTAGAGATGAGGTCTCATCAAGTTGCCCAGGCAGGTCTTGAACCCACAGGCTCAGGCAATCCACTTGTCTCGGCCTCCCAAAGTGCCTGAGATCCACTTGCCTCGGCCTCCCAAAGTGCTGAGATTACAGGCTGAGCCACCGAGCTCGGCCGATATTTCTACCTCACCCTTAGTCTGGTTTTTACTCAGACCTGCTGTGTTACCCTGTAGTCAGTCCTATGGATGTACTTGGCACCTATGAGCTCAGCTTCAGGACTATATCAACAATTTCACAACAACAGCAAAACTTCCATTCAATATCTTGTGACCCAAGGCCCCAAGTAAATATCAGATATGTAAATATCAGATATGGAAATCAACAAAGACCAACCTGAAAGGGCATAACATGGATTTAATATACCCACCGAGTGGCCATTTTAACATTGCCTAAATCTCGTCTGTTTTTCTAGCAGTTCACTTTACCCTCTAATCACTAGCCAAGGACAAACCAGTTTTTCAGAAGTAGCTATTGATAATTGTTTTACAACCTCTGTCTCCAGCTTGTTTTGTACTAATTAGCTTTTCTATTTCAAGTATTTGCCTCCACCCATAGGACCCAAATTAACCTAATCAGATCTCTGTGACCTTGGTGACAGACAACCTCGTCGCCATGGCAGCAATCATGTGACTAACCTACCCATCTGCCTGCTGTTCCTCACCTGACATCAATACCTGTGCTTACCTGCCCCTTGGTGATGATAGGAACAGACCACCACCACCTGATCACCTTAATGACCTTCCCCCATCAAAGGGAAGGAGTAAAAACATTCAACTTCAAGCAGCCGGTCACCATTGCTTTACTAGACTCTGGTGTGTGGCCATGTGCTCTCTGAGTTATGACTGCCACCAGGATTCCTAAGATTTGCACCCCCCTCCCCTGCCTTTGGGAGGTGAATCTCCTCTCCCTTTTGCTTTCTAATTTACTTTCTTTTTTGAGCTGGAGTCTCACTCTGTCACTCAGACTGGAGTACAGTGGCCACTCCCGGCCACCGCAGCCTCAACCTGCTGGGCTCCAGAGATCCTTCCGCCTCAGCCTTTATTGTTGAGATGCGGTCTCACCAAGTTGCCCAGGCGGGTCTCGAACCCACGGGGGCTCAGGCAATCCATTCACCTCAGCCACCCAAAGGCACAGTATTACAGGCTGAGCTACCGAGACCGGTCTAATTTACTTTCTAATAAATTATCTATTTTCCAATCTAGCTTCTGTGCAATTATTTGCATCTTTCACATGGCACTGGATTGCACACCAGACACCCACTCCCCCAGCCGGTCTGATCTAACATTTTGGAGGTCTCTCTGGGGATGTTTCTACTTTTTACTTAGGCTGCTTTTTACTAAGACCTGCTGTGTTATCCTGGAGTCAGTCCTATGGTTGTACTTGGTGCCTATGAGCCCAGCTTCAGGACTATATCAACAATTCCAAGACAACAGCAAAATTCTCATCCAATATCTTGTAACCCAAGGTCCTATATGTAAATATTAGATATGGAAATAAAGGAAGACCAACCAAATGAGAAAAGCAAAGGCTATTTACTTACAACTTGTATCGCAAGAGGAGTCCGCCACTGAGTTTTGCAGAGACTCAAAGGCAGGAAGAGGAGTAGGAAAACTTTGTAGTGAAAAAAGTGGCTAAGAGGCTACCTGGAAGTGGGGCACCCTAACCAGGCTGGGTGGCTCAGTCTGTAATCCAGCATTTTGGGAGGCTGAAGCAAGTGGATTGCCTGAGCCCATGGGTTTGAGACCAGCCTAGGCAACTTGGTAAAACCTCATCTCTACAATAAAAATTTAAAATTAGCTGGACATGCTAGCATGCACCTATAGTTTCAGCTACTTGTTAGGCTGAGGCAGAAGGATTGCTGGAGCCCAGTAGATTGAAACTGGATTGGCCATGAGTGTGCCACTGTACCCCAGCCTGGGTGACAGAGTAAGACGCCAACTCAAAAAAAAAAAAAAAAGAAAAGAAAAATGGGGTGTTCTATGTGATTGGTTGGGGATGTATCATTGGCTTTCTCTACTTGGTCCCAAATTGGAAGTATAAAAGAAATCAAGGAATCTGTCAGTTATTAATCTAGTCCTGGCCATTTGGGGCCAATTGTTGCACAAGTTATTGTTTAGCTTACTGGCTTGTCACTAGAGATAGCAATCCAGCTTCTTGGAAGTCTGGTTTCTAGCAGGCTGACTTCTTGGGCTGGTTATTGAAGATAAAGTTTGGTTTCCTGGTCAAGTTGTGAGTTCTGTTTTTACATACAGTTTAGCCATTGTCCATTTCGATATTTAGTATCTCAGCAGTAAGCCATAAACCTGGCTTTGCATTATCAAATAGGCTAGTACCTCACATTTTTATCATGTTTTATAATTTTTGTTTTTGAGTCAAGGTCTCATTCTGTTGCCCGGGTTGTAGTGCAGTGACACAATCATGGCTACCACAACCTTGACCTCCTGGGCTCAGGTGATTCTTCTACCTCAGGCTTTCAAGTAGCTGGGGCTACAGACACGCACCAACACACCTGACTTTTGGGAGTGGGGGTTGAGTCAAGGTCTTGCTATGTTGCCCAAGCTGTTCTCCAACTACTAGGCTCAAGCAATCCTCTCGCTTTTGCCTCCCAAAGTGCTGGGATTACAGGCATGAGCCACCACACCTGGCCATGTTTTACAATTTATGAAGTATATTATGCATATCTCCATGATTAGCCAGGCAGGACATTGTGATCTTCATTGTAAAGCTAAGAAATAAACTCAGAAAGTTCAAGTGACTTTGAGATAGGAAGAGCACTGGGTAGTTGCAAGAGGATGGAAAAATACCAGGCAGTAGTTAAGAAAGAAATCACATGACCAGCCAAAGAGGAACTGTTACAACCAGCTACAAAGGCAAAGAGCAGTCAAGGTCCTGAAATAAACAAGATGTAGTCAAACCAGTTAAGAAGAGCTGGAGCCAACATGGCGGCACACTTGACTGACAAGCAATCTCCAGGCTCACTCTACCCTCCTTAGCATACTAAATGACAACCCACCAGTGCCATGACGGTTCCTGTTTTGAGCAGATAGGGACAGAAAGGGGGAGGGAGCTCGATTCCAGGAAATTCCCATCTCTTTCCCAGAAAACCCATCAATATTCCACCCCTTAGTTAGAGATAGCTATAAAATTAAAATCCCAAGCCCAGTTGGGTACCACTCATTCTCTCAAATATGCCTTTGCTCCCTCTCTCTTGAGCGTGTACTTTTGATTCACTTTGACTCGTCCTTGAATTCTTTCTCATGTCAGTGTCAAGAACCCCGGATTTCAGGATGAAGTTGAGGGTCTCCTCTGCTTCAGGGGAGCCTCCAAAGCCCCCTAGCACCATCTCCACACCACCACAATCCTGCTAAAGAGCCTGGTTGGCTTAAGGCCGTTTGATTCCTTCCCCCCCCCCCCGGGCACCCTGTTCAGTTAGCATTCCTTTTATACTTGTTAAAAGTAAACTTTAGACCAATTACATTTAACAGTTTAATTGAGCAAAGGACGATTTGAAACCTGGCAGCCCAAACGAGAATAGGTTCAGAGAGACTCCAGTGCTACTGTGTGGTCAGAGAGAATTTATGGACAGAAAAAGGAAAGTGAGAAACAGAAACAACTGAACTGTTATCAGCCTGATGTTTGCCTTATTTGAACATGGTCTGAACAATTGACCACTTTTGATTGGCTGAAACTTGATGAGCGGTACAAGAGTGACAGTCTGTTCACACATCTGGTTAGGTTACAGTTCACGATGTAAGAAGAAACCGTCAGGTAACTTAAAAATGTAAGGAGGCAGTTTTAGGCTACACTTCATTAACACTCTCAGAAGGATCCTGGTTTGAACAGTAAATTAACTGGGCACCCTATCCTACTGAGAAAGAAAATAGAATGTTTTCCTATACCAAGGAGAAAGTCGAGTCTGGAATCTGAGGCACAAAAAATTGCCTTCTCTTTGCTCCCAGATGAATGGCTGCCATGATGGAGGGCTATATGTCACCCCAGATGGCCATGCTCACAAATTGCTTGCAAGGAAGAAATTCCTTGTTGGCCCCTAACTCTTCTAGAATACACATTCCCCGTGGATGAGCCATGAAGCAGCACTCTACTGGCTCTTTCTTCACACCATCTTTCCATGTGTTTATGCAATCTTACGTGAAATGCAGATTTACCTGGCACAAGTCAGACACAGAAATGGACTATTCCCCTACCCCCTCTTTGAAATATAAAATGTAAAGTCCCTGAGGACAGACCAAAAGCCTTCACAACAACGTAAACCCTTTGTCCCAATGACCTATGCCCTGTTCCCCTCTCCCCTTTTTTCTTGCTCCTCTTTGCTGTTTCTTCTTTAAATACTGCACTGTTTCAAAGTCCTCCTTGGAAAAAGCATGGATCACATACATACACTGCTGTGATTTGTGTTTCTTTTTTCCCGGCAGGTCCTAAAACTTTAGCAAAAATAAACCTCAAAATGACTGAACCGTCTCAGTCACTTTTTTCGGTTTACAGTATCCAGCAGAGACTTGAACCTGTGACTTCTGCGGTCCAAGACCATGGGTCTGTTTACCCGGTTCTGTTAATTCATGCTCTTTGTCAAGGTCTCTCTCTCTCTCCAGGGCTCTCCTAAGGCACCCCACTAAGTAGACTCGAATCCAATGATCTGTTTAAACAACAGTTTTCATTGAAATCTGCTCATTGCCAACGGGTTGAGGAAAGTCAATCACACAAAGTTTCTGTTAAGAGATAATTAGCAAAATGAACAGAAATGTGAAAATAAGACCTGGAGTTTAATAGTTCAATGTGCCTTAAGGAAATCTCAGCAGCCAGTTGAATATTTGTAATAAACACAGGATAAGCCCGATGTGCGTTTTAGGTCAATTTTAACCCCATACCCAGGGCAATATTCATTATGCTGCAGTCTCTGAGCATTAACAGCTCACTGAATCCTTTAAAACAGCAAACACTGTGTAAAAGAACCAGTTACAAACCCATTCAAGATGATTTCTCAACAGTTCTGTGGGAGGAGGATGTCGGTTTATTCTCCGCAGTCAATTAATTTTGCCCTCTTTCAGCAGAATGCCTGATTGCCTTGAGCTACAGAGAGGCTTTTTTTTTTCTAGAACAGAAAGCTGTCTGCATAGTTTCATGTTAATACAAACCCTGCAGGTGGCCAATGACTGCTCTTGGAATGAAGGCAAATGGCTACTTTGAGACTCTTGAGATGCATAAGGGCTCTTGATTTGAGAAGAAAGAAACACTAAAGCAAGAAATACATTGATCTTAAGCCATTCTGGACTAACAAGCACTGTCAGTCACTTTGTAAACCTTGAGTTCTCGACTCAGCCATCAGGCAAGCACCCCCTTCCAGCCCACTGCACATTCTCATCTCTATCATGATCCTTGAATTCTTGAATTAATAAACTCTGGCTGATCACGGTGGCCCACGCTTGTAATCTCAGTACTTTGGGAGGAGGGGGCAAGAGAATTGACTGAGCCCAGGGGTTTGAGACCAGCCTGGGCCACTTGGCGACACCTCATCGCTATGATAAATCAAAAATTTAGGTAGGTGTGGTGGCATGTGTCTGCAGTCTTAGCTACTTGGAAGGCTGAGGCAGAAGGATCACCTGAGTCCAGCAGGTCGAGGCTGTGGTGGCCGGGAGCATGCCACTGCACTGTAGAGTGGGACTCTTGGAAGGACAGACTGAGAGTGGGAAGCTATTTGTTGTCTTGTTCTTAAACCCTGACACAGTGATGAGAAAGTAAAAGCTATCCTTTTGGAAAAATGCACACTTTAGGTATAATTAACCTTACTGACTTTGTCTTTTCAGAAACAGACCTTCTGGTGCCAGGTATCAGAGGTATCTCATAGCAGCAATCAAGTTTGCCTAGAGTAAAGGGAATTCACAAGGCCTAAGACATCATGCATTGGGCAAGGATTGTAAAAGTCATGAAACTTGTAATTACAACAGTTATGACCACTCAGAGGGAGAGCAGGTGGGGATTCGATCTTCCAGTAAATTGGGCACTATCTACAGGGAAGCCAAGGATCCCCCGAAGCTACCCACTGGGAATGCTTAGGAGATAAGGGGAGGTGCTCCCTCCACTAGCTCTAAGGAATGTCGTTTGGGAAGGTGCAGGAGAATTAGAATCCTTGTCACGCCCTTCTCTAGGGGCTATGATAATGTGGGTGGACATTAATGCATCTCTGTGTCACAGGATCTCCAAGATATCCACGGGTGGTCAATAAGGAAGTCACAGCAGTCACGTGCAACATCTCCAAGAAAAGGATTTAAGCCAGGCCTTTGGGGGGCTACGTCGCCACACTCACCTAGAATGTAGGCCCACTCCCTGTCTGTGGGAGGTGAAGCTTTCTTAAATAAATCTTTTTCTCTCACCTCTGTGTGTTGTAATTCTTTGCATTTGCTTGGATCTCTGGGTTGCCAGTGCACACCTCCAGCTCACTGGCTCCAGAGGTACTGCGCCTCCTCACCTCTCCACTTCATCCATCCCTCCACCCTCACCCTATCCATGCCCTAACAAAACACAAGGCCACTGAGCGGGAGGATGGGAGAAATTTCTCAAATCTGCCTCCCTGAGAATTTTAGGCCAGGTTTTTTTTAAGGACTAATTTAGCAGGCAGGGGTTAGGAAGTAGACACCGCTGATTGGTTGTGAGACAGAAGTTCTGCAGGTCCAATTTTCCAGGATAAACAAAAAGGCCGCCCTCCCAAGACCAGTGGCTTACAGAGTTCCTCTAGACAGGTCAATAGCCTGGTTCTCTGAGCTCCCACAGAGAAAAACAAGAAGGAGTCAGAGCCAGCTAGACCCAAGATGGCAACTAAGTCGCCTGCTACCCAACCTTGCTCCTCATTCTACGCTCATTACAATACATTAGCATGCTGAATGACACACCCTCCAGCGCCATGACAATTCCAACTCCACCCATTTATTAGAAGATCCTGGGTGGGGCTGGACTCAGTGGCTCGGTCTGTCATCCTAGAACTTTGGGAGGCAGTGGTGAGTGGATTGCCTGAGCCTGTGGGTTCAAGACCCACCCGGGCAACTTGGTGAGCCCTCATCTCTACGATAAATCAAAAAATTAGCTGGGCGTGGTAGCACGCACCTTGAGGTCCAGTTACTTGAAAGGCTGAGGTAGAAGGATCGCCAGAGCCCAGCAGGTCGATGCTGGGGTGGCCATGAGCGTGCCACTGCACTCCAGCCCGGGCGACAGAGTGAGACTCCAACTCAAAAAAAAAAAAAGATCTGGGGTGGTGATAGGGTTTGTAGGAGGATGGGAGAGGAGTTTGTAGCTAAAACAGCTCATCATAGAAACCTCTCAAACAGAGCACAGAGTTGCAGCGGCCAAAAAGCTAACACTGTGCTCTAACAGCTTCCTGTTACTAATGGCCAATATCTGCTTTCCTGAGACGCCTCCGCACTGCAAGATCTTAGAAATCTCCACCCCTTGCCCAGAAAACCCATGATTCTTCCACCACTTTCTTAACATATAATCAAAAAATACTATAAAAGTAAAAGAATTCTAGTAATATTCAGCTGCAGTTCCCCTAGACCTGCCCAGGCTGGTCTCTCTGTCATTTAGATGAACTTGTTTTCATTTTTCAGCCGAAATCTCAGTGATGCACAGCGGCTGCTCTACCTATAGAGTGGCTTTCTTTCTGTTTCTCTTTTCCTTTCATAAACTTATTTTCGCTTTTTAAGTTTTTTAGTTATTTTTATTTTATTTTTACTTTTTTGAATCGGAGTCTCACTCTGTCATCCAGGCTGTAGTGCAGTGGCACACTCACGGCCACCGCAGCCTCGACCTGCTGGGCTCAGGCGATCCTTCCGCCTCAGCCTTCTAAGTAGCTAGAATTATAGGTGCATGCCACCACATCTGACTCATTTTTTGATTTCTGGTAGAAATGAAGTCTCGTCAGTTGTCCAAGATGGTCTCGAACCCCTAGACAAGCAATCCTCTCGCCTCTACTTCCTAAAGTGCTGGTGAAGCCAGGGAGAATATGGTGCAAAACCCATGGATTCTTTGGTTCATTTCTAAATGAATTTTAGAGCGACTAGCAAAGTTTTTAAAGTTGATTAGAGAAAGAAGGGAGAAAAGAAAGAGTGACATGCCAGAGCTGGCCAGGGTGAAAGAAACCACAACTTTGCTCTTTACAATAAACCTGATATACCTCACAATGATTGATATACTAAAGAGGGTGGAGCCCAAGTAACTGCCACTCTGGAGACTGACATCTCTGGATCCCTGATGGGAGGAGAGAAGGGGAGGGGAGGTCTTTTCCTGACCATATTATCTTTTTTTTTTTAAGCAGTCTTGGTGATCTGTTTATTTCTCACCAACACTTGTTTCCGCAATATAATTCAGAGAATAGAGGCACACGGCTAGAATTTTCACCACAATGAGACATTTCATGGGACATGGGCTTGTGGGGGGTGTCTGGGTCACAGGGTAGCTGAGGCCTCGGTGATGACTGTGCAGGAATCCTGTTAGTCAAGGTCTATCCCAGGCCTGAAGGTCAAGCTCATGCTTGAAGAGTTCCAGTGAACCAAAAGCAACGAGCCAGTGCTCCTCCTGCTCACCACAGTCCTGGGGGAGGGGTTGGACTCTACCAAGACCCCAGCCTAGGGGTGGAGGGGTGTCTGATGGACTGGTCCACTAGGGAGAAACCGGGTGGGCCTGAGCCATCCCTGCGGGTTCTGTTCACTCTGTGACAGGGCCTGAAGTGTCCTGAATATTCCGTCCTCACCCTGGAGTTAAGTCAGGAAGACACGTTATAAGATGACTGTTTACATCAGCTTCTCCTTGACTATTCATTAGGGGGCCCTGGCCCGTGTCTAAGGAAGGGGAGAGGCACAGGTGGAATCACCTGCTGTCACCCAGGGAAGGGGGCCAGTCTGGAGAGGGGAACACACACTTACCCTCCCAGGGAGTAAGCAGACGGGACCACCAGCATGGTCAGACAGTGGCAGCCGGAGCCACGATTCCAGCCAGCAGCGAGTGAGGGGTAACGTACAAGAATCTGACCTCGGTCTCCACAGGACTCCTATACTGTCTAGTCCACTCCTGTCACTTCCCTTATTTCTCCAGGGTAGCACAGAGCACCCCGTTGGGGCTAGGACCACCCACCCTAAATATAGGCAAAACAAGGAGATTCTGGATCCCTCAGCAGAACACAACGCAGAAGGTCGCGGCAGGTCTGTGCTGGGAAGCCAAGGTCTCGGGAACAGAGGGCACCAACATGTGGGCAGAGGTGGCTCCTCGGTCCCCCAGCACACAGGGTCAGGGAAAGACAGACCCGCTAACAACCGCCGCGAGGTCTGCACACCAGCGTCCTCGGCACTCTTCCGTGGTCACATTCTGGACCGGCCGGGGATGGGGCACACGAGGCCTCAGTTCCACGGTCGCCACCAGTTCAGCTCAGCTCTGGTCTGTCCGTCCACATGACTGACCACAGGGCGTTGGCTCTGGCCGACACGTGCCGACTGGAGCCCGCCCGTCAGGCCGTGAGGTTCCTGGCTGACTTGGATGCGCTCTGGGCCCGCTGAACTACAGCCGAGCACTTCTCCTGCCGCAGAAGCTTGTTGTTCTCAAACAGGCCTTCGTTGCGGGGGATTCCGCGAGAACCGTCAGGGAAAGTCAGCAGGCCAAAACCGTCTACTCTGCCATTTTTAAACTCCCCCTCAAAGGTCATGTTGTTGTGTCAAATGAAGACCCTGACGCCGTTAAACTTGCCCTGGGCGAACTCCCCCTCATACCTGGAGCCATCTGAGAAGGTCAGCACCCTGAAGCCATTAAAGAACCCGTTCTCAAAATGACCCAGGTAGGTGCCACCATCTGCAAACATCAGTTGACCAAAACCATGTCTGCGGCCAGAACACAGAGCAAGTGGCTGGGCGTCCTCACGGCCTTCGGGAGGGCGTGGGGGCGTTCTCGCGGCAGGTGGAGCCTGAGTGACAGAGCCCAGGAAGGCTCTCCTCCGACAGGCCACATCAGAGGGGGACGGCAGGTATGTGGGGGCAGGAGCAGAGGCTTGGGACTGAAGGAGGCAAGGGTGCACCACCTCTGTGCAATTCTCAAGGCTCACGGATTTAGCAGTTGCAGGGATCAAATGTGAAAATGAGGTGCGTGTCAGGCGACACCATGAACTGCCCTTCCCTCACAAGCGCAAAGTCCAGTCTCCCTGGAGCAGCTCTGGGCTGGCTGGGGCTGGACCCGTGTGACTTCAAAGTGGCCAGGCTGAGTTTCCAAACTGAATAGCAGTCAATTGCTTCCTGTACAGTCTCAGGCCCCAAAGTGCTTTCCTCCTCCTAGGAATAGTCACACCCAGGCGTAATGAGCTGTCACAGGAAATGCAAGGCAGCGACTGTCATTTTCTGCCCTCATTTCCAGGTCTTCTTGACTCCTTAGGACTCCCTGGAACCACGTCATTGCAATAAATCCCGAACGCTCTAATTTATGGGCACTTAATCCATTTTACTCTGCTGGGTGCATGAGCGCTTATTAAAATCACTCCCAAATAATACCACTACAGCATGGAAGGGTGCTACGACACTGTGGATTTAGAAGCAGAAAGACACTACTCATTCCCGGAGGCTGGACTGACTCTAATTCCTTCACTTAACCCCCAGATAGACTAAAGGAAAGACACCCTGGAATTAAGCCCTGGAGGCGGAAACGAGGCTTGTGAAGTTGGCTACACGTCCTGGTGACGGTTTCCTCCAGCAAGTGAGGATGCCTGGGGTCGTTCTCACCCTCCTTCCACTCGCCACGATATTTCTCGCCACTGGAGTAGGTGAAGGAACCTTTCGTCAGGGTCATGGTGGCAGCTCACAGGAGAAAGGAAGAACAATGGGTCCACTCCCTCCTGCCGCAGCCCAGCTCGCTGACTGTGGACTCTCCTGGGATCGAACCCCGTGGTGGAGACTAGAGGCCCGAGTGTGGGACTCCCCGCCCCCAACGGGGCGGCCGCGCATTGCATCGGTCCATATTATCTTCTGTGGGAGACCTGTCAGACATTTCCAATCCACAAGTTCCTTAGCTAAAAGGTGGTCTTATCATCATTTCTATGGCTTTGGTCAGTTAAGGCGTGGTCTTTGGCCTTCCATCTTTGACAGGGATCCTGAAAGTTTTGGTGTTTTTTGTTTTTTGTTTTTGTTTTTTTTGAGTTGGAGTCTCACTCTGTCACCCAGGCTGGAGGGCAGTGGCACACTCCCGGCCACCGCAGCCTCGACCTGCTGGGCTCCTGCGATCCTTCCGCCTCAGCCTTCCAAGTAGCTGGAACTATAGGCACGCACCACCACGCCTGGCTAATTTTTGATTTATTGTAGAAATGAAGTCTCACCAGGTTGCCCTGGCTGATCTCAAACCCGCGGGCTCATGCATAATGATCATTAAAAAAACTTTCAGGGCCAAGCTCGGTGGCTCAGTTTGTAATCCCAGTACTTTGTGAGGCCGAGGCAAGAGAACTGTCTGACCCCAGGGATTCAAGACCAGCCTGGGCAACTTGGTGAAACCTCATCTCTACAATAAATCACACAAATTAGCCGGGCATGGTGGTGTGCATCTGTAGTTCCAGCTACTTGGAAGGCTGAGGTGGGAGGATCACCTGAGCCCAGCAGGTCGAGGCTGCGGTGGCCATGAGCGTACCCTTGCACTCCAGCCTGGGTGACAAAGTGAGACTCCAATTCCAAAAAAAAGTCTGAATGTTTCCTCAGACCTACCTATGGAAAATTTATCTGTCTGTGTCTAACCTGTGCTAGCTACCCTGCCTTACTGGGATTACAGGCAAGAACCACTGCGCCTGGCTTACTTTCACTTTGTTGCTTGCTCTTGAATTCCTTCCTGCGTGCAGTCAAGAACCCACTTGGCTTCTCCGGCTGGACCCTGACTTTGAGGTCCCCAGTCCTGTATCATTTGGGAATGAAGTCATAGGGGTGTCGGAACTGTCTTTGTGTACAGAGCCGGTTTCTGGGAGGGGATCACAGGACCAGTAGAACCGGCTTCTCGGCGGCTCTGGTGGGGTCATAGGTCCATCAGAGTGTAAAGTCTAAAAACATCTCAAACACCATTCTTAGGTTTTACAATAGGTGCTGCCATAAGAGCAAGGTTTGTGACCATTGGCTACTAGCCCCTGGACAGAAGCCATTACTAAGATCGCTTAGTAGGAAGGTGTGCAGGAGATGGGACCCCCAGGAGGTGAGAGTTGTCAATCAAAATTCTGGGTGCCATTAAGGAGATCTGTGTGACCTTAAGACCATTGTTTAAGGAGAAACAGTGATTATCAACCTTGCAGGCAGCTTCTTCCTCCCCAGAGGACAGGACATGAAGATTATCAGTTGCTCTCCATTGAAATGACTAAGCACAAACAGTCTTGAGTGGAGGAAAACAAACCTCGAAACAATGGATTTGTTCATTTCTAAGCATAGCTATGATTGTGCAGGGCTCATATCTCTTCCACTGTTTTTGCCCATGGCCCGATATTAATTTTATATAGGCAGACCAAGCATAGTGGCTCACGCCTATAATCCCAGCACTTTGGGAGGCAGAGACGAGAGGATTACCTGAGCCCAGGGGTTCGAGATCAGCCTGGGGAACTCGAAAAGACCTCGTCTCTACAATAAATAATAATAATAAATAAATAGCCAGATGTGGTGGCACACGCCTGAAGGTTCAGCTACTTGTAAGGCTGAGGCGCAAGATCACCTGAGCCCAGCAGGTCGAGACTGTGGTAGCCATGATCATGCCACTGCACTCCAACTTGGGCAACAGAGTGTGACTCTGACTCAAAAAGAAAAAATGTATGTATGTAGGAGGTTTCACATTCATTTATCTCCACCCTTTTTGCCACCAGCTAGAGACAAGGGTTTGCATCTTGCAAGTAGCGCTGTGTTCTGAAGATTCCCTTGTATGTCACTTGTTTGGAACTTTGGGACACAGTTTTCCTAGAAACATGTTTGTTTAAAAGGTGGCTAGGTTCTCCCATTTAAACCCTATTTTAACCCATATCACTACTGCACTTCTCAGAGCAGCCCAAGCCCCTGAAGGGCTTTAGAGTATACCACCATAAAATATGCCTCTCTGCATAAGGATTCTTTTGAGCTAAAGGTAATTAAAAAAAAAATAAAGTAGACACAGGACAAGTTATCTGTCCTCTCCCATCTGCCTGAAAGCGGAACATAAATTTCCCTTGTGAAGTTGTCTCCCCTTCCACTTCCCATGTCAGGAAGGGGTAACAACCTCATCACCAGAAACAGATGGTGAAACCAGTTCGATTGTCCCATAGAACCTGTTTACATTTTTCTGTTTTTGTTTTTGTTTTTGAGTTGGAGTCTCTCTCTGTTACCCAGGTTGGAGTGCAGTGGCACACTCACGGCCACCGCAGCGTCAACCTGCCGGGCTCCGGCGATCCTTCTGCCTCAGCCTTCCAAGTAGCCAGAACTACAGGTGCACGCTACCACACCCAGCTAATTTTTGATGTATTGTAGAGATGAGGTCTCTCACCAAGTTGCCCTGGCTGGTCTCGAATCCGCAGGCTCAGGCAATCCACCCGCCTCAGCCTCCCAAATTGCTGGGATTACAGTTTGAGCCACCGAGTCCATCCTGTTTCCTTTGTTTTTTTTGAATCAACATAGAAATTGACCTGCTGGATCTTAACATTTGAAACTTATACTTGTCTTATCTGAATTCCTTCCTCAGTGAGATCCCACCCCGCCTCCCATCACTTCACTTACTGCTCTCTCCGTGGATCTCAGATAATTCAGGGAAGGAGACACTGCACTTCTTGCTAGTAAGGGAGATGGGACTCTCACATCAATAATTAGAAAAATGTCACCGATGTGATAACGTTTGGTCTCTGAGTTTGTGCAGCGTGTTATGCCAGCTTCAAGAGTGAGACCTCAGTGGATTAGGCTCAAATATACAGAAAAGTTAGCCAGGCATGGTGGTGCATACCTATAATTCCAGGTACTTGGAAGGCTGAGGCAGAAGGATCGCCTGAGCCCAGCAGGTCGAGGCTGCGGTGGCCATGAGAGTGCCACTGCACTCCAGCCTGGGCAGCAGAGTGAAACTCCAACTCAAAAAAAAAAAAAAAAGTGAACGTTTTTTCTTTGTTCCCCCTTCACTGTCCTTAAATCTAGTAACTGCTGCTAGTACTGAAGAGAACATAACCATTTTCACGGAACCCCCAATAAGCAGGAGAAACACACACAAAGACTGCCCATGTGTGGGAAAGCCTCCATGGGACCTAGATAAGAAATGGGTGGATTGCCTGAGCCCGTGGGTTCGAGACCTGACTGGGCAACTTAGTGAGACCTCATCTCTACAATAAAATAAAAAATTAGCTGGGCGTGGTAGCTTTCATGTGTTTGTATTAATTTTACGTATAATGTTTAATCAAGCTTTGTGAACCAGACCTCCCAGAATAAGCAAAAAACTGTAACCAGCTAGAAAGAACGCAGTCCCAAACTGTTCGAGGTAATTGCAACTTAGAAGAATGACAGGATTGATATAATAGGAGCACCAGTTTGTGACTGTAACTGTTAGGGGCCAACTAAAAAAATGAGAGACTGGGAGAACGAGGTGTGTTTAATTTCTATATAACCAGGTTATAGAAAGACAGGTTGGCATATTCTCAAACAAAACAAAACAAAATAAAACAAAACAAAAAAACCCCACGGAAAGCAATACAAATTTACTCCAGTATTTATACATAAAATTCATAGCCCTTCACCCACCCTGAGTTCGAAGCCAGCGTGCAGTCTTAGCATGACTTAAAATTTACATTAACAGTTTTTGATATGTGATCACCGACCTGATTCAGAGTCTTTTGGTTATGCTGAAATTTTACAAAACGTTCTGTAATTTACATGTGTTTTACATGTCCTTTACAAGAAGGGGCAGACAATTGCAACCTTTGGGAGGAAGGAGAAGTCACAACATTTAAAATGATAGCCTTACATTGTTTTAAAACATAATTGTGGCCGGGATCGGTGGCTCAGCCTGTAATCCTGCGCCTTGGGAGGCTGAGGTGAGTGGATTGCCCGAGCCCGCGGGTTCGAGACCCACCTGGGCAACTTGGCGAGCCCTCATCTCTACAATAAATCAAAAATTAGTCGGGTGTGGTAGCGTGCACCTGTAGTTTCAGCTACATGGAAGGCTGAAGCGGAAGGATTGCCGGAGCCCAGCAGGTCGAGGCTGCGGTGGCCAGGAGTGGCCGCTGCACTCCAGCCTGGGTGACAGAGTGAGATTCCAACTCAAAAAACAAACAAACAACAACAACAAAAAATCCCAAAAAACATAATTGTAACGATCTTCTATTCCCAGAGCCTTGGCCTATAGCAGTTTTATGTCCTCGTATTCACAGATGGGGGTTGGGAGGGGATGGGCAATGCCCACACAGGATTTCAAATTCAAAGGTTTTCTGATTTTCTGAAGCTGAAAAGAAGCTTTGTCTAAACATTTGGGGTCAGTAGAAAACAGTTAACTGGCGAGAGGGAGTGACTTTCTCCAAGTCCCTCAGGAAAAAACTTAGAAGAAAGGATGATAATTAAAGTTGTCTTGGGCCAGGCACGGTGGCTAGCGCCTGGAATCCCAGCATTTTGGGAGGCTGAAACCAGAGGATTGCTTGAGCTCAGGAATTGAAGACCAGCCTGGGTAACACAGCCAGGCTTCGTCACTACAAAAAGTTTTTTTGTTTTTGTTTTTTGAGTTGGAGTCTCACTCCGACCTGCTGGGCTCTGGTGATCCTTCCGCCTCGGCCTTCCAAGCACCGGCTAGTTTTTTATTTACTGTAGAGAAGAGGTTTTGCCAAGTTGCCTGGGCGGGTCTCAAACCTGCGGGCTCATGCAATCCACTCACTTCGGTCTCCCGAAGCGCTGGGATTACAGGCTGAGCTACCGAGCCCGCTCTACAAAAAGTTTTAAAAATGAGCCTGTAATTCTACTACTCAGGAGTCTGAGGCTAGAGGACCACCCAAGCCCAGGAGGTCGAGGCTGCAGTAAGAAGTGGTTGTGCTACTACACTCCAGCCTGGGCAACAGAGTGAGATCCCGATTCAAAAATATAAAATAAAATAAAATTTAGTCTTTACTTTCCCCATATCTAAGGTCTGTGAATCAGCAAATCTGTTCAGTGGGGGCGTCTTCCCTGGGGTCTGAGCCACTGAAAACAACTCCGGGACGAATGTTAAGATGTTATTATTAGTTTCTATAGGGAACAAAACATCTCTAGAACTTTAACTTCCTTAGATTGTTTTAGGCGACTATTACCTTCTTGTTAAACAAGTTGCATATTTATTTCTGGGACTAGCTAGATGCCCCAGGTTTCCCTTGGAGAAACTTTAGGATTTTCCTTTGTTTCCATGCTTGAGGTCCATAACCCCTCCTAAAAAAAAGGGGGATCCCTATTCCATCTCAATTTCTTTCTTTTTTTTTTGAGGAGTCTGAATCTGTCACCTAGGCTAGCGTGCAGTGACACACCTCAACCCCTTGGGCTCAGGTAATCCTTCCGCTTCAGTCTTCCAAGTAGCTGGAAATAAAAGCGCATGCCACCACACCTAGCTAATTTTTTGACTTATTGTAGAGACGAGGCCTCACCGTTGCCCAGGCTGGTCTCGAGTCCCTGGACTCAGGCAATCATTTTGCCTCCGCCTCCCAAAGTGCTGGGATGACAGGCATGAGCCACCATGCCCAGCTTATCTCAATGTCTTTACCCTCAGTCAGTTCTCAGGGCTCAAGTGAAAATCAATATCGTCAAAAGGTTGAGTAGCTTATCCAAGGTCAATCAGCTAATAAGTGGCCCAGCTGGACTCAGCTCCAGTGTGACTGGTACAATCTGTGCTGGATTTGTGGCCAGACATCGGTTTCTGGAACAGAGGAGATTGGATGCCAGTCAGCCAGGAAGAGCCAGGCAAAGGAAGATTCTAGCGAACAAGGTCCAAGCTGAGGTGTCCTGTGAGCCTGGACGGAACCACAGGAGCTGGGTTCCAATTAAGCAGCTCTAGGATGAGGATGTGAGGAAAGCAACAAGCCAGGGCCAGGACGGAGGGGCGCAGGACGAGAGAGTGCGGGGGGTGGGGGGGATGTCCCAGGTCCCCTACAGGCAACGGCCCCCAGAGAAGAAGCCTTCCTTGGACCTGAGGCGGAAAGATCACCTGAGCCCAGGAGGTCAAGGCCACGGTGAGCTGCCCCTGTAAGCCTGGACGGACAGGTGGACAGATATGCAGGGAGCCAGAGAGGTCTGTTCTGCTTCTGAGCTCCAAGGGTGAGCTGGACAGCTAGTTGGCAGAGAGGTTCAACGGCTTCAGGTTAATAAGCCATCGAGCTCACAGACTCATTATGCAAGTTCAAGGAACTTTCTGCTTTGTTGGCTGAAGGGTAACATGAAAATGAACTTTTTACACTTGTGGAGCTAAATAATTAAAAGGTAGAGAGAGAGGCAGTTCTGTGCTTTCTAATGTGTGGGGCCTTGGATAAACTCACTCTGGGATTCTGAATGCCAATATTCCCTCAGTTAATAACTACTGAACACTACAGTGTGCTAGCCACAGATGAAGTTTATTCAATAACTAAAACAGATGAATATTCCCACCCCCAACTTCTGAAGCTTACGATCTAGTGAAGTAAGGAGAAAATAAACACAAGAAACGTTTACGTGATGGAAAATGATAGAACATGATAATAGGCTTTAGAAAAAGAGCAGTCTGCCAGGCGTGGTGGCTCACGCCTGTAATCCCAGCACTTTGGGAGGCAGATGGGAGAGGATTGCCTGAGCTCACGGGTTCGACATCAGTCTGAGCAACATGATGAGACCTCATTTCTACAATAAAAATAAGAAAAAAAATTAGCTGGGCATGGTGGTGCATGCTTGTGGTTCCAGCTACACAGAAGGCTGAGGCGAAAGGATCACCTGAGCCCAGGAGGTTGAGGCTGCAGGGCACTGTGGTCATGACACTGCACTTGAGCCTGTGAGACAAGAGTGAGACTCTGACTCAAAAAAAGAAAGAAAGAAACGAATATAATTTACAAAAAGAAAGAAAGAAAAAGAGCAGTCTGAGCGTGATGGCGCATTCCTGTAATCCCAGCACTCTGGGAGGCCGAGGCAGGAGGATGGCTTCAGCCCAGGAGTTTGAGACCAGCCTAGACAACATAGTGAGACCTCGTCTCTACAATAAATAAATAAAATTAGCCGGGGGTGGTGGTGCGCACCTGTAGTCCCAGCTACTCTGGGGACTGAGGCAGAAGGATCACCTGAGCCCAGGAAGTCGAGGCTGGTGAGCTGCAATTGTGTCACTGCCCTCCAGCCTGGGCGACAGAGTGACATCCTGATTCAAAAAAGAAAAAAGAAAAATAAAGAGGAAGGTAAAGGGACTGGCAAGTTGGAGGAAGAGAGCAGCATCATATAGATGGTATATATGTAGTGGCACAATCACAGTTCACTGCAGCCTCGACCTTCTGGACTCTGGTGGTTTTTCTGCCTCAGCCTCCCAAGTAGCTGGGATGACAGGTGCACGCCACCATGCTTCAATAATGTTTTTTTTTTTTTTTGAGTTGGAGTCCCACTCCATCGCCCAGGCTGGAGCACAGTGGCACGCTCATGGTCAACTCAGCCTCCACCTGCTGGGTTCCGGCAATGCTTCCTCCTCAGCCTTCCAAGTAGCCAGAACTACAGGCACATGCTACCACACCTGGATAATTCTGGATTTATTGTAGAGATGAGGTTTCATCAAGTTGTCCGGGCTGGTCTCGAACCTGTGAGCTCATGCAATCCCCTCACCTTGGCCTCTCAAAGTGTGGGATTACAGGCTTGAGCCACCGCACCTGGTCTACTTCCCCAATTTTTTTTTTTTTTTGAGTTGGAGTCTCACTCTGTCGCCCAGACTGGAGTGCAGTGGCCGCTCCCTGCCACCACAGCCTCACCTGCTGGGCTCCGGCGATCCTTCTGCCTCAGCCTTCTGAGTAGCCAGAATTACAGGCGCACGCTACCATGCCCGGCTAATTTTTTGATTTATTGTAGAGATGAGGTCTCACCTGCCCAGGCAGGTCTTGAACCCGCAGGCTCAAGCAATCCACTCACCTCAGCCTCCCAAAGGCGCGGGATTACAGGCTGAGCCACCGAGCCCGGCTACTTCCCCAATTTTTAAAAGATTTTTGTAGAGACGAGGTCTCACTATGTTGCCCAAACTGGTCTTGAACTCATGGCCTCAAGCAATCTTCCGGCCTGGGCCTCCTAAAGTGTTGGGGTTACAGGCATGAGCCACTGTGTTTGATGGGCTGCATTTTTTAATTTTTATGTATTTATGTATGTATTTATGTATGTATGTATTTTCTCTGGGGGCTTGTCATTGTTTGCATTCTGAAGTCTGTTTTCTCATGGGCTGTATTGTAAATAGAGTGGTCAGTTGAGAATTTGATACATAAGCAAAGATTTGAAGGTGAGAGAATGAGCCTTTCAGATGCCTGGGAAAGGGTATTTTAAAATATAATTATTGTTATTTTGCCTTCAGAGCTCAGCAGTTTTTTTTAACTTTTATTTTTTATTTTTTTGAGTTGGAGTCTCACTCCATCGCCCAGACTGGAGTGCAGTGGCCACTCCGGTCCCCGCAGCCTCGACCTGCTGGGCTCCGGCGATCCTCCCGCCTCAGCCTTCCAAGTAGCCAGAACCACAGGCACGCGCTACTACACCGGCTGATTTTTGATTTACTGTAGAGATGAGGTCTCGCCAAGTTGCCCAGGCGGGTCTCGAACCTGTGGGCTCAGGCCATCCACTCACCTCAGCCTCCCAAGGCACGGGATTACAGGCTGAGCCACAGAGCCTGGTTTTTTTTTTTTTAACTTTTAGATTCAGGGGCACATGTGCTGGTGTGTTACATGGGTGTATCTTATGGGGTGAGTCTGGGGCTCTCTTGAACCTGCTACCCACGTAGTACGCATGGTACTCAACTGGTCGTTTTCAACTCTTACCACTTCTTCGCTGTCCCCTTGAGGATTCCCCAGTGTCTTTTGTTCCCATCTTTATGTCCCACAGCTGGAGGCTATTATTCTTTTTTTTTTTTTGGAATCAGAGTCACACTCTGTCATCCAGGCTGGAGTGCAGTGGCACACTCACGGCCACTGTAGCCTCCACCTGCTGGGCCCAGGTGATCCTTCCACCTCAGCCTTCCAAGTAGCTGGAACTACAGGCATGCGTCACCACGCCGGCTAATTTTTTTTTATTTATTGTAGAGATGAAGTCTTGTCGTGTTGCTCGAACCTCTGGGCTCAGGCCATCCTCTCACCTCCGCCTCCCAAAGTGCTGGGATTACAAACATGAACCACAGCACCCGGCCTGGAGGCCATTATTCTAAGCAAATTAACATAAACACAGAAAGCCAAGTACCACATGTTCTCACTTACAAGTGGGAACTAAATGCTGGGCAAGTTACTTAAA